>JAJEKV010000029.1:10463383-10668383 GCA_021234155.1 Isoetes taiwanensis | reverse complement strand
CTAGGCTCCAACATGCCACCGCGGGCTCTAACCCCGCCACCTAGGGCTCAAACATGCCACGGGGCTCCAACATGCCACGCCAAGGTGGCTCCAACATGCCACCTAGGCTCCAACATGCTCAAACATGCCACGCAGCTCTTAACATGCCACCTATGCCCCAACTTGCCAAGGTGGCTCAAATATGCCACGCGGTCTAACATGCCAAGGTGGCTCAAGCACGCCACACAAAGCCCAACATGCCACCTAGGCTCTAACACGGCAAGGTGGCTCAAACATGCCACGTGGTCTCCAACATGCCACCTAGGCTCCAACATGCCAAGGTGGCTCCAAATACGCCAAGGTGGCTCAAACATGCCACCTAGGCTCCAACGTGCTCAAACATGCCAAGGTGGCTCAAACATGCCACGGGGCTCCAACATGCCAAGGTGGCTCAAACATGCCACCTAGGCTCAAACATGCCAAGGTGGTTCCCATTACGCCAAGGTGGCTCCAACATGCCACCTACGCCAAACATGCCAAGGTGGCTCAAACATGCCACCTAGGTCACAACATGACAAAATGGCTCAAACATGCCACCTAGGCTCCAACGCGCAAGTTCAAACATGCCACGCTGGCTCCAACATACCAAGGTGGCTCCAACATGCCATGCAGGCTCCAACATGCCAAGGTGGCTCAGGCATGCCACCTAGTCTCAAGCATGCCACCTAGGCACCCCAAGTGGTGACATGGCATGCCAAGTAAGCAAGGTCAAGTTTTGACTAGGTTAAAACCAAAGATGTCCATCTTTGGTCTTTTCATTGGGTGATGTTGGCAAATTTTAGGTGACATGGCTAGATGATGGTGACATGGACCTTGATGTGCCGCAAACACCGCGTGCACCTCGACGGGCCCCCTTTCTTGTGAAGGGGAGTCTCCGAAAGGTATATATGCTGGTGCATTTTCTCTTGTATGCATGCAGCCATGTCGCACATCCGCCAAGATTTCACCTTTTTTCGAGACCGGATTTTTATCCGTGCTTTCTTTGTGTTTATGCTCCGAAATTCATAATTAATGCATGGGGCAGGAAAAATCCTGGTTTTCAGCCAGCTGGCTTGCCAAGTGGCCCCCGGAGTATAGGAAAATCCCCGTATTTCCGGATGAGTTTTAGACCCTCGATTTTTTATTGGGATGGCCGCTGGCCTCCGGCAAGGTTTAGACCACGCTGATTTTGGGGCATGGAGGAGGCCCCGATTGGCGATCCGGACCTCCCAGGCCGTCCGTCCGAACGACGAAATTACCCTAGGGGACAAGTTCCACGGCGAAGTTTTCCTGGGGATCAATCACTTACCCCTCACTAGGAGGTATTCAAAGATCCACCTCCATGCCAATTGACTACAAGTGTGTAGTAAACGACCTACTTTGGCGTTTCTTGGAGAGGGGGTCTTCGCCCACCTAAACTTGGTCCCCTAGGTAATGGGGATGTTCCGGGTCCATTGGCGAGCCGCCTTGCCCGAGTGGGGTCCAGCCTGCCCTCCTCCCCCCCTGGACTAGCCTCAGCTGAGAACAAGATACTTGGGGTTCACCCCGAGGCCCCGGTAGAAGATTGAAGTGAGAATAGCAGCAGGGGGACTGCTAGGTGGTATACATGTGACCACGGAGAGAAGCAAAGCTAGCTCCACTACCTAGTAGGACGCTATCAATCCGTGGGTCTCCTAAGGGGTTGGCTCGAAGCTCGCCTCATGCCTCTGCTTGTGCTTCTATTGCTCTGCATTTTCTCTTGCGTGTGCAGCGCCATGCTGCACATCCCCGCCAAGATTTCACCTTTTTCGAGACCCTAATTTTTATCTCAGGCTTTTCTTTGTGTTTATGTCTGGAAATTCATAATTAATGCATGGGGCAGGGAAAATCCTGGTTTTCAGCCAGCTGGCTTGCCAAGTGGCCCCGAGAGTATAGGAAAATCCCCGTATTTTCTGGATGAGTTTTAGACCCTCGATTTTTATTGGGATGGCCACCGCTTGGCCTTGGACAGTGGTTTAGACCACGTTTTCGATTTTGGGGCATGGAGGAGGCCCCCGATTGGCGATCCCACCTCGCCCGGCGTCCCTAATCTGAAATTACCCTAGGGGACAAGTTCCACTACGAAGTTTTCCCTGTGGGATCAATCACTTACCCCTCACTAGGAGGTATTCAAAGATCCACCTCCATGCCAATTGACTACAAGTGTGTAGTAAAATCCACCTACTTTGGCGCTTTCTTGGAGAGGGGGTGGTCTTACGCCCACCTAAACTTGGTCCCCTAGGTAATGGGGATGTTCCCGGGTCCATTGGCGAGCCAGCCTTCTGCTCCGGCGGGGTCCAGCCCGTCCTCATTGGCTTGGACTAGCCTCATGAACAAGATACTTGGGGTTCACCCCGAGGCCCCTCGGGTAGAAGATTGAAGTGAGAATAGCAGCACTAGGACTGCTAGGTGGTATACATGTGACCACGGAGAAGCAAAGCTAGCTCCACTACCTAGTAGGACGCTACCGGGCCCTATGGGTCTCCTAAGGGGGTTGGCTCGAAGCTCGCCTCATGCCTCTCGCTTGTGCTTCTATTGCCGTGCATTTTCTTCTTCGTGTGCAGCCATGCTGCACATCCCGCCAAGATTTCACCTTTTTCGAGACCCGGATTTTTATCTCAGGCTTTTCTTTGTGTTTATGATCCCGGAAATTCATGATTAATGCATGGGGAAAAAATCATGGTTTTCAGCCACCTGGCTTGCCAAGTGGCCCCGAAACCGCATTTCCTGTGAGAAAAAATCCTGGTATTTCGGGTGAGCTTTAGACCCTCGATTTTTTATTGGGATGGCCACCGCTGGCCTCCTCGGGTTTTAGACCACGTTTTTATTTTGGGGCATGGAGGAGGCCCCTGATTGGCATCCGACCTCTCCATGTCATCCGGAATGCCAAATTACCCTAGGGGACAAGTTCCACGGCCCTCTTGATCGAGGAGCATCCCTGAGACAATCCTACCAAACCCTAGGGTTTGGTAGGGTTTACATCTCGAGCGCCAAGACGGAGACTAACACATCCGAAACTTTGCATGGAGTTCTCTGTATGCTCGGGGACCATGCCCGAGATGGGGTCAAATCCCCCTTCAAAAGATGCTTTGCCGCACTCTTCACCGAAAGGGGCTTGTGAAGGGAGTCTCCAAAGGTATGTCGCACCGAAATTTGGCTCTGCCAAAGGCCATGAGGGTAATCCAAAGACGGGTATTCCACGCCGATCCGGCCCTCTGGTCATTCTGAGCATCCCCGCATCGTAACCCTATCAAACCCTAGGGTTTGCTAGGGTTTACATCTCGAAAGGCCAAGACGAGACTCACACATCCGGCTTTGCATGGAGTTCTCTGTGTATGCCTGGGACCATGCCCGTGAGATGGGGTCGAATCCCCTCGCTTGTGGATGCTTTTCCGACTCCCCTTCACCGAAAGGGCTTGTGAAGGGAGTCTCCGAAGGTATGCCGCACCGAAATTTGGCTCTGTCTCCCGGTGCCATGAGGGTAATCCAAAGCCGGGTATTCCACGCCCATCCCGGGCCCTCTCCGTCATCTGAACATCCCAGAATGTAAACCCTATCAAACCCTAGGGTTTGCTAGGGTTTACATCTCGAAAGGCCAAGACGGAGACTCACACATCCTAAACTTTGCATGGAGTTCTCTCGTGGTATGCTCGGGGACCATGCCCGGAGATGGGGTCGAATCCCCCTAGCAACATGCCGATCCGCACTCCCTTCACCGAAAGGGGCTTGTGAGTTCTCCAAGATCCTTCTATTCTATCCCTTGCCAAACTCCTCTACAAAATTTCAAAGGTTATCATATTTTGCATAAAGTCCTAGTCACGCCACCACCATCTAGCCATGTCACCCAAAATTTGCCAACATCACCCCAATGAAAAGACCAAAGATGGACATCTTTTCATTTTGGCCTAGTCAAAACTTGGCCTTGCTTACTTGACATGCCATGTCACCACTTGGAGTGCCTAGGTGGCATGCTTGAGCCTAGGTGGCATGCCTGAGCCACCTTTGCATGTTGGAACCTAGGTGGCATGTTGGAGCCTGCGGGCATATGGAGCCACATTGACATGTTTGAGCCTGGGTGGCATGTTTGAGCCACCTTGGCATGTTAGAGCCCACGTGGCATGTTGGAGTCCACGTGGCATGTTTGAGCCACCTTGGCATGTTGGAACCTAGGTGGCATGTTGGAGCCTAGGTGGCATGTTGGAGCCTAGGTGGCATGCTAGGTGGCATGTTGGAGCCCACGCGGGCATGTTGGAGCGTGGGTGGCACGCTGGAGCCTAGGTGGCATGCTAGAGCTCACGAGGCATGTTGGAGCCTAGTTGGCATGTTGGAGCCTACGCGGGCATGTTGAAGCCTTGGTGGCATGTTGGAGCCTAGGTGGCATATTTGACCACCTTGGCGTGCTTGAGCCTAGGTGGCACGCGTGGAGCCAACTTAGCATGTTGGAGCTCACGTGGCATGTTGGAGCCTAGGTGGCATGTTGGAGCCTGGGTGGCATGTTGGAGCCCGTGGCATGTTGGGCGTGGGTGGCATGTTGGAACCTAGGTGGCATGTTGGAGCCTCGGGCATGTTGGAGCCTAGGTGGCATGTTTGAGCCACCTTGGCACGCTTGAGCCTAGGTGGTGGCATGTTGGAGCCACCTTGGCATGTTGGAGCCTAGGTGGCATGTTGGAGCCTGGGGTGGCACGTTGGAGCCTAGGTGGCATGCTATAGCTCACGAGGGCATGTTGGAGCCTAGTTGGCATGTTGGAGCCTCGTGGCATGTTGATGCCTGTGGCATGTTGGAGCCTAGGTGGCATATTTGAGCCACCTTGGCATGCTTGAGCCTAGGTGGCACGCTGGAGCCAACTTGGCATGTTGGAGCTCACGTGGCATGTTGGAGCTCACGTGGCATGTTGGAGCCAGTGTGGCATGTTATAGCCTAGGTGGCTAGACCCCGTGAGACGGACATCACAAAGGTTACCGAGGCAAAGCTTTCCTACCGGTGCTCCTCCGGAGGGCAAATGCCAATGCCTCATTTCCCGAACCCGGTTTCCCCTATCCGACCGTTGAATTCTCCATTCGGTAACTTGCTTCTCGAGTAGGCTCAAAAATTGAAGATCTGGCCCGGAGAACATATCAAACCGCAAAAGTGTCCTCGCAATGTAGTGTAGAAACCCAAATGTTTTGTCGTTTCGGCAGTACAAAGGCTCCTCGAATGGAGATTTGACTTCATATCGTCCAAACAAATGAAATTACCCTAGGACCAAGTTACACGGTCATTTTTTGCAGCAAAAGAAACACGAACCCTCTACATGGCGGTTCTTCGCACCCTCCGCTAAGGCCAATTCACTACTTAACGTGTTGGACATGAGCTACTTTGGTGCTTCCGGGCTTGGTGGTCTTCGCCCACTAAACTTGGTCTCGTGGTAATGTCGATGTTTGTTCGCTAAGTTGTGAGTCGAATCACCGCCCGGTGGGGGAGAGTTGCCCGCCCAGGCCCAGGACCCTCCGGATAGGACCTTTGGACCTAACTTCTTCCTGGAAGTTTAGGGCTCCGCCTTTCTTACGTCAATGCCCTCCCACTACCTTATGACATTGTGCAAGATCCTGGTCCACCTGGCTAGGTATGGCCTCCAAAAGCGTAAACCCCCGCGTTGCTAGGTTATTGTAGGGTTTACGCTATGGAGGTCGAAGTTTTATTCGGCTTGCACTTGAGACATGGCTCTAGAAGCCCGGTTAGAAAACAATAAGCAATAAAACCGGCCGAAATGGGGTTTGGATTTACCGAGGCGGTGCTTTCCTACCCGGTGCCTCCCGAGGGCAAATGCCAATGCCTCCTTCCTGGAATCTCGGCTTCCTATCCCCGTTGAATTCTCCATTCAAGTAACTTGCTTCGAGGCGAGGCTCAAGAAAATTCAAGATCTGTCCGGAGAACATATCCCTCCGCAGTGTCCTGCGGTCCAATCGTATAGAAACCCAAGTGTTTTGTCGTTCGGGCAAAGACAAAGGCTCGGAATGGAGATTTGACTTCATATGTCGTCCAAACAACCGAAATTACCCTAGGGACCAAGTTACACGGTCATTTTTTGCAGCAAAAGAAACACGAACCCTCTACATGGCAGTATTCTGCACCCTCCGCTAAGGCCAATTCACTACGAACGTGTTGGACATGAGCTACTTTGGCGCTTCCGGGAGCAGGGGTGGTCTTCTGCCCACGAAACTTGGTCTCGGTGGTAATGTCAATGTTTCGAGTTCATTGGCGCAGTCGCCGACACGGTTGGGGTGGGAGAGTTGCCCGTCCGTGGCCAAGGACCCTCCAGATAGGACCTTTGGGACGAACTTCTTCCGGAAGGTTTTAGGGCTCCGTCTTCTGGCGTCAATGCCCTCCCACTACCTCATGACATTGTGCAAGATCCTGGTCCAATCTGGCTAGGGTATGGCCTCCAAAACGTAAACCCTGTGCGTTGCTAGGTTATTGTAGGGTTTACGTTATGGAGGTCGAGTTTTATTCAGTTGCACTTGAGACATGGTCGAGAAGCTGCAGTTGAAAACAATAAGCAATAGAAACTATCGAAATGGGGTTTGGATTTACCGAGGCAGACTTTCCTACCAGTGCTCCTCCGGGAGGGCAAATGCCAATGCCTCCCTTCCCGGAACCCGGTTTCCCTATCCGACCGTTGAATTCTCCATTCAAGTAACTTGCTTCGAGTAGGCTCAAGAAAATTCAAGATCTGTCCGGGAGAACATATCCCTCCGCAAAGTGTCCTCCAGTCGACCGTGTAGAAACCCAAGTGTTTTGTCGTTCGGGCAGTACAAAGGCTCCGGAATGGAGATTTGACTTCTCCATGTCGTCCGAAACAGCGAAATTACCCTAGGGACCAAGTTACACGGTCATTTTTTGAGCAAAAGAAACACGAACCCTCTACATGGCAGTATTCTGCACCCTCCGCTAATGCCAATTCACTACGAACGTGTTGGACATGAGCTACTTTGGCGCTTCCGGGAGCAGGGGTGGTCTTCTGCCCACAAAACTTGGTCTCCAGGGTAATGTCGATGTTTCGAGTTCGTTGGCGTGAGTCGGATCACGCCCGGGGTGGGGAGTTGCCCGTCGTGGGCCAAGGACCCTCCAGAGAGGACCTTTGGGACAAACTTCTTCTGGAAGGTTTTAGGGCTCCGTCTTCTGGCGTCAACGCCCTCCCACTACCTCATGACATTGTGCAAGATCCTGGTCCAATCTGGCTAGGGTATTGCCTCCAAAACGTAAACCCTGTGCGTTGCTAGGTTATTGTAGGGTTTACGTTATGGAGGTCGAAGTTTATTCAGGGCTGCACTTGAGACATGGTCGAAGCTACAGATTGAAAACAAGAAGCAATAGAAACCCATTAAATGGGGTGGCTCAAACATGCCAAGGTGGCTCAAACATGCTCCTAGGCTACAACATGTCAAACATGCGGCTCAAACATGCCATGCAGAGCTCCAACATGGCCACCTAGGCTCCAACATGCCAAGGTGGTTCAAACATGCCACCTAGGCTCCCACATGCCACCTAGCTCAAACATGCCAAGGTGGCTCCAACATGTCAAGGTGGTTCAAACATGCCACCTAGGCTCCAATATGCGAGGTGGCTCAAACATGCCACTAAGTTGCTCAAACATGCCACCTAGGCTTGAACATGCCAAGGTGGCTCAAACATGCCACGTGCGCTCCAACATGCCACCTAGGCTGCAACATGCGAAGGTGGTTTAAATATGCCATCTCATTGGTACACCTCACAATGTTACCCATTATTTCTCATAATGGTTCACTTTTTGCCTTGGAAAATTTGACAATGCTAGAAATGCCAATGTGGCACTTCCAAAGTCTAGGCACCTAGAAGAAAAACATGCCATGTCATCCAAAATTTGCCAACATCACCCATCGAAGAAACCAAAGATGTACATCTTTTCAATTTTAGCCTCGTCAAATCTTGACCTTGTTTCCTTGGCATGCCATGTGGCCACCTGGAGTGCCATATCATCTTTTCCATGTTGTTTGTTGGTGCAAGTACTTTCTAACCATTTTCTATAACATTAGATTAGATCTTCTAGCTTGCATCTATTTAGCAGTTCTCCTCTAGCCATATATAGTTATGGAATATACACTTCCATTCTAACTTTTTCATGCTTCTTTGTGTATCTATCAACTTCTGATATTGGAGGCTACTCTTTCCTTCGGAGTTATCACATCCATTTTAACATATTTCATAAACTTCAATCCTTGACATATAGTATCTTTATGCAAACTTGTACACATAGTTCCAATTTGTTCTAGTGGAAGAAGTTCCTAAAAATAGAAATCCAAAAGGTAAATGTTGGCAGCTAAATAAAATAAAGAGGATTTGGAGACACCTCATATGACATATTGCCCAAGACATCTCATATGACATATTGTCCATACCTAGCCTCAAGGAGCTATGGTGTGGTTAAAAATAATATTTCTAGAGATACAAGAATAATCATGATTGGAAGAAAAATAATAATTCCAACATTTTAAAGTCAAATTCACCTGAAGAAAACGTTTGATCAGCATCGTCAAAATCCTCTTCAGTAAATAAGACATCATCATCCACTTCTTGAGACACTTCAACATCATGGACTTGAATTTTGTTCTTGGGCTTGCACATTCGAGTCTCGTGTTTAAGAGCCGTGTAGGCTATGCTGGACCGAAATCTCAGTGCCATTTTAGAGTGCAAATGGGAATCGGGAGAAAGTGAAGGATTAGATATATGGTGGTACAAACTGCTCCAGGCTACCGGACTTGTGGCAACGGCCATGGAGCTCGCCATGGCTGACGTAAAAAAGGTTTTAGCCGAGGTTATATTTATTTCACTGTATAAGTTTGTAGGATAAAGTGTGCACAAATTAGTTCTTAGGGTATTTTCACACCATTGGTTACGTTATCTTAAAAATTAGTTTTTAACCCCCACGAAGTTACCTTAAACTAAGGCTACCGTAATGGCTCACACACGTGGGTATCTTAATATTACACTAACATAATCCATTAAGACCGAAGTTCCCGTGTATTATTATCATCTTATTTTTTAACATAACAAAATCCGCTAAGATGCATGCACACCTATTTAGTTATGTTACTTCTTAACATAACATAATTGGTTAAAAATGCCTTGACATCTCATGTTACATCACTCATAACATAATCTTAAAAAAAAATTAACAATTGTTTAGCTAATGGTTAAGATGGACGGTTTAGATCTTGATCTCCATTCTATTATTCTATTGGTCCTTACAATTGATGGTCGAGATTGACGTCTAGATCAACGGTTAAGATTTTGATCCAAGTCCTCTCATTTCATTGGTTCTAGCAAGGCACGAGATAATCTCCCTCCTTTCCTTTCCCTCCCTCCTTGCCCTGTTTTTTCCTTTCCCTCCTTGGCGATGGCGATGGCGGAGCTCCCTTGGCTACTGGCTATGGCGATAACAAATCTGGCAGCGGCATCAGCACCGCGGCATCACGAGGCCGGCATCAGCTTAGTCGGATCTTACCTTAGTCGGATCTTACCTTAGTCGGATCAGCTTAGTCGGATTTTAGTGCAAAGCGGCTTCTTACCTTGCCGTGCTTATACTTCAGAGCGGCCATGCTTATACTTCAGAGCGGTTTGCTATGCTTATACTTCAGAAGCAGCCATGCTTGCTTCCGGCGGCTTCTTAGTGCATCTGCAAGGCATCGGCAGGTCGGGTTCTCCAAAGAGTTCTTCAGCCAGGTCGATTTTTCAAGAGCAAGAGGTCGGTTCTTCAGCAACAGGTCGGGTTTTGAGTCTGCAACAGAGGCTAGGGTAAACTTTTTGGTTATTCTTCTGCATTTTATCTGTTTATGGCTAATTATACTACGTTTCTTCTTTGTTCTAGGTCTAGCAAAACCGTTGGTTTGTTAGCAACAACACAAGTATCATGTTCGAAAGGCATGAGCTCTACTGCTTTCCTTGCTTGCTTGCTTGACCATAGTGTACGTGGGTCACTTTTATTATTATTATTTTTTTATTCTTGAATCGAATGTAATAGTCATTTTAAATGCGGTGGAAATGCAAGCGGTTACAATGTAGGAAGAAATGGCAGAGCCCAACTTATTCTCGAACAAAGACAAGGAGAAGGAGCAACACAAACCGTGAGCAGAGCAGGGGACCGGCCCAAAATCAAAATTTCAGCAGAGAGGCATGCCCGGCCCGAAAAATCAGAATTTCAAAGAAGAGAGGCATCGGACAAATGCTTTTGCGCATAATCGCTTTTGATGTTAAAATTTGATCTAAAAACTCTATTAATCTTGTTGTATTTTCTGTTGCAATTCACATGCATTCTAATTCTTTTTTTCACAAAACAGTACTTATAAAAATTTAGACTCTAAAGCATAGCATGTTAAATTTGGATTGCAATATAATAATATGCTATGCCTTATGGACTACTTTGGGTTCAATTCCCAAAAGTTTTTCTTATCTGAATAGGCTTAAACAAAATAAATAAACAAGAACAAGAAAATATAAATGATTTAGCAAGTTTTACTTGAAATACAATATATGATTATCAAAGTCTTTTAAATTTTAGTATTTTAAAAAGTATTTTTTTTTTACATTTATGCCACGTGTCAATATATGATTGGTTAGATGATATATTAGAAACAACACTTATTTTTCCTATATGTCATAATAATGATTTTTTATTTAAAAAATGACACGTTGATTTTTTATTAACTACATACATATTTTGTAAAAACAACAATTGAAAACAATGACACCTTTTAAAACTACACGTGGAGATGAAATATCAACACATAGAAAAATTGAAAACATTTGAAAACAACAATTACTTTTAAGACAATACATGTGGATTTCTTAAAAATTATGTATCTTTTTTTAGGGAAACAATGTCAACTTGTAAAAATTATAAGTAGAAAAAAAAAACAACACACATAGAAAATTAAAAAAGAACGATCTTTTTCAGTTTTTCACGTGTACTAATATTCAAATCTACATGTGCTATTTGTAAGACAAACAACGCTGTGGCTCCTCCAAAAACAAATCATTATTAAAACCACACGCTGACAAAAGTTCGTGAAAAATAATAGCGAAAAAAGGACACGTTGACCAAAAACAAAAAGCTGCCGGAAAACCACCGATGGGATATTTTTGCCAAAACCACTTGTCTCTTTGTGCAAATCGGATAAACAGGCCACGTGGACTTTTGGGGCCATTTTGGTGTTGTTTTTGGCATAAAAACAACACTTCCGCACAACTAAAAACAACTGTGGACCAAAATTGGGGTCGATTAATGCGGGGCCGGACACCGCAAGACGCTTGGTGCTTTGCCGGGCCCAAGGCCCTATCTCCTCAAAACCGATTTCGGGTCATCGGACCGTTAAAAAGAAAAGAGAACTCTTCCCGGCCCCCGCCGACGCCTCTGGATTCGGCAACGTTCACCCGTCCATCGCCACGTCCCGTTCGGGACTATTGACCCGATTCCTTTCGACGACGCACAAGAAATTTAAGCCATTCAAACAAAGATTGCCCCATCTCTTAGGATCGACTAACCCATGTCCAATTGCTGTTCACATGGAACCTTTCTCCACTTCAGTCTTCAAAGTTCTCATTTGAATACTTGCTACTACCACCAAGATCTCGGTGACCGGTGCCGTTCCACTCGGGCTCACGCCGAGTCGCTCCACGACACCCCCACCCTCCCTACTCATCGAGGCCTCGCGACTTGCCAATGACACGCCGGGTATAGGCGCAGCGCTTCAGCCATCCATTTTCGGGGCTAGTTGATTCGGCAGTGAGTTGTTACACACTCCTTAGCGGATTTCGACTTCCATGACCACCGCCCCGCTTGTCTTAATCAATCAACACCCTTTGTGGGATCTAGGTTAGCGCCACAAGCGCTTGGGCACCGTAAACCGACTTCGGTTCATCCCATCGCCCGGTTACGCTTACCAAAATGGCCCACTTGGAGCTCCAATTCCTGGGCCGGGGTTCAATGGAGCAACCCCCGCCTTACCTATTTAAAGTTTGAGAATAGGTCGAGGGAGTTTCTCCCCGATGCCTCTAATCATTCGCTTTTACCCGATAAAACTTTGAACGAGCTCCGGCTATCCCGAGGGAAACTTCAGAGGGAATCAGCTACTAGATGGTTCGATTAGTCTTTAAGCCCCTATACCCAAATTCGGCGAACGATTTGCATCGCCAAGATCGCTCTGAGCCTCCACCGAGTTTCCTCCGGCTTCCGCCGCATAGTTCACCATCTTTCGGGTCCCAAATGTCATGCTCACACTCAAACCTTTCATAGAAGATCATGGTCGGGCGCATGGTGCACCCGCAACGGGGGCTCCCACGCATCAGTTTCCTTTCGCCAAGGCGGGTTTTGAACCCACCAACTTCGCCGCATGTTAGACTCCTTGGTCCGTGTTTCAAGGCGGGTCGAATGGAAAGCCCCACAAGCCAACGTCCTGGAGCGCCGCGTGCATGCTAGCCACGCCAATGTGGCGTCGCCCCAAGCCCAAGCCCCGCCTACGGCATCGCCGGGTCACATGGTCCCTCTTTATCCCGCAGACCAGCCAACGTTGGCGGCACCCCCGAAGTTGACCAAGGCGGACCAGCCCGAGGCCGTTCCGCCCAACCGGGCGCGCTCGGCAACCTCCATTCGCTTCTCTCCCATCAATTTCAAGCACTTTTTAACTCTCTTTTCAAAGTCCTTTTCACCTTTCCCTGGCGGTACTTGTTCGCTATCGGTCTCTTGCCAATATTTAGCCTTGGATGGAATTTACCACCCACTTAAGGCTGCATTCCCAAACAGCCCGGCTTCGTGGAGAGCCTGCGTGGAGCAACGAGGTCCGGGCCTGATGGGGCTCTCACCCTCTCAAAGGCCCACTTCCGGGGAACCTCGACCCGGTCCGCCCAGAGGACGCTTCTCTGAACTACAATTCATAACGCAAAACGCCACGATTCTCAATCCGCACCTTCCGGTTCGCTTCGCCATTGCACTAGGGAAATCCCTGTTGGTTTATTTTCCTCCGCTTCATGATATGCTTAAACTCAGTGGGTAGCCTTGCCCGATCGAGGTCTCTTGGGTAGTGGCCACACAAAGGGAACCAGCCGACACCTTAGCGACGAGCAACATGTTGGCGGTGGGGGCACCGCTAGGACCAGCCGCAGCCGGAAGAAAACGATAACCCGAACCAACCCCGCCCGATCCACGCTGACGCATTTAGAGTGCTGGCGTCCTCCCTATGCACTCCAGCCGACCACGTGCTTGCCATGGACGGCCAATTTGCGCTCGCATTCGTCGGCGAGGGACGATTAGGCGCCTCGGCCGGACATGCCCTCGGACAAGCCCCGGCGCAAGTTAAGTTCAAAGATTCAATGATTCACGGAGTTCTGCAATTCACATCACGTGATCGCATTTTGTCAAGCGTTCTTCATCGTGGCAAGAGCCAAGATATCCGTTCTTTGAGTGGTACTATCCATCATTTTGCTATCACATGCGGGCGGCCGAAGACCCCCAATCCGAGTCGCTCACCATCCAAGACACATAAGGTTCCCCAAACGCAATGCAAATGGCACCCGAAAGCTCGAGAGGCACGGGAGGAGGGGAACACTTGCCCAATCCACGCAAGACCCGAAGCGTGTGGGCGGCACCGCAAGGGAGCCCCGCCCGACACCACCCCTTGGTGCCTCGCAAGGTAACCGAAGTTTAGGGGAGCCATGGCGACAGCCACACCTCCTCGGTGTGGCCCTCGGGGACAAGGAAACGGTTCAACGGTTTGCACCCGGACGTGTGGTAATGATCCTTCCGCAGGTTCACCTACGGAAACCTTGTTACGACTTCACCTTCCTCTAAATGATAAGGTTCAATGAACTTCTCACCTTGTCACTGCGGCCGAACCGCAAGCGTCCGAGGCAATCCGAACACTTCACCGGACCATTCAATCGGTAGGTGCGACGGGCGGTGTGTACAAAGGGCAGGGACGTAATCAATGCAGATTGATGATCTGCGTTTACTAGGAATTCCTCGTTCAAGATTAATAATTGCAATAATCTATCCCTATCACGATGAAATTTCAAAAGATTGCCCGAGCCTATCGGCCCAGGGCATGCACTCGTTGAATTCATCGATTATAGCAGCGCAGCGTCGCGACCCCGAGAACATCTAAGGGCATCCGCAGGACACATTATTGCCTCAAACTTCCATCCGCTAGACGCGAATAGTCCCTCTAAGAAGCTGGCCGCAAAGGAAGACCTTCGCGTAGCTAGTTAGCAAACTTTTCTTTTTTACTTTTTTTCTGCATATTGGTCAACCAAAGCAAACTTGAACTAATCTACCTACACATTTCAAATGTTCTTTTAACTAAACAAGCTTAGGGCAATATGTTGTTGCCAATACCTCTTCAGATGTAGGATGTTGATAGGATTCAACAATTCTCTACCATCAAGTACATCTTTTAGCCAATGAGAATCTTTTCCTGCTGTGCCAATAACTTCAAAAGGTCCTTCCCAAAGATTTTCAAATTTGGATGCTATATCTTCCCTTGCCTTATTCCGTTTCAACACAAGCTCACCCAATTTTAGAGTACCTTGGAGTTTGTGAGCAGCCTTGAAAGTTGCAATATCCTTGGCCTTTTTCATCATAACAGCATTCTCTGCACACCTTTCCTTTAAAGCCTCATCCATTTCTAGATTTATATGGTATGCCAATCTGAGTGATGGAAGTTCCAATACTCTGTACCATAGATCAAACTAAAAGGTGTGCGTTTGATCGATGCTTTAATTGTGGTTCTATAGGCCCAAAGTGCATCATGGAGTTTTAGGTGCCAATCTTTTTTTGAAATGCTGATAGTCTTCTTCAGAATTGATTTAAGAACTTTGTTGGTTGACTCTACTTGACCATTGCCCTGAGGGTAATAAGATGAACTTTTAGTGTGTTTGACCTTCAAAGTGGCTAGCAATAATGCAATGGTTTGATTGATAAACTGGCTTCCCCTATCAGAGACAATCTTAAAAGGAATTCCAAACCTAGCACTGATGTTTTCATGGAGGAATCTTGCAGTCCCATAGGCGTTTGCCTCCCTAAGGGGAATTGCTTTAGCCCATTTGGTAAAGTAATCTGTGGCTACAAGTATGAATTGATGCTGGGCTGAGGAAACCTATGAAATCTAAACCCCATGTCTGAAATGGTCCAGGAGAAGTTATCACAGTGAGGGGAGCTGGTTGCAAAGTTCTTTTACCAAAAATTTGGCATTTGAAAAGGGTAGGCCAAAAATATCCTGACCTCAAGATTTTCTTGGCAGTTGTGTCAGCAGCAAAATGTCCTCCACATATTCCCTCATGACACGCTTCAATGATCATTCTGGCCTCCTCATCATCAACACACCTCAGAAATACTCCCTCCTTGTCAACCTTGCATAATACATCCCCAATGAGCCTGAATTTTTTGCACTTCTCTTTAAATCTCCTTTCTTGACTGCTATTCAAGTTCTTTGGCACCTCATTGTTTTCAATATAATTTCTGATCTCATATTGCCAGTCCAAAACTTTTGCATGAAAAGCAACCAAGTTAGTAACACAATCAACATCATTCAAACCATCTTGGTCCTCGTGTTCAAATAGAACATAAGGTAAATAAGCACTGGGATTTTCCACTAAATTCACAACCTTGACAGTAATATTATAGGCTTGAACTTTACAAGCCCATCTACACAACTTTGCTTTAGGCTGCTTCTTTGCAAAAAGGAGAGATAGAGGATTTTGCCTCACATGAACTTGTGTTTGGCTATTTTGTAGCAAATGTCCCTGCCGTTCTATCAAAAACATCAGAGCTGCTGCACTCTTTTCCAGTCTAGGATATCTTAGCTCAGTATCAGACCACATCTTGCTGGCAAAAGCAATAATATGGTTTTCTTGCAGTAATGCAACACCAATTGCCTTTTTAGTAACACTTATATAGGCTTTGAAAGGCTTTTCTAGATCAGGGGGCTTCAACAGGATAGAATGGCAGATGGCATTGATGATTCTGTCAAAGGATTCCTGACACTCTTCATTCCAATCAACCAGAATATGCTTTCTTTCACTCTTGGAAAATTTCCCAACCTTTGTGAGTAGAAAATTGGATTCATAGGTGTGAGAAGTGAGGAACATACATTCTCAGAAAACTAGTCATTTCCATGAAGCTTTTTACCTGTTTGAGTGTTTTGGGAGGTACTAGCTTCTTCAAAGGCTCAACCTTAGCTTCAGCCACTTGAATGCCTTTTGTAGACACAACATGTCCAAGCAATTCTCCTTTTGAACACAAAAAGACACATTTCTTTGGGTTGAAACTGACTCCCCCTTTTCTGCACAAGGCAGTTAGAATATCAAAATGACTTTTGAGGGAAGTTCCTAAGCTAAGATCATGCAAGAAGACACGAAAATCACTAGTAGGCATGTCCTTGAAAATGGTGTCCATAGCTCTCTGGAAAGTTGTAGATGCATTCATTAATCCAAAGGGCATTCTTTTCATGGCAAATGTTCCCCATGGGGGAGGGGGGATAAGGAAGGCTACCCTTTGGCTATCCCTGTGATTTTGGTGAGGTCTACGGCAAGTTCCCTTGTCTCTATGGCCTTGCAAACTCGCCCACAACCCATACCTATTTGAAGGCATACCTTTTGCTTGCCACCAGTCGAATTTGCCTCTGCCAGAATTAGCTCTTCCATCACAAACAAAATGCAAGTACATCACTAGACCATAGCCTCCCCTAAAATAAAATGCTCGATGCTTGCATGTCAAAGTACGGGACAAATTACTGTCGAAGTACGGGACACATTACTATCACAGTCCACAAAAAACATGCATATATATCAGGGCTCAAAAATAGCAATAGGTCTAACCAGTCAAAATACCGCTTGATATTTTAGGCTATCGAAAAAAATATACGTTAATGCATTTTCTAGTGTATTTTACTAGAATTTCTTTTCATTTTCTTGCTAGAAAATTGCCAGTTTTTTTTGGATCGAAATTTAAGAGTAGTGGATGGATTTTTTGGGGCCCGAACTTCGCTATTTTCGAACCATGATATAGATATATATACATGGATTAACCTATCATAAAAAAATTGAGGAAATGCCAAGCACGCTCTATAAAGACATACGAAGAAATAAATACATGGTCAAATCATATAGAAACCATTGAGAAAAAGCCGTACAAATGTATGTTTTATGCGGCGATCTATGTTTTGTGGTATTTAAGTTGAGGGTCTTAAAGACACCATATATGCAATTCATAAACTAAAAGCGTGGGTTAGATGCGGTCGTTTTAGGAAGATTTAATATGTTTATGAAGCAAACAAATAGGGATTAGAGATGAAAGAATACAAAAGAGTGTAATAAGGCCAAGGCTACTTAGGCACATGAAAGAATATATTGAGAAAAGCATTCCATAAAAGGATTATGTGATGTTACAGGAGTCGGACATGCGTGAACAACTAGAGATAAATACAAACAAAGAAGAAGTATATAGAATAGAATAGAATAGTTTTTTTAACGTCCACAGAGACCAATAGGCCATGGGACCCATACAATGGGCTAGTACAATCATTACTACCAGGATTAAAAAAACCCTGCCTCGAAAGTTTTTCAAGGGAAAACCTTTGCAGTAATGATGATACTAGACAAGCAGAGATAATGACTACTGAGGGCTCAGTAAATGCAGACGTTTATCTAGAACCTCAAGTATGTATAATGCCAAGTCATGCACAGATGGTGCATTTAAGGTTTTATTGCATGTGTGTCTAGCGGTGGAATTCAATTCAACAAAAACATGAAAGAAAATTAAATGGGTGTGTTTGAATGAATGACGACTTGGAGCTGATGTGGATAAAGGGTAAAAAGAAACTCAATGTAACAGCTAGGAAAGAAATGGAGATGGAAGAGACAGGTTGTCTGAGAGCAGTCGAGTTGCGATTGCCATGAACAGGAGACATCTGGATATAGCAAAGAACCACGAAATCCCAAATAAGTCATTTTTGGCATATGTCAGCTCATGAGCAAGAGATACGACACTGTGAAGCACCCTTATGGCAGATTTTCACATGTATATCAGACCTAATTCCATTTGGGCAGCTTATTCTATGTAATTTCGGCCCATGATTTTCACTAGCAGCCATAAATCATCATATGGAGCAGTATAAATTCATCCTTGGCCTTTAAAACAAGTGGAAGCATGTGTACCAGCATCAAATCTATGATTCAGCAGATAACACAATTCGAAGTGATCAAGTAGATATTTATAATTGTTGATGTTCGTGGATTCCACTAAGATTTTGAGATGGCATTGATGTATTTGAAGGGTACGAGTGCGGAATCGCAGTGGAGATCCTCTTTTTGTGGCAGCATGTTCCTTCCTAATGCTGGTTCAAACTTCTATCACTGCCACTTAGGCATGCATAGGTTGGACCCGTATATCAGTCTATATGATGACATCCAAGCAGAACAACTCGAGCATGTGATGCTAGTTGTAGACTTCATTGGATGAACTGGAATAGAACAATTAACAAAGTTTGACCCTCTGGCTACAGACATGTTATAGCTTCTTCCGTTAGAGACTTCTTGGCAGTTGCTTCAGATGTGAAATATCTTTGACTTGGTTATCTCCAATGGTCTCTCACAGTAGCCATCCTCTTCTACCTACACATGTCGAAAGGAAAACTAGGGGCTAGCTATAATGTAGTCGATAACATGCTGGTGGCTTAGTAGGATTTGCACCTTGTTATGCACCTGCGGATCGACACAAACAATAGAGATGAAGAGGTGGATTCAGACCATCAACCCCTCTCCTTCAAATAATATGACAACCTATTCAGATTCCATGTCCTGAGGCTCTTCGCTTTCTTCAGCTATGCTTGGACTATGATCACGCAGAATCCTATGTCAAGATGTTCATGGACGAGCTTGAAGAATTTTGTAGCTCCCATTATTACAACATCAGACTGACCAATGATCATTATTCTCTTGACTGTGGCTGAGAGATGCTTTGAAAGAACATAAGGAACTTAGACACTTGCTTTGACTAGTCATTGATCTTGCTTTGCGAGTGCAAGCGATCTAACAGTATCAGACTTTTCTCAAATGTAAGAAGGCCATCACATTGCAAGGCATCATCAAGAAATGTTCTACCTCCTTGATCGTCACCCTAGGACATTCTGGGGAAGAATACTTCAAAACCTCTGTGACCTACAGGGAACATCCCTTCTAAACAGTGGGTACACTACTTGATGCAGTTTATAATCCATTCAGAATTTGAAGCTGAGATATCCCCTATAGATGGTCCCACACTAGTATACATAGAGGCGGGGATCGCTCAAAGCTTGCAACATCTCGCCAATGGCAAGACTACAGATTCCAATAGCATGCAGGCAGAGCTGCTCAAGTGGGCATGACCACAAATCATCCCCTCCTAACTAGGTTGTTCATTAAGACACTTCTAGAAGGTTTCTCTTCAAAGTGGACCACTGGCAGAGTAGTTCCTATCTATAAGGCACGAGATCCTCAATGCCTAGCCAACTACCGCATGATCATGGTTAGCTCGCTCTTTGCAAAACTGTTGGTTGGCATTCTGGAGCAATAATAGATGATATATGCAGAGGAAACAGAGGTCTGAGCCCTTACAGATTTTGGGTTCAGGCCTTGACACTCTACCACTGATCATATCTTCACATTGGGGGACTTGATAGAAGATAACATAAATCACTGATAGGATCTGTATTGCTGCTTTGTCAAATTTGCAAGTGCTTTTGAACGGTACCTAGGGAGAAGCTATGGGAGAGATTGATGCAGTTAGAGTCTCCTTGGAGTTGTACAATGTAGTATACTATCTGTATAAAACATGTTCAGCATCGTCAGACCAACTTGTAAACAGAGGCGTTGGGGTCCGCCAAGGATGCTCACTCTCTCCAATGCTGTTTGGTCTGTATATTGATCAGCTAAAGAGTTAGCTTGTTCATCTCGGGGTAAGGAGCTCAACTCATGTACCATATCATCCGGCAGCTCATCTATGCCGACGATGTGGACCTTTTACCTCACCTTAGTAGACATGCAATAGCACTTTGATGCTCTGGATACATTCTGTCAGGCCACAGGAATGCATGTGAATTTGGCTGAGACTAATGTGCTCTTCATCACCTAGTCAGGATAGCCAAGGCCGCCCTCCTTCACTTAAGGCCAAAATGTGGAGGTTGTGCCCACTGATACGTACCTGAGAGTGTAGTTCACTGCTACTATATTTTGAGACACTTCTATCCGGCAACAAGTGACGCAAGCTGGAAGGCTCTATATGCAATGCAGAATCACAGTTATAAGCAGATCTTTATAACTGGGCCCACCAATCGCACTTGTTCAGGGATGTGGTAGAGTTTGTTCTTTATATGGGATGAAGATGTGTGGATCGATGGCATCACTTACCATCTAGAATGACTTGGAGTGTGTTCAGAAGGCCTTTCTGGCCTGGGCAATTGGAGCAAGTCCATGGTCCAGTATTAGATAGTTCTGCAGGAGCTTTTTCAATGGGCTGTGCTAGACTGTCACCTCATATAGTTTCAGAAGGTGGTCAGTATGGGCAACACTCGCCTCCCAAACCTCACATTATGCCATAACAATGGGTCCACAATGCCTCAAAGCTTGCTGAAAAGAGAAGCGAGCTTATTGGCTCTTTAGATAAAATGTACAGGAGCATAGATGCATACATGTTGAAACTAATAAAGGTCATAATCACTTGAGGCTTTACTTGATGCATGCTTCCGCGGTAAGCTTTGGAATACTGGGCTTTTGAATAGGTAAAAACTACACATTACAAAATCCAGATCAATCCCACTTGAGCAGGTTCTGGAGAAGCACAGACTCATTGTGTCCCTTCACACGAGTACTTAATGTGCCTGAATTGAGACAGACAAATGGATCTGAGAAGCATAAGAAGAAAGGGTATGTCAATGTTGCCAGCAGGGTGTTAGTGAGGGCAAGTGCCACACTCTTCAACACTGCCCATAATTGTACTTATAGGGCACGTTATGTTGAGTTGATTCTGTCTAACCAGTGGCTCCATATGATGTCATGGGAATACTGGGATCATATTTCTAGGAGGTGATGGATATGCACACTTAGTTGTGTCCTTCTATAGTCCATTGACATGTACCATTGTACAGTTTGTCAGCATGCTTATTACTGCCAAGGTCTTTTAATTCTGGACAATAATGTGTCTGCTGTGCTCTTTGTCTAAGTCCCATAGGCCTATTGGTCTTCGTGGACAATAAAAATAAATTCAATTCAATTCAATTCTTATTAGATGAAGATTCATATGGTTCTTATTGCTGATTTCCTTTGAATCATATGCCATTGTTATTATTGAAACTCAATAATGTCAATTTTGTAAAAGACAAGCTGAAATATGATAAGCATTTGTGATTGTGTCCAAAGTTGCAATTCTCATTATGGAGTTCTATTATGTTTTTTTTTCAAGGTTGGTGGGACTTGCACCCACCCACGTCTCCCACTCGATGGTAGGTAGTGGGTTTTGAACCCTGGTGGGGGTCACCCCAACTCAAGGCCTTACCACTAAATCACCACCGCGATGGGCAGTTCTATTATGTTTTAAGTTGATTCATTTCTGAATTTTTATTGTTGCGAATGGAATCATAGTTGTCGCGATGTCTTATTTTTCTTGATTGTTATACAGTCATGCATTGTTGTTGAGCCCATGACTAGTTATTCTTAGATTTTATTGGACTCGTTACAACCATCAAAGTACAAACATTTTTCTTAACCAATTTTTTTTTTTTTTTTTTAAATGATAATTTAATTATATCACATTGTAAGTAAGTATAGGATTCATTTCAGGAACTCAAATGGCCACAATATTGCTATGTTCAAATCAACAAATAATGGATTTGCCATTTTCAAACCATGCACGTACGAAATAAATAACTCATCCCTACACCTACTAATATAGCTAACTCATCCTACTCAGGCAGGCTAGAAGATTTCAACAAAATAGCTAAAGTGGTAAGCTACAATGTCTACTTATGGCCTTTTTGGTGTTAAGTGTTGGAATTATTAATAAGGTGCCTAAGTGTTGGAATTGCAATGAGATACATAAGCAGTGGGGACTTCCACCGGATCTTTGGACAAGCTACTTCGACATTGCAGAGGAATACCAAGGGATGTAGGCACATGTATAGTAAATATTCTAATGAACGTCACCTGTCTTGGTCTTGGCATTGTCCAACCGTTGTCTTGGTACTTTGATATCTCTTGGAACCTCTGGGGTCAGACTTCTAGGTTCGATGGCCTAGATTGCTCCGGTATGCTCATGTTCATCTGTGATTCTCTGTGGTACTCTTGTGCTCTTTGACACCGGGCGTAGTTTCCCTAATCAGGATGCTAGGTCAACTCTAATGACTCCATGGTAAGAGGTCCTCCAGTGCCAAACCTGGGCTGGGAAGGGTATGCGCATACGAGGTACACCCCACCAACTCTGCCAACGAGGCTTGGAATGTGAGCTGGCTGGGCATGTTTCTGCTAACATGGCCTGCATGTAGACTGACTGAGCTTCCCATTGTCCCGTAGCTATGTTTATGTTGTTTTTATATTCTGGCTATGTTCTTTTCTTTTGATGCTAAGGTGTATTATTTCCTTGGATTATCTTGTCATTGTCTTAGCACTGTATTCACGTAGGATTTTCCGTCTGTGTTTGTGCTTATCCAAGATTTCTAGAGTATTTTCATGAATGCAGTGGCAGCCAGGGATCCCCAATTAGTCACGAGGACTAACTCCAGAGTGCATGTGCAGTGAATGAGCAAGGCGGTGGTCAGGCGGATGGCGGCATTGCAGCAGTGGATCGTGGTTAAGTTGGAGAATTCTAGATTATTTGCTGGGTTAGATTAGAATGTATTGAGGATAATGGCTTCCTCAAGATATTGTTGTTGCATATGATGGATACTTGATATATTACAAGGGCCAATTTCAACTATGCAAAAGGAAGATTCACTTCTTCACCATATTCTATTCTATTCTATTCTATTCTATTCTATTCTATTCTATTCTATTCTATTCTATTCTATTCACCATATTCAATTGTTTGTCACACCAACTTAGAATTGACAAGATCTCGAGTTTCCTGGAGGGTCAACTCGCCATGTTCGTCACATTACAGTTCGTGGTATTATAGTTCAAGCTCTGTTGTATTTGCATAGGTAGTTAGAGCCAACGTAGCAATTTTGCTATTACATGGAGGGTCCCGGGGGATAACTTTGGCTACCCCTGTGATTTCGGCCAGATCTGTACCCTTGTCTGTATGGCCTTGCCAACCTGCCCACAAGCCCTGCAAACTCGCCCACAAGCCATACGTATTTGAAGCCATACCTTTTTGCTTGCCACCAGTCAAATTTGCCTCTGTTTATATAATTCTGGTCATGATAAAAAATTGCACCTGATGGTGTTGCTTTGGTGTGCAAAAATTTGTGCCCTTAAGCTTTTGGCTCTTGATAAAAATGTTAGGTGGTTCAAAGTGTCTTGAGTAACAAAGAACAAAAAATATGAATAGATGTTCTTGCCAAGGTTATCTATGGGACTTCTTTTTGCTACTCGAACAACCATAATATGCACATGAACATAATGTCACTGGATAAACTTAAATATATTCCTCAAGTTTGCAAAAATTTCAAAAATACCCACCAAATAAAGAGCCATTTTAAAAGGATGGCAATACTCTTTTTGTAGCTTCTCGAATTCAAAAGTTTTGCAAATATTCTAAAAATACTCTTCCAAATAAACAACATATTTAGAACTACAAGAAATTTATCGCGGCGGCCAAGGCCGCCGCGAACATTTCTCTTTACCAACTTGGTGTCAGTTCTAAATCCACCTATTATGGAGGGCATTTTAAGGTGAAATTTCTCAATTCAAAATGCAACGGAAAAGGATGTATTTGAAAAAACTTGAATGTTTATTCATGACTTCATAAAAAAAAAATCATTTTCATAATGCTCTCAAATTGCATTGCTCGAAGGTGCTTTCTAAGTGTCATTCTGGATGCTTGATCGACAGGAATATTCTTCTTTAAGGTGAAATTTTTCGACTCAAACTGTTGCAGGAAAAGATGTTGTAAAAAAACCTAAATGTTCATTTTATGACCATTAAAAAACAACATTTTTTGCACTATGCCCTCAAACTGCAAAGTATCATTCAGAACGGTACGCCATTATGCCCAAAAGATCAAGGGAGGACTCTGGATAGAGGCAACACCCATTTATCCGACGCCTACTTGATCGGGACCGATCAAAACCTACATAAAAAGCCTAACAAAATAGTAGCAAAGGAAAAGAGCTTACCCAAATCCGTTTAGACTCGGCTGCAATCCCTATTATGGCGACTATGACATCAAAAAAAATTAAGAGCACCACAAATCAACTTCCCAGATTTAGCAATCTTAATCCCTAGATGCCTAAAAACTGCCATCGCGAACTAATTGGAAGACCCGGCTAATTAAGCATTTATGCATCCTTGATGAAATAATACGCAAAGATAAAAGCGCGACCAATGATTCCACATAAAAGCAAGTCTATAGCTTTTGAATATGAAAAGAAGCATGCACCGTAATCTAAGAAACAGTATCATGGCATAAAACAAATAGCAGACACAACGATCCTTCTTTAGTAACAACGAAGTCCATCATGGTTTAACAAACCACATTTGTTATCTGCTGAGCATTATATGAAAAATCACATCGATCCTTCTTTAGTGACAACGAAGTCCATCATGGTTTAACAAACCACATTTGTTATCTGCTGAGCATTATATGAAAAATCACATGAGCCATATCCTGCACTGATTTTCTGCTATTTCAAAGTATGTTCTGGATTAAGATGCATGGAATAAATCTTTTAAAATATATTTTGCCCTTCTTGTGCGCAAGAAATGCTTCATTTGTCCTTGAATGAAAATTTTGCCAAGATAAGAATATCTATAATAGCAAGGAGGTGTCTTTTGTGACAAAGAACATATTATTTAAACTCAACGTACATCTTATCAACTGCTTAACAAAAAAAGCAGCGCAGAGATCAGTAAAAACTTCATTCTAGCATTAAACAGTACCTTGAATGCCACATAGTTGTCTATTTTGTGACCTTGTCTCCATGCTATGATCTGATGGAGTTTTCAAGGGTATATCTACATCAGCAACATCCATTTCTTTCACAATTGTGCTCTTCTTTTCTTTAGGTGATGCATAGAATGATTCTGGCAATTGCTTGCTTATTAAATGCCCTCTTTCATTCTGTCTTCTTCTTGACATCCCCCTCTGCCTTGGAGTTGAAGAAACCTCACTTTCATCACAAATGGAGCTCCTTGCATCAGAATCATTTGCTAAAATATCCCCATCCCCATTTGGAGTAATCTTATTCAATGTTTCCATCTTGTTAACCTTTTCTTTAAGAATTTCCAGCTCCATTTCAAGAATATACTTTTCCTCTTTTGATTTAAACAACAGATCTTCCAACATAGCAATAGCCTCGCGATCATGTAATTCCAAGAGATTTTCCTCTCTGCAATCCAGATAGAATAATCTTAGAAATAAATGAAGCCAAACATCTGCTGAATCGTTCCCTATTTCATGATTTAGGTTTATGCCCTATCAAGGCTCTTCATGAAATGATTGCAAACTTAATTTTTCTTCTTAACCACAAGCCAGAAATTTGAGTAGTTTAAGAAAACTTTAAAAAGCTCCATACTTAACTCACCTATCGTATCAGCTCTGGCCCCTTCTTCAGCTCACTGCCTTTCTAGATAACGATAATTGCAACTGAGCAAGCTACAGATGGCCAAGTGCAATACCAAGTTCACTGAAGGAAAATACAACCCAACTGAGTACAAAGCTGGAAGGAATACCCTATTATCCTGGGAAGAATTCTACAGCGAAATTTTGGGCAACACGATGGCCGGAGTTCTACTGATGGCATTTTGGGCAACAAATCTTGGTGGAGTTATGGGCAACAGAGCGGCCTCCATTTTAAGGAGCGAACCAATTTTAGGGAGCTTGGTAGAATTAGGTTATCTGCTCTGCTCTGGGAATCAACCAGAGGGCTCTGTACTGCTCTACTCTGCTCTAAGCGAACTGAGGGCTCTGCTATGGGAATCAACCAAGCCTCTGTTTTGGGGCCTGTGAGCCATAAACATATGTGGCCAAAAAGCAAGCATGATAAGCTTCTGCAAATCCCATAATTGGTACAAATGAATAAAGCTCCAAGGATTGATAAAGGCGTAAGAAAAAATGTCTAAGCTCTTCAGGAACTACAGCCTAGTAATTTTGAACACAGATTTGGTGAGGAACCTGCTGTCAATTGCATGCAAACGCTGGCAGATTTAGAACTGCAATGCATGAGCCCAGTAGAATTCCATCTCCAGCCATGCCACATTGGCGAGAATGTGCTTATGTTGATCCTGCAAACAATTTGAACAAATAAAGCTACTGCGCCACATTTTCGCTCAAGTCTGGGTGAGCTCTCCAACAATTTTTTGCCCTGAACACAACTTATCGCCCGTAACTTTGTGCCTGGCCATCTCGCTGTACCTTGTAGCTTAGATTATCACCTTATAGCTTAGATCCAGAGAGCTAGGAGGCGCCGAAAGAAAGACGGATCTGCCATAGCCAGAGCAGAGCAAGAATCAAAGACCCAAGAATTGCAAAGCAAGAACGAAAAAGAGGAAACCTGAGCAGGGCGGGATTGCTTGCTCTGCAGGGTTGCACGGCAAGAGAAAGGGACGTCAGTTTTTTTTAATTTTCATTTATTTTTTTTCAGAAACACGTGTCATGCTCACTCGTTTTCCTGAGACGGAAATATTGCAATCAAACAAAAAAGGAAGCTGGTTTATATATGTTGTGATGGTAATATTGTTTTCACGAACAATATAGATTAGAATAAGATTTTTCCAACAAGATTAAATTCATCTAAACTGGAGTTGAAATTCACAAGCTATCTCATTTAAGTTGTTTTTTATTATGTTTAGAACACTGTAAGTTGAAGATTTCAGTTCCGTTTTATATGATTCTACTGTTGCTTGATAGGTCTCACATCTACAACCCCTCATGAAAGGCACTTTTTTATTTGATCAAATGTTATTGCCATTAATTTTTTGAAGTATTTTTTTGGAATATTTGCAAACTTAAAGGGTATATTTGGATGTTTTTCTTGAAAATTTCTACACATTATTACAAATATCTTCTATTGTTCATCCTCTATACAGGAGTAAAGGTTTTTGGCCTAAATGTACGATGGAAATGATATCGTGTAATGCCCTAGCTCTCGGGCATTCCTTAGGTGTCCACCATAAAAAAATTAGGGGCCTTTACCCCTTCACACCCATCCAATCTAAAACTGTGTTACTCAATTACATGTTTCTGACTTAAAGCATATTGCATGAAGTTTAATTTCTTATCTAATCTCATTCTATTAAAATCACATGATGCAAAGAAGTGCCAATAAAACCCAGAGAGCTCATAAGTATGATGCAGAGGTTCTTGCTCTAAATGTGACATGGAAATAACTTTTCAATGAACTGAAACCATAGAAAAACTTACCATTTCTCATTCTACACATTCCTTTCTTATTGTCAATGTCAATATCATATTTCATGTAACTTCTCAAAGCAGCCACGGCTATAAATTCTTGTAATAATTATACACGTTTAGATTAGATAGATAATATATATGTTTAGACAAGGGTATTTTGATTAAGGTTAAGGTTACATGAAAATACATGTGTGTTTTCACGAACAATATAGATTAGAATAAGATTTTTCCAACAAGATTAAATTCATCTAAACTGGAGTTGAAATTCACAAGCTATCTCATTTAAGTTGTTTTTTATTATGTTTAGAACACTGTAACTTGAAGATTTCAGTTCCGTTTTATATGATTCTACTGTTGCTTGATAGGTCTCACATCTACAACCCCTCATGAAAGGCACTTTTTTATTTGATCAAATGTTATTGCCATTAATTTTTTGAAGTATTTTTTTGGAATGGGTATATTTGGATGTTTTTCTTGAAAATTTCTACACATTATTACAAATATCTTCTATTGTTCATCCTCTATACAGGAGTAAAGGTTTTTGGCCTAAATGTACGATGGAAATGATATCGTGTAATGCCCTAGCTCTCGGGCATTCCTTAGGTGTCCACCATAAAAAAATTAGGGGCCTTTACCCCTTCACACCCATCCAATCTAAAACTGTGTTACTCAATTACATGTTTCTGACTTAAAGCATATTGCATGAAGTTTAATTTCTTATCTAATCTCATTCTATTAAAATCACATGATGCAAAGAAGTGCCAATAAAATCCAGAGAGCTCATAAGTATGATGCAGAGGTTCTTGCTCTAAATGTGACATGGAAATAACTTTTCAATGAACTGAAACCATAGAAAAACTTACCATTTCTCATTCTACACATTCCTTTCTTATTGTCAATGTCAATATCATATTTCATGTAACTTCTCAAAGCAGCCACGGCTATAAATTCTTGTAATAATTATACACGTTTAGATTAGATAGATAATATATATGTTTAGACAAGGGTATTTTGATTAAGGTTAAGGTTACATGAAAATACATGTGTTATTCAAGCAAATAAGTATCAATACTAATGATAATACAAGAAATTTATCGCGGCGGCCTCCGCGAACATTTCTCTTGAAGGGAAAATAAGAAGAGACCTTATGGAAAAGAAATTCGATGCGACCACCACAGTGAACATTTCTCAAGAAGGAATTAAGAGACCTGGTGTCAACTGTAGATCCTAAACATTATTTTATTAAATTTGAATGTCGAATTTGTTAAATTCCTTCAATTTTCTACATTTCGTCTAGACTTCGTCAAGTTGCCTCGACATTGCATCGTATCCCGTTCTCAAAATTATTCTGGAATTGCTCATTATTCCCAAGGTCTTTCAAGAACTCAAGAGCTTTTAAAAAGGTCAAACGTGAGAGCATGAAAGGTAATGCATAATGCTTACAAATTGGAGTAATTATACATTTTATAGCACACTTGATTCAGTGTAAAAGTCATGGCCAGGGCAAAAGTCTTTGGTAAGCCTTGCTATTTTTTATGTCCATTGCATTGGTATCGCATGGAATAATTGGAAATAATTCCTATGGCATCATAGTGTGTGCACACATTAAATCTAATAATGTAGGCTGACATTTTATATTTTACACACATTGTTCTTGTTTCACACACATTGGCTGGGCATTTTTTCCAATTTTAAATAGATAGCGTGTGTTGCCACATTATCATAGCCGAATTAAATAGGTTTTTATTTCAAATTTCCATCGACTTGCCACCTCATTTGAGCATTAAGGCCTATCACATTCACAACCTTGCATTTGAAATCATCACTGACATAAACTATAATTCCTCAACTATAACACATACATCAATCATCTTGTAACCTTTTTTAGTATAAAACTTGCACGTTAAGTTTACTCGTCTCCAATCTTACTTACTGTTCTCATAACCAAGAGAAGCAAATAGAAATTGAGCATCACAAGTTGATAACATTTCATAGACGGATTTTATATGCACCAAGCAAGGCCATCCAAGAAGAGGCAAAAGGCTTATTATTTACTAAATGCTATTATTTACTAAATCCTCCACCTCAAAAATTCTTCCAAATCGCTTGAGCAGGTCAACAAAAGATCCATTGCGTTCTTCTGTTGGTGTAATGTGATAATCTATAATCAATGAAAGATATATGTGACAGCCCTCATCTACAAAGCCCGAATGGCTGCATTTGCTTCAAGGTTTCAAGGGCATATTTTCCATTGCCATTAAGGGCATTGGCAGCAATAATCACATTCCAGCATGCTGTGTCATGGTGAACCATTTTCTGAAATGCATATCTTGCTTCTATTATGCTTCTGCATTAATAAGAGCATTAACTGCTGAAATGTCATGTTCTCTTTCACAAGCCATCATGTAAGCACGAATCCGTCTTCCCTCAATTAGAGCTCCCTGAATGGCATATCCATCAAATGGAACAACTTAGGATTCCCATTATGCACATATGCCCATTATCCACAGGATGCCCATTATGCACATATGCTGCAATCATCAAATGACAGGGAATATAAACTCTGCAGATTCTACACTTCCAAACTTGTTATACATTGTAAGCAGGGCAGAGCTAATTACAATATTAGATTCAAACCTGACAAACAATGAAAGCAATGACCTGTTTTCCTTTAAGCAGATCTTGTAGACCTGTGCAAGCATCAATAACATTAGCACAGGTTACTTAATTTGGAGTCACTTGTTGGTGTCGCATTTGTTGAAATGCTTGCACAATGCTTGTAGGGATTCCTTAATATATCCTGATTAAAGTAACCCACAAGCATGGTACTCCATGCAATGACATCTTTCCTTGTCATTTTGTTCAATGTTCTCTCTGCATTTGTTAGATCAGCACATCTTCCATACATATTGATAAGAGAAGTACTAAGAGCTACATCAGATGTTCCAAAGGCAATCTTGAAATTGTTAACACTATAAGATCCACAATCCCCTGTAAAACTGTAAAACTTTTGAGACCTAAACACATCAAGCTCTGCATCAACTCTACAACAGATGCTTGTTTTTGTTAACTTACCTAAACATTTGCTTTCAGTTTCCGAATAGAAGCTGACATCTAATATAGAGATAAGCCGACATACACGGGAGCTAATCCTAGTAATAGCCGAATCGTACCTGCGGGAAGAAGGATTTTTGTAGCAAAGGTTCGGTTGCACCAGATCGGATCAAGCATTATCACAGACCTGACGACCTTCTAAGGGCTGCGGTGATGGCTATGAATGACATCTGGCTTAAATGCATTCTACAATCCAAACGGGAAAAAGCTATTCTGCCATCGCTGAGCTCGTGGGGCGAATTAAGAGCCGCTTAAAAATCTTCATACTTCTGCTACTGGGCAAGGGCTGTAGGCTCTTAATGCAAGCAACAGTTACCTCCTCTGGTGGTGAGGTACCTCTGTGAGATTCATCTTCATCTGCGAGGCTCCCCCAATCATAGCACCACAAAAAATTTGAAGCCCACTTTACGAAAATCCGGCAGAAAGCTATGATTCAATCTGCCATAGCTCTGGTATTGCAAAACAAATTGGAGTCGGTTAAGAACAGATGGCCGCAACCCAAAACTTGTCCCACTGTTTGCAGAGAGATAAAACTGGGAAGCAGCGGATTTGAAGCAGGTGAGGCGGCCGTCCTTGGACATGCTTGGAGCGTCTGGCTATGCCGGAATAGGGATGCCACGAGTGCCGAAGTATAAAAGCAGGTTTGCTTGCAGACCAAGAAACAGAGCAAGAAATATTTTTTTTTTTCTATTAATTAAAAAATGCACGTGTCGTGCTCAGGCTTTTTCCTGGGACGGAAATATTTCATCAAACAAAAAATCAAACAGCCTTATATATGTTGTGATAGAAGATATCGTATATATATCCATTGGTATTATGAAGAAATGTTCTAATCACCATTCTAAGGTTGAGCAAGGGTTTTCGGCCGAATGAAAACCGCAAAGCTTGTTCGAGCATTCCATCTCCATAGCGACTCTTTGCGGCAGACTCTTGAGGTACTTTAAACGTTTTGTTTAATCTATGGATTTCTTGTCGGAGTCATCATGTGTGATGCTGATATTAGATATTGAAAGAACCAGCGCCCCACACCCTAGACAAGGTTCCATGGAGTGAAGTGAAGAAAGCGGCAGACCAGGTTGCCAAACAGGCTACCACAGGTATGCACTATTGAATTATGTGTATCATGCCAATAAAATGATCAGATAGGTCATTGGACTGGTGCCAGTTCTGTTTTTTTGGTCATGGGACACAGTTATGCGTAATGGTTAATGGCTTAGGATTATAAATTTTGAAGCTTTATTTTGCAGCTGGAATCTTATGGGGAGGGTCTCCAACCATAGAAGAGTCCATGGATCAGATTACAGCATATGCAAATGAATTACATGGATTTATCTTGCTATGTCATGGAACTACAGTTGGAGCAGGTCGAACATTCCTCTCCAGTAGCCAACATTTAGCTGAACGGCTTGTGAATACTAGTCTGGCTCTCCTCAATACTGCGCTATCAGTTGATAAAAAAGGTAATACAGCAACCTGCTCATCACATGTTAATTCGATGTTCTTATTTGTATATATGGCTATGAAAGATTGGGAGTTTTAGTGCTTAAACTGCATATATGATCTTTCCCGTCTTTACCAATTCCACCAGCGATATATTCTCTTTTCCCTGTGAGAACGATGAGATGCTTTTCTATTCACTAAGGCAAATAGTTCCACCCACAATATACATGTCTATCTATGTGAAGTTCATATTGTTCTTGCTCTTAGCTTATATTAGACAAAACTTGCCTTTGGTTAAGACTGCTGATTGTATTTTTATATGTTTTTCTAAGATTTTGATAGAGGAAAAGACAAGAAGGCACTTCCAGTGCTTGTAGGGTGTGTATGGGAAGTTTGTACAGACATAAAAAAGGCTCCCAGTAATAACTGTGCTGCAATTGGGCGATGTATTGTACAAGTTGCCACATCAATAAAGGATGTTTTGCGCGAAGTAAAAGAAGCAGAAGAAAGTGGTCCAAGTAAAGAAGGGACATCTCAGAATATTGAGGAGGTTTCAGACAATTCTGAAGATGATAATGATATTTTGAATTTTGATACAGAGTTTACAGCAGCGGAGATAAAAGTTGTGAGCACGGCTAAAGGATTGTTTTTGTCAACTCTTGAAATTGTAAAACAGCTACTTTATATGTGTGCAAGTGCACCAGAAACTTCAGAGTCCATAATCAATTTGGAGACTATTTTGGAGGATGTGCAGGCACTATCGAAGGAGATAGATGAGTTGGGTGCTTCCCTCTATCCACCCCAAGAAACTAGTGCAATGAGTGCTACGGTTCAGAGGATCAATATTCTTGTACTGGATATTAAACAAAAAGTTGGCTGTTTTACGGGCTCATGGATTGAGCCACTAAACTTGGCATTTGAGAGTTTATGTGTTTCTGAAAATGCCTTGAATTCTGTACTTTCTAGTAGTTAACATTTCCTGCATTTCAGTTGTATTTCACTGAATTTATTTGCAAAAATAGTAAGAGCATACAGTCCTTATAAGAGCATACAGTCCTTATCCTTAACCGGCAGGATTTGTGATCAGCACAATCCTGAGTGTCCATCATAGATCTGTGATATGCCGGAACCTCCATTGCCCGCCCAGAATCAGCTTCCCCTTCAGCTTGGTGGTATAAGTTCAGCTCTGGTGGTAGCTCTGGTCGTGATAATCTTGTTGTGGTCGTGATAACCTTGCTCTGGATTGAGATAATCTTGCTATGGGCATCCGAACCAGCTGATAAACCTTGCTCTGGGTGGTGAGAAGCTTGCTATGGAGCTCGTTCATGGCTTGCCGCCCTGCCTGCCCCTTACAGCAGATAAACAGGCTCCCCCTTTCTCTGCTGTAAGGGGCTCGCTGGGTGTTTATCCCCTTCTTATGGTAACCACCTTAGGGGCTTCAGAAAATGATAAAGTATATTTGAAATGGAGGAATTCGATTTTTTCAGGAATTAAAACTCAAAATTTTCCTTCTCGATACACTAAGTTTCGTTTGTGAAAAGAATCTAGTCAGTTTACTTTTGGCATGGTTCTACATTGGCGCTCCTGTCAAAGTACGGTTGGGTTGCTATTTGTTAAGAGAGCTTTTGCGGTTGAGGTTTTTGTACTAGGTAATTGCCATGAGGAGAGACATTCTGCGCTATAAAGGGCTCCGGCGGCCCTGCCAAACGAGGCGGTGCACGAGCGGCGGAGCACCGCCGAGTTTTGCGGCGCCACCGGCCCTTTACAGCCGGAATGCTCGACTCATGGCAATTACAGGACGTAATAACCGTTCGCTAAAATTACGTCCAGTAGTCATTTGCCACGTGGCATCTAAAAAATTCCAATGACCGGCTATGGCGGACGAGCTATGGCTGAGAAGCAATGGCAGACGGGAGATAGCAGAGCAATGGCAGAAGTCTGGTTACCAGAGAAATTGTGGGAGAAGTCCGACATACTGGAGCAACTCCGGCATACTACCATCTTCGCCGAAACCTACTGATCAATCCATTCTCTACCGGCTCGAAAAACTTAGTCCAGATCACAGGAACTAAGATGCAGGGTCATGGAGAGGTTTCCGGCTATGGAGGATCCATCTGCGATTGCAGAAAAGGTAGCAAAGCCAAACCATCGAGAGCACCAAACTAGCGAGAGCTGCAAAAGAGAGGAAAGAGCTGCAAAAGAGCATGTACAACAAGCTAAGAGGCAAAATGCTTGACCTGTAGCGCGGTTCTGCATTGCCCTTAGCCTCTATTGATTGCTCTGTTTCTAAAAATCCGTCGGAGTTCTGGAGCACAGCAAGAAACAGGGGATTAGCAGAGGATTAGCGGCGCCGCTCCGCAAATAGTGGAGAGACTTTTATGCCTTATAAAATTGACGCAAAATCACAGTAATTTTAAGCAAACGGTTATTATGCACGGTAAACTTTAAGATGGCCATCTCTCTTAAATGGTAAAACCAGATTGTCTGGTCTAGGTTAAGATAGTCATCTCTCTTAAATGGTAAAACTAGATTGTCTAGTCTAGTTGAATCGTAGGCTGAAACTTTCTAAAGTATATAATTTAAGAATTCTTGTGTTTGTGTTTGGCTAAACTGTACACATTTCTCTCATCAGACATCGAACACTTGGCTAAAATGATTATGGGTCCAAACAATTGGGAAAAATATTTGGCCAATTTTTTTTTTTTCACCAATGGTTCCGCCATGCTACTTAAGCCAAGTTTTGCTAAAATTTAGCGGAGCCAAAAAATTTAGCCATTTTGCTATACTTAACCACTAAAGTTTACGTTATTTTTGGTTTTGACTTTGGTGGTGCATGCTTGTTTGCCTAGAGGATGTTAGATGATATTTGGAAACATAATTTAGCGTTCAAAAGTGTGATGAGAAAAATGTGAAACATTTAGCCAAATACAAGAAATTAGAAATTCCAAATTTCCCAAACTTTAGCCAAGACAGAGAAAGTTTAGGCCTAGGATTAACCTAGATGAGCCAAACTAGTTTTACCATTTAAGAGACATAACCACCTTAAAGTTTACTTTGAAGACTAAGTGGGGGCTCAAGGCATCTATGAAATGATGACGTAATCCATAAGCAAAATACATAATATACTAATCACAAGAACCATTCTTAGACTTAGATGCTCACATGAATATCACAAAAAATGGTTCGTCAAGCAAAACGTATAAATATGCAGCCATTATGCTATGATTTGCATATGATTGTGTTGTTAGGCTATGTCAGTAGTATTTCTAGAGCGCGTGGTGTATCTAGTTAGTATACATTCCCACCCTATGGTTTTGGCATGCATATTTACATGCATTACATGCATAGAATACATGCATTATGTGCATGCATACACCATGCATGCATGCAACGTACATGCTTAACGTTTTGCGGTCTCATAGATCTTTTTGCATGAGAGCCTACATTTTCTCTAGCGTCAAAAAACACCTAGAGCTTGCAAAATCGTGTGCAATCTTTCATGTTCCCATTTCTCCAAGGTCTCTTTGTGTTGAAAGGCATACTAAAAACCTATTTAAGGGAAGTGAGATTTCTTCCAAGGTTCTTGTGGCCAAGATGCTCGACCCCTGTAGCCATGGATGAGTGCTGCAAGCATAGAAATATTTGGGGTTTAGGGGTCATCAATATTGAGAAGCAGGGGATTGCCCTCGCGGCCAAGTACTTTTATAAGGCTGCTCACAATAGAATTAAACACCCTGTTGCCATCATCATCAGATATTATCTTAGCAAGTGCCTTTCCTATGGATGGAGGAAACTTAATCTAAACTTGCCCCATGCTATCTATTTTCCCTTCTCCATCCCGAATTCAATTCCAGGATTAATCAAGAAATGGATTAGAGCCTGGAATTTGGTTAAAGGTATGTTCTCCTGGAAAGAGGGACTCTCCATGGATCAATCAATTTTTTGGAACCCTGCCTTGCTTACTAATGACCCCTCCCTTTGTTTAGCTTGCCATTTTCCAGAACAGGCCAGACTCTGGAGCAGCAAAGGGCTAAACTATATCAGAGATTTGTTTGATGACCAGGGAATCATTCCCTTCAGGAATTCAGTTTTGGCTGGAGAAGATGCTAATACAGAGATGCTTTATAATAATATCTGTACTGCTCTGACTAGAGGAAGATGGTCTGATGACAACCTCAACTGGACTCACAGTGGATCAGGGGAATTCACAGTTAATTCTGCCTACAAGTACTTGATGAGGAATCAAAAGATTTCTATCCACACCAAATGGCAGATAGGGGAAGAAAGGTGCATAAGAAATCTGAAATTCTTGTGGTCTAGCCCCATCCCCCCCTAAGGTAAAGTCTTTCATGTGGCAGCTTTGGCACAAAGCCTTAGCAACAAATGATAAAAGACACAGACTTCAAATGGCTGATTCAGACGTCTGCCCCAGATGTCTGAGCTACAAGGAGGATGAGGAGCATTTGTTTAGATCTTGCATTTGGTCGGAATGGACTCTCGAGCTTGCCTCAATAATTCAATGGTTCAGTGGATTTTTTCATGTCGGACTACCCCAATGACTGGAGACTTTACATCCTCTTGTGGAGGATCTGGAAGGGCAGAAATAATTTCATCTTCAATTGTGAAATCACTCATCCTGAAGCGGTTATTAAGCAGATTGAATACGACATCAGATGGATCAATGCTGCTATTTAAAGTTTTGTATAAGGTTTCCTATGAATCTTACAATCTCTCTGTGATTATTACAGGTATTATTTTCGTGCTGGTGCGTAAACTCAGATGGAAGAAGATCGATCCGGTGGTTAATCAGCAATGGCTTAAAGTATTCGGCCCGCCAGATCTCTACAGCCATGAGGAGCCGTGCCTATGCAACTGTTGTTGTGATCAAAACCCTGACGCAAGAAGAGGCCAATTATGTGAAGCAAAGGACAGCAAAGGTCGTTTCAATATGGCAAAGGCAGAATCCTGCCTATGCGCATTCTGCACACTCACGGTTATGATCAGAGGCAGAGGAAGGAAATCTACCAATCAAAATCTTAAATCTCACTTTTAGACAGTCTGTTATATCTCAGCTGACAGCTTCATCTATCCCATATCTGTGCTTCAAGTTTTTTATTACTCTACTCTATCTCCTTTTTAGGGTTATACTTCCCTATAAAAAGTTCCTTTTTGTAACACCATAAATTATTATTAATATACATATACGCCTTCAATAAAAAAAAAGAGATTTCTTCCAAGGTTTTGCAGAAAATATAACATGCGGATCCTCCTAATATCAAGTGTGATGAGGAGGTGATCGCACCAGAACAGATACTCTCGCATCAAGATAAGGATACACGGACTTCTTTCTATCGTAGATATCTAGTTAAGTTCAAATTTCATCCCCCCTATGATGCAGTATGGTATTCTAAAGACCAACTTCAAGAATACAAGGCACTTGTGGATGAGTATGATTGAACTTTGCGAAAATAATATGCAAAGTTAGGAAGGAAGGAAGGAAGGTTCTTTTATCGTCCGCGGAGGCCAATCGGCCTATGGGACCCAAATTACACGGGTGCAGCAAGCCCGTTGCTACCCGGATGAAAAAACCCCCCCTTAGGAGGGAAAAACCGTCGCAGCAACAAGCCTGCTGGCAGCTGTACAAATATACATATACACATGAATTCCCGACACCTCAGGTAGGCGCCCGGGGGCAGAGGTGAGTCCGTAAATCCAAAACCTTCTGGAGGTAGGAGCCAAGGGATCGAACTGACGGCGTACTGAGTAGCTCGTGCAGGGGCAGACCAGGTCGCACCAAGAGAATGTAGCGTGCCCGAATCTGACTATAGGCTGGACAGCTCTGGAAGGCATGGCTTTCACCCGGGGGGTTCACCTCTATGTAAAGGGGATATGGCATGTGCGTTCCAGGGGTCGGGAGAAACCCCTCCGTATACGGCTCGCCCCCCATAGAAACCCCTATGTATACAGTCTGGTGTTGGTGAAAAATGATACCTGATTCCATACTTTTACGCCTAGTCCATTCCCTATTGACCCTACCCTTAACCGTATTTTTATGTCAAGTATATCACTAATGTAGCCTACCCTCTACCTTATATTTACATTCAACCTCCAAATTTTGAAAGCTCCACAAGGTTGGTTGCATACCAATGCTAAATTCATATTAGTTGAACTTGATTTCAGCCAAATTGCACATCTGGGATTTCTTTTGTGCCTGTAGAGTGGTTGCATAGGACTAGAGGACTGTAGAGCTCCTTGACATGAAGACTAAGAACTATAGGCATATGTTCCATAAGATCAATGTTCTTTGTATTATCTACGTGTGCCGTTGCCAGGCAAAAGGGGCATTTAATATAAGACAAATTACTTAAAGTGTTAGGGGCATTTAATATAAGACAAATTACTTAAAGTGTTATCCTTTAGATATAACGAAGTGATGCAACACATGGAAAGGGGTGCATGGGCACTTCTGCAAGCTTGTAAGATTAGACATATAATTAAGATAAGGTCTAGGCACGAAAGCTCAAGTCTATAAGCCAACATATTACCAAGATATTATATATCAAACATTTCAAAAATAGGAGCATGGTTTTCAAATAAGGTGAACATGTTCCATGCCTGAATTATTTCATATTCTCCAAGTTAGAGATTGTACGAGGTATCAAATTGAAATGGTCTGCAGGGTTCCACATGATGTAAAGAACTTCCTATTCGCGAACAATGCTTAGCATGTTCATTGTTACGAGGGTTACAATATTATATGCCGCAACAAGATATGAACAGTTGTCATGTAGACCATTCTTTTGAATCATCTGCTTGCCTGTATTATAACTGGAATGCACCCATGGAGTATACTATCTTCCATACGTCCGCTCCATCCATCACCAGGTAAGACACTACAGAACCGAGATTTTGAAAGTTCAACAGCATATGTAGCAGTTCCTATGTTAGTCACAATCACATCTGGTGATGCCTGCCTTCCAATCTTTCCTTCCTTATTCGGGGATGAACCGAATTCATGAGCTAATTTCTGGCGGAGACCGATACTATAACTAAGCACATAGAAACCTACAAATATAAGATGATTATTAAGACAACATATTTGCCAACTTAAGAAGCTTGAGTTACCTGGGTTCAGGGCGTCCACCATAAGCACTACCAAGATTTCCATTAAAATAAAATAGAACGGTCCTGTTCTCACGTGGTCTGCACATAAATCACACTTTCTGATAAGCATGTTACACTAAAAAGTAACAAGTTTTGTGTAACTTTGCCTATTGTCAGGGTTATATCACCATACTGCACTACTCAACATTGCTTTTCTTGCAGAGCAACTGATAAGCCTTTGAAACTGCAAGATGCAGACAGACCATGGCATTAAATAGCTTTATTGATAAGGCTACAGCTACTTGGCAAAGTTAAATGCCTTAAGTAACATTAGAAGTTGTTATCCTTAATGTGAAGCTTTAAGGCTGAAGCCAACTGGTTCAGCAAATTTTTTAAACTAGGACGTTATTTAAATTCCATATATATATTTATCTGATGCACTCCTTCAGGTCTTAGTCATATTTGTATTGAGGTGAATGGTTTCTTTTTGTATTCTCTAGCTCTGGCAGCTGCTATTAGTCTTATCTCATCATCAGTAAGAAACATGAACGCAAATATAATGATCAAGTTTCTGGGGGCAGATTACAAGGACAGCAGTATTCAAGCCAATGTAGTATATGCTACCTTATAAAGTTAATCTTAAGTACCTTGCCCAGAGTTTATCAGATATAGTCTTTTGATTTGGTGCTTTCCAAGCTGGTAAAACAATATCTTTAGCAAAATCATAACAGGGGTGAGAACCCCTCCATTCCTTGGCTATAAGGTCCCAGCTGTCAGCAAGATAAGCAGTAGTAGAAGATTTGTGCTTAACATTCGTGTTGCCCCAATGAACAAGCATACGAATATACTTGAACACTATAACTGTCATCATTATTTACGACATGATTTTAATCAGCATTGGCACAACACAACATGTTTTACTTTTAAGCACAAACCTGTAATTTTCTTACTTGTAGTAAGTCCCCTGTGAGCATCGGATCCAACTTGGCAATCACAATTTCTTCCTCTAGCTTATAAGTTGCTTTGCAAGATGCTCATAAACCTGATAGCAGATCATGACTTATCAGTTACATGAAGAAATAAATCTTCATGAAGTTGGCTTACCATTTGATGACAACGTCTACCAGATTATGAATGAGACTGCAATACCAAATGATTGTGCAAAGTTTATGACCTCCTCTCCATACCTCTGCAGGAAAAAATCAATGCCATTACAAAATAATTGAAACATGGTAAAGGCTTTCTCACTGCCGTATTATAGAAGCAAATGCCCTTCCTAAATATTCTTAAGGATTGCAGTGCAAAAATAGAACATTCACTTTTTGCATTAGCTAAGAGTCAATGTCAATCACTTAAGTTAAGGACAAAAATTTGAGAAAACTGTAAGCCTCGAAGGAGCATGCTCAAAGATATCCCAAATCTTATCAGAGAAGGGATCAAACAAGCCAAGATCTCGAGCGAAGAAGGGGGTTAGAGCCATTGCTGTTGCAAGATGCCGGAATCAAATGCTGTTTTGCTTCACCTCTACAAGCTTCCTCGCTTTCTTGCTGTTGAAACAAAGTGGCAGTAGAAGATAAATCGGCTACATAGCATCTTACATGTTTCAAGAGTACTGAGTTCTGACCCGGTTCTGACTTATAACCACAGCTGCAAAACCGAAGAAAAGATTATAATACGCTAAAAACTGAAAGAAAAAAGAGAAAGATGCAGGGCTATTTCGCACTCCACCTCTAAGCCCCCTTAACGTATTTCTAAGTCCCTCCACCTGCAGCGAAAGCGCCCTGAAACCGTGGATATACAGCAGGTCCGGCGCCAAAAACGTAAGACGCTCCTTAGGTATACGTACTTCAAAATGGCAAAAAAACCCCTTCATCGCCCACGCACATGTTTTGTACGGAAAAAAAAGGTGAACCCCCCGGGGGCTTTCATCCTCAACAACCCCCAGCGGGCAACACTAACAAAGCCTGTCCTGGCGCGGCTCTCCAACCGACCGACCCGTCTCAAGCCGAAGATGGTGGACCCCTGTTCGAATGGACGCGATGATCCTGCGCTTCTTCATGGGCTACTGAGAACGCATGTAGAACTGTGGGCCTCGAACCAGGGTGGGGTTTATGTGTTGTTTGTAGTGTGCTATCTTTACCTGTTCCAAAGCATGGTCTTCCCCAGGAAACAAGAGTCCAAGTACCCCCTCAGCCTATCCCGGCAGGCATCTGTGTCCACCTGGATGCACCTATGTGCATCTATGTTCCAGCGCGCCAGCCACTGGGCTCCCTTGTCCTTCCAACAAGCCCTGAGTCGTTGCAGGCTCATCGCCACAGCGTAAGCCAAGTGCGGGAGCCGAGTGTCGCCCATGCTGGCCACCTTCTGGAAATAAACAATGTGTCTATCGAGGGCCGCATGCTGCAGGGGCATGAATCCTGTCTCCTGCAAGAAGATCTGATATGGAACTGAGGGCTTGACCCCAAGTGCCCGCGTCAAAAATGCCTTCTGGACCTGCTCTAGGTCGTTCCAAGTCGCCAAAGACACTACTGGGTCCCACACCTCGACCCCATACAAAAGAACTGGCTCCACTAGTGCCCGGAACAAATGTGACTGGTGGCCCCAGTCATACAGCTCTGCCCTGTGACTATTGTTTTGCATTGCGTACAACGCCTTCCAACCTGCAGTCACCCGAAGGCGAATGGATGCATCCCAATACATTGAGGACGGAAATTCCACCCCCAGGTACTTGTAGCTGGGTGTGACCTCTAAAAGTTGCCCCTGATAAGTGAGCGCCGGAGGTGCTGGATGACGTGAGGAGGATATGAGGACCACCTTAGTCTTGGCCAGGTTGACACGCATGTCCGTCGTCTGGCAGAATGTGTCTAGGGCATCTAGGTGTGCCTGCATGCCCTCTGGTGTATGGGCCAAGAGGTCCACATCATCCGCATAGATGAGCTACCGGATGACCTGGTGCAAGAGTTGTATATCGTTCCCCCCATTAGCAGCAAGCCAGGCTTCCAACTGGTCAATGTAGAGTCCAAAGAGTGTGGGTGAGAGAGGACAACCTTGCCTAACTCCAATGCTACTGGCAAATGGCTGTCCTTCCGGTTGCATGCGGCCTGTGCAGCTCTCGTACAGTCTGTACACTGCGTTCTGCAGATCCATAGGGAGCCCCAGATGGTGCAATCTCGCCCACAACTTTTCCCGGGGTACAAAAGGAGACATTAGTATCTTTGTTATTAGGAACAAATTTTAATATGAAATTTGCAATTGCTTTACCAACAAGAAGTATCTAAAAATTGATATGTGTTGGTATAACCTGAAGAGTCAAGTCCTCTAATTGACTTGAGGCCATCTCTAAGGGAACTGAGATGAAAGGCCTCTAAACGAATTCAGGCCATTCCTAAATGAACTAGAATGATTGTTTTTTATGAAACTGAGATTGAAGACCTCTAAAAGAATTGAGGTGCTTCCTAAGTGAACTGGAATAACTGTGAGCAATTTCTTTTCGAGATTGATGTGGACGTTCAATCTCGGGAAGGGAAGGTTTGTTACGGCTATAAGCGGGCTCGGGAGATTGGCTCAAGCCCAACAAGGAATATCTTGGAACGTCTTATATTTCTAAGGAGTTATCTTATATTGTAATGTTTTAGTGCAAGTAATGAACCATGCCCTAAATCTGACAGTCAGAATTTGATTGACTTAATTCGACGATAGGAATACAACTGAAAAAGGGATCAGCCCTAGATCCGACGGCCACAAATGACCTGATCAGATCAACGGGTTCAAACAAAGCCCCTTTTTCTTTAAATGTGATCTCCTTTTTTCGATGGTCCAAACGAAGCCCCCTTTTTCTACGAAATCCTTTTTCTCTTTCTGTTTATAAACGTTGTTTTGTTCCATCAGCCGGTTTTTGTTCCATACGCCACAATCTTTAGCAACCGGTGAAACTGAAAAGAGGAGAGGAACATGCATGATTATGGAAATTTTGAAAAATGCCCCCATAACTCAGTGATGTCCACCACGACCATCTCCATCCATGCCTTGACTTGCCATAAAAAACACTTCCAAAAATATCTCTGTTAATCCATCCTAGATATACAAACGTACAAAAATAACCTAATTTCTGCTCCTAAATACTCAATTATTTCCTTCCCAGAAAAACCAAATATAGCAACTTCCTAGCCCATACAGCTTGTAAACCATTGGAAACAGGGTGGCTTTGCTTCTGGGGCCAAGACATAAGCAAGTCACAAGTACCATAAAAACCATCATTAGTAAAACACCTATAATGAAAAACCATCATTAGTAAAACACATACACGATGAGCTTTTATGCGTACCTTTGAATATTATAAATAATTCAGCAACACTAGGTTTGAAAAGCAAATTGCTTTGAGATTTGTTGCTTACAATGTACCAACATTCAACTTAACAAGCCGTAACAAATAACTTACATTAGGGCAACACAACAACATTTAACCCTAACACACTATAACATAAAATGCACATTAGAGTAATAAGCCATAATAAACAGTATTTGCACAACAACACAACACGGAATGAAGGGACTACTATCTATTTGCACGACATCAATAAAACATGGAGTAAAGGCCTATTGTTCTCTTTTTTCCCAATGCTAGCTTATTTGTTATATCTAAGGTTCATCATTGACACGTTCTTAACTTATGCCCAGTAACGCTGGGCACCGTTACTAGTTCTATATAGAGTCATTGAATATTTTAAATAATCTTTGCTATGAATCTAAAACATAAATTATATTGGATGGCCGATAACGGGTCGGGACCCGTTACAGCCAAGAACTCGGCAGATCTTTTCAAAATCTTCAAACATCAGCCGATTTCTATCCGAGCTTGGTCGATCTTGCTAATAATAACTGGATTTAAGCTTTTACTTTCCATTTGCCTTTATCCTGGATTCTTCTGAAGCAAAAAGGCTCTACCTGGAAAAGGAGACCTTATCTTCTATATATACTAACAGTCTTCATTCTAAAGATCAGAGTTCTACCTCCTTTTGCCTTCGCCTTCTTTACTACCTTCAAATCCACCGACCAACAAATCCAACCAAGATCTTATAGCTACTACAGAAACGGAGAAGCATAATAAGAGCGATCGAATTGCTAAATGGTTGAAAAAGATGGATCCACCTTGTTTCAGTGGTGGAGTGTCTGTTAAACCAATGTAGGTAATAAGTTTCGCTGAAACCTGGGAGAAGTTTTTTGAAAGGATTAACGTGACTGAACAAGAGAAACTACAAGCTATGGATATGTATCTAGATGAATGACCACAAGCCTGGTGGCAAGGCTGCAGACTGATGCAGCCAGAAGTTAACATATGGAAAGAATTTCGAAGTGCATTTGAAGCGCATTATCTGCTTGTAGATTATTACAGGATACTGCAAAAGGAATGGAATCTTGTTAAGGGTGCAAAATCGGTACTGGGTAGCAGAAATCACCGTCCGGACGCTGCTTACAAGTGCTTAAAATCGGTGTGTTTTAAACATGACGTGCGTGATTGAAGTATTGACATGTAGGAGGGTGCGCGCCCGTCAAATGACAGGCTGAGAGAATCATGAACATGTTTGGTGCCGGAAACATGAATGCCTGTAGCCCGCCATATTCCTGGATGGCGGGCTAACCCATCTTGAATTCAAGCAAAATGGAGGGACTAATTGTTTCCAAGAATTGCCTGAACCGAAATTTAACAATTTGCCCTCACTAATTTTGCAATACACAGAAATCCGGGATAGATGAAACCCAATTCCTCTCCCCGTTCAATTTATAGAGCCATTGATGCAGCAAGGAAGAGAGATCAGAGGCAGCGATTGTATGCAAAGAAGGTAGCAATGAAGAAGAATTCCCCTTCTAAAGATTCGCCTTCAAAGAAGAATAAGAAATTGAGACTGAGTGACCGCAGAATAAGAGAAATTTCAGGAGAAATTTATGAAGTATTCAACCAAATTAGTACAAATGTTGATGATAATGGCAAAGGCCGTATCCTTGACAGTCTTCTTTGGAGGGCAAGGGATTTACCAATTGCTTCTATAAAGAAATCTAAGCAGGTTACTATGGCCGAGCAAATGGTGAAGAATTTGAAGGAAACAATGCAAGAACATAAGTTTGAGAGGAATCATGACATACTTCGTGTAAGCACTGGAACACAAGAGCACACATGCAATAAACGGCTATCTTTAAACAGTTATATAGCATAACAGTAAGCACTGCACCTAGTACTAAACATATATGTTTTACCTAGTGTTTTGGCAATTTTTTGTTTAAGCACTTGGTAAGTTTTAAGCATCCCTTGCAGTCAGCATTGAAGTAGATATAAACAATATAGCAAAAACTTATAGACAAGTCTGCATTGAACTACATAAACAATATAGCAAAAACATTCTTAAATTAAGATAAAGATGGTACATGAAAAGTGTGGGATTCCTTGGCCTAAATAAATGACAAACAGGCCAATAATCATGGAGAATGACAATCGTCATCACCATAAACCTTCTCCAATTCCTCCTTCACAAACCTCGCAGAATCAGAATGCTTTCTAGAAAGTCTTTCCAAGCATAGCTTCATAATCTTTCTATCTGTCTTAGGCCAAAGCTTGTATCTGTGTGTGTTCTTCACCAGTAACTTCATTTTTTCCTCAGTCTTGGCCTGCAATATTTCTTCTATCTTTGGGGTGAGTATTGTTAGCACTTCATCATAGACATCCATCTTAAATGCAGGTACCCGCAGAAATTTCCAGGGACTGCTAAGGTAAGTCTTGTATAATGAATCATCAAGAAGCAAAGTCTTACCTTTGAATCTTGGGTATGACTCATATATTTTCCCAAGTGGCTTCATCATGACTGGACAGCCAGGTTTGTTAGGGTGGTGATGTGACGTTCCAAAGACAAAGATAATCGGTCCCGGGACGATATCGCATCGTTCGTCACGCCGCGTACACGCCACTCCAACTGACGTGTACGCCGACGTGTAGCCAGGTGAGTAGCCCTAGGGGGCAACTTGCTAGGTATGTGCATTTCTTATTAATGTGCACATGCACATTTATTAAGGTGCACACATTTCCATGTAGGCACATTTGGCCACCTAGCCATTAAAGGCAAGTGGGCCCATTTCCAATTATCCCACATGCCTTAAGGGATAATTGGAAACCCTAAGCCCCAACCCTTGCCTATTTAAGTAGAAGAACCCTAACTTGCCCATTTTCGTTCCTAGGGTTTTAGAGCTCTGTTTTGGCTGCTCTAGGAGTCAAAACCGCCTCCCAGACTCTGTCTGAGAGAATTGCACCATTAGTTTCCCTTGATTCGAGCAGTTCAGTAGGATGGTCGACTTCAGAGCAGTAGGAGCAAGCCAAGGACCAGGTATTTCGTCAATTTAATAGCTTAAACCATCCTCCAGGCTTTGTGCCAGTAGGTTTAGCCTATTAAATTGCCCATAGCAGCCATCTAGATCTCTAGATACTAAGCTCTAACTAAACGTGTTCTTTAGTTCTTCTGTGATGTGTATGATGATGTATCTCTGTGAACTCATTGTATTGGGAAGGGGGGTTAGAGACCCTAAAGCTTGATAGTAGATGCTCCTAGTTAGCCTCTTTAGCACACTGTAAATTCGGCCTGTGTACAAGAACCACACCTGGTTGTGGGTGAAGGGGCCAGACTGGCTAAGAAGGAGGTTCATGTTCTGACTCTTGAACGATCCCTATGGTGTGTTAGTGCTACCGGGGATCATTGTGACTAGGTCTAATGGCTTGCCACTGAGTGCGGGCAAGGCATGGGCTCGACACCAAGAACCCTAACTTGCCCATTTTCGTTCCTAGGGTTTTAGAGCTCTGTTTTGGCTGCTCTAGGAGTCAAAACCGCCTCCCAGACTCTGTCTGAGAGAATTGCACCATTAGTTTCCCTTGATTCGAGCAGTTCAGTAGGATGGTCGACTTCAGAGCAGTAGGAGCAAGCCAAGGACCAGGTATTTCGTCAATTTAATAGCTTAAACCATCCTCCGTGCTTTGTGCCGTGAGGTTTAGCCTATTAAATTGCCCATAGCAAACCATCTAGATCTCTAGATACTAAGCTCTAACTAAACGTGTTCTTTAGTTCTTCTGTGATGTGTATGATGATGTATCTCTGTGAACTCATTGTATTGGGAAGGGGGGTTAGAGACCCTAAAGCTTGATAGTAGATGCTCCTAGTTAGCCTCTTTAGCACACTGTAAATTCGGCCTGTGTACAAGAACCACACCTGGTTGTGGGTGAAGGGCCGATCGGGGCTAAGAAGGAGGTTCATGTTCTGACTCTTGAACGATCCCTATGGTGTGTTAGTGCTACCGGGGATCATTGTGACTAGGTCTAATGGCTTGCCACTGAGTGCGGGCAAGGCATGGGCTCGACACCCGTGGGGTGGGGTTCACCTTCCAATTAAGGTTCAATCCGAATAAGGGCGGGCCCTCTAGTCACCTTGAGTCGGCATGTAGATCTCTCGGAGGGAGTGATCCCTACCGCCCCATCGGGGCCGGGGAGATGCAACCCAGAATAGCCCCTTTGGCTATGCACCCGGCCGGAAGGCGAGTCCCAACACTTTTCAACCTACTCTGCAAAGTGTGCACAGGAGGGGCGGATGGAGTGGACAACCCAATGCCATGTTCTTATGCCAGCCAAATCCATTGCCATGAATTCTGTCTGCAATGAACTCTGGAGACCCAAGCCGTCAGTCATTCCTTTGAGTCTGAGCCTTGGGTAGGATTCCCCATGTGATGTGCTGATCTTTGTCTATGCAGATATGTGGAGGACCATCCTTCGTGATGGTCATATGATGTTGATGTATGTACTACTGACATGTATGTTTACGCCTTCCGCCTAGGTAGGCCCCCGGGGAGACAGGGTTAAGGACCCTTTCATTCTTCCCAATCGGAACTCTTCAAGGTTGCGCGATACGTGGAGGGCTCTATATTAGCATGGAGCTGGTATGGGGATGAACTCCTGTTTGTATACTGGTGAGTGCACCGTATATGAGTAGGGGACGCCACAAAGGTATCGTGAGCAATGTTCTTGGAGACCAAGAGCAAAGCAATCGCCATGCTCCCAAATAGTACTAACTTGATAGGATCCTCGAACCTCGAAAAGTGGGAAATTTTTTCTCATTTTTGTAGTTTATGCTAAGCTCGTAACATTTTGTAGTTTATACTAAGCTAGTAAATGCTTAAGTGGATTGGAATTTAATATTAGCACGCTTAGGTGAATTGGAACTTAATAAAACTAAAACGTAATGAGCCGTAAGGTGAGGCACGCTTAGGTGAATTGGAACTTAATAAAACTAAACAGAATGAGCCAGGTAAGGTGGTCAGCACGCTTAGGTGAATTGGAACTTAATAAAACTAAACGAAATGAGCCGTAAGGTGGTGGTCTCACGTCAACCAACTAAACTTTAGTTTTGACGACGGCGCAAGCTGTGAGGCACGCTAGGTGAATTGGAACTTAATAAAACTAAACAGAATGAGCCAGGTAAGGTAATAAAACTAAACAGAATGAGCCAGGTAAGGTGGAAGGTGGTCTGAGCCAGGTAAGGTGGAAGGTGGTCTCTGTACTCGCGCCAACTAAACCGCCGTGTAAGGTGGAAGGTGGTCTCGCAGCTCGCGCCAACTAAACTTTAGTTTTGCGACGAGGCACAAGCTGTGAGACATTGATCTAAAACAACTTGAAAAGTTATAAAATTTAAAAAAGTAGCTTGGTAATTCGAATCTTAGCCTAGGACCTAGCTAGACTAGTCTAGTTTTTCAATCTCTTTGAACCTCATCTTAAAAGGATTCCCGCGGTAGCGAGAATTGAACCTCCCACCCACAGGGTTGAACCCCCCCAAACCCCCGTACCAACCAATCGAGGGCGGGCATCGCTTTATGCTTGAATTATAATTCTTAATTAGATTTAAGCTTAAATAATGTTAGATAATATTAATGGCTAAGCCTTAGATTTAGAACCAAGGCCCTTAAGCTAGATAGAGACAAAGATCTCGATAGACACCCGGGACTCCGACGACATGATGCGCACAAACAGAATCGCCGACTTTCTCGACAAGGCGAAACAGCCAGAGGCCAAGGAGGCCGAAGGAAACAAGAAGAGGAGAGGACAGAACGAGAGCGGGAGGCCAAGGCTCAAAAAGCAGCAGAGCAGAAGCTGGTCCAACATTTTGAAGACTCAACACCGCTACTGCTTCATGCTCATGGCTTAGTAACCCTCATGAGGGGAAGGCATGTAATTAGCTAGTTTAATTAAGGGAGATCCCCAAGATATGTTGTAAATAATCAATAATTTTGTCAATACATGATAATTTTGAGTAGTTTATGTGTCAAATCTTGCTTAATTAGGACGAAGTTAGCAAGTAGTAGTTTTATTTTAGTAAAATAGGATACTCTCGCACCAAAAAGTGTGATGTCTCATAGCTTTCAGCCTTGTCAAGAAACTAAAGTTTAGTTTTTGAACGAGGCGCAACCTGTGAGACCTTCATACCTAGACCATGTCCAAACTAGACCAAAACACCTCCAAATTGACCAAGTAAGGGGTCCATTCTGCCTAACTCGATGAGACTAGCATGATTTGACCCTTAGATCACCCAAATTGGACACGTTTAACCCAATTTACAGCCAATGTCTCACAGCTCGCGCCTGGTCAAAGAACTAAACTTTAGTTTTTGAGCAGGGCGCAACCTGTGAGACCTCCAAACTTTGAACCTCCATAACTTGAGCTACAGAGCTCCAAATCGCCTGAAAATTGTTGCAATAGGACCATTAGATAGCCTAGAATCCATTTATGACCTCAAATTAGGCTAGAAATGTCAAACCCTAGCCCAAATTGACCAAAATTGCCCAAACCCTTGAATTGTTTTTCCAAACTGTAGTTTGTTTGTAGATAGAAGCCTACCCCATTAGTAGCTCTTAGTATTGCTCTCAGCTCGAAGCTGATACCTTACTCCTAGATAGAAGTGCCCAAGAACACCCCTTTGTTATAGTCATCTAGACCTCAAAGATAGCAACCCAAGTCCAACTGCCGGTTACATCACCTCTCTGCCATGCCAAAGGCATAAACCTTGACCTAATTCTGTGTCCTTCTAATAGAGTTTGACTTATATAGCCGCCACATTGACACTCCCTATTGCCAGGATACCTAGAAAGAAGCTAGAGTCTAGAACCGCCCAAGCCGCTCCATGTGTAGAGATTGGACTCCCCCAAACCAACTTTGTTAGGACCTTAGGGTATGCCTCAAACATCATGGAGGTTTTGCAAAACAACCCTCATTTCATGCCATACCACACGTCCTAATATCCATAGACTTGTAGATTATAGATATGTCTCCAGTAATGCTGCTCGAGCCACCTTGCTTGCTTATAGAGCCCAGAATGTTGTAGGAGAGCCCTTCAAGTAGACCTTAGACTCTAGGAAATACGAGCGTTGCTTTCGAAGTACGGGGCCAGAGCCACAGAAGAGCTTGAGGCGCAACTCCTTGAAGACATCAAGGTCCCAGCCGATGTACAGACAGATAAGGAGAGGAGACCAAAAGGCGTACCCAAGAGAGGGAAGCACAACGACAAACACCTCAACCGACAAACGAGTAGAACAGGACACCACCGGCCTATCATCAATCTTCATCAAATGGGAAGAATAATTGGTAACCAACGGCATCAAGAATTTTCTAGGTGTCAACCTCCCGGCTACCACGACGAGGTCACATCAGGAAGAGGATCTCGACGCCTTCACCAACTCGACGCCCACGAGTTTCAAATGGAAGAATGCAAGGCAGCAAAATACAGGTGCAGGAACACGTTAGACATCGATGCCGCGTTAGCATCACGAGCTAGGGTCAGAAGGCATAATCTTCCGTCGAGGGGAGAAGTCATGGCAACACAGGAGCGATAAAAACCGGAGGGAAGATAACCACGACATTGCAGCCCAAAGAGCTCAAGCGAATGTCATGCAACGCCAACGAAAAGGAGTAAACAAGCTAGGCAACCACAAAGCACCTAGTAAGGCTGACCAAGATGAGCTTCTAGCTCCCTTGCACCAGCAGGAGACCACGAGGGAGGAGACGATATCGTGGAACATCTCCAACTTGAAGGCCTATATCAGCATTAGGGGCAAGATCAAGGAGGAGAATATTCTGTCTGCGAACAAAGAATTCGGGACCCGTAAACACCTAGAAACCAAAGGAAGGACGACCTTTACTACGCCAGCCAAGGAGTGCGAGATTCGAATGGATAGGACCCAAAGGACTGAGGAGACGACCTCCAGCCAGCCAGATACAAATCATGCAAAGGTGACCAGAAGGAGCCATGGTAGGGACAATAGAGATGACCACACTTCCGTGCAATGTGAGAGGCACCCCGAATGAAGCAAAGCCCAAGCAAATGAGAGTCGCACTCGAGAAATTCAACCTCGCGGAGGAATGCCAATGCCTGCCTACCCACCATGATCTCGAGCTCAAGACATCCAAGAATGCCCAACCGCAACAGCCTAGGTGATCCTACTCAAGCGACCAATGGCACCGCACATCAAGAACCCCGCAATGACACACCGCATGTAGGGACGCTTGAGCGGTCACCGCATTCCTCACGCACGAATATACACATTAAGGAGGAGCATCTTTCTCAAGGGATCACATCAACGAACACTCTTCGCAAATCGGGCGTGACGAAGCTCGGATCGCACATGAAGCTCAACAATAGTAGCAAAGATCTCAAAGGAATCCCGAGTCAACCGTAACAAAGAAGATGCAAAGAAAACCAAAGGGTCAAATGCGATAGGAGGAGGGGAAACCCTAAAGGAGTATAAACAATTAAGTAGATCTTCGTGAGTTGTTTTGAAAAAGTCGATGAATTAAAAATCCCAATGTAAATGCGTATATGTCTATTGTATATCTCGGGTGCTCACAGATACTGATGGAGAAACATGAGTTTAGAGTCATGTTTTACGGATTTAGCGCTTAGATCGTGAAGCTCCTTCACTCGACTACCAAAAGAGGAAGCATAGAAGCACAACTATAGCCCAAGATCAAAATGGAAGAGCAAGTACGAGGGAGAAACGACCGAGGCCAAGCAAACCTTCGACTCCAAACACTTCCTAAGTGGCCCTAAGTAGAAGACAACTCGGCCCACCCAATGTCGTAATAAGAGATAATACCGGCCATGTCAAGATCATCACCGCACTGTGACATCGCCGTGACGCAACACTACATCTTGTGGTAGCAAAGAACAACACTTGACGAACTTATGACACGAAAGTGGCCTCAACAATAGAAGGAGGAACGCCCGACATCAACGAGCCAACTAAGAAGACAACATCTCGACGACCATAATTCCACCTTGTGGTAATATAGGGGAATGCGCCATGACACGTGGATTAGATGGAGATGCACTTACAAAAGGCACCGCCACGAGGAGATATGCCTTCAACAACTAGGTGATGGCTTCGCCGTACTCCTACCAAGAATTAGAAGAGAAGAAGCCGATCATATCTCCGACATGTGGCACGCCAAACGCCCAAGGTAGAAGCATTCGACACCTTAACGACAAGGATAGCAACTAAAGCACCTTCGGCAAAAAAGAGAGTTCAAGATAATAGCCAAAGCTATTCAACGACAAGAGCATATCTAAGGCAGGTACTTCTTCAACTCAAGGGTCAAGCCGCTTGAGATATAAGGATCCATCATCCCGACAACATCGCCAGCAGGAGAAGAGCCATGAAGCTTTACTTGCCGTGAGAGGCCGACATGCATAGAGAGACAAAGGTCAAGAACTGAAAGCTGGAGAAGTGCTAGCAACCGACTTCTTCCACGAGCTCCCTAGAGGCAAATGGAGGATCAAAACCGACGAGCACAATCAAAGTCACCGGAGGGTACCTCAAGACAAGAAGACGGCATAGCACCGCTGTGGAACGCGGACATCCAAGCCATGTGATTGAGGGGATCAAACAAGGAAGATTGAAGCTCGATGGAGAAGCAATTAGGTGAGACGAGTCGATGACTTGCACACGGACTTGCATGCAACTTGGTGAACCCAAGGATGGACGATTCAAAGAACAACTACAGAAGAGAACAACTCCGGTGAGGAGTATAGCCAAAGGAATCAGCGACAGCCTCAAGAGACGCCCAAATAGCTCCAAGTATCATGAAGGAAGAACAATTACCGCCGAGAACGGATCGTGAAGCGACACCAAAATGTCGGCATCAACGACAAGCACACCTTTAGTTGGAATGTGATGCAAAGCGTGTTGTGCCATAGCCGACAAACATCGGAGGGCCCAAGCATATCAACAAGTTACCCCTGAGTATGAGATGACGCATAAATAGAAGGATATAGATCATCAACACCATTGCACCGAGGAGGAACACCGATGACATTGCCAAGGAGTAGGTGTGCAACTTGAAGGGAGGCACAAGGGAGACCTAATAGCTCTAGTAGTAATTCTAACTATGTAAGCTATATGTTTTGCATGTATAGTTCCCTGTTGTTATTCCTTCCCATAGCCCATAGCGCAGGAAGAGATGTCATCAAAGGAAGAGATGTCATGCAACAACACGATAACGACAAGAGGACTCGACATATGAGACATCGATGGAGTCGAAGACATCGGCAATGAGTCGCCCTTTAGCTGCCAAGACAAAAAAAAAAAAAAAGTTCAAGATGAAAGATCTTTTTCAACGGCGCCACCTTCAGGCTTTTGAAAGCGGCATGGAAGATTTCAAGTGATCAACTACACCATCAAGCAATGCGAGGCTTCTAACGAACAAAGTCAACCTCTACATCAAAGAGGAGCCACCGGCCAAGGAGACTGAAGTATCGAAATTATTCGGAAGAACGTTACCTTGCTACTTCAAGCAGTAACGAGTGGATGAGCTTCTAGCAAGCTCAAGCATCTAAGGCCATGGGGCCTAGTAGGTTAATGTATGGACCGGTAACATCCATATTGGGATTAGAAGGCATTTCCAGATATTCTCGGCTAAAGGATTGCCCCAATATTGAGCTAAGCCAAGGATTGGGAAGGAAATGCATAGGAGTAACTATAATTATACACGATTGTTAATGCACATCCAACGTGTTGAAACCACTTGGTGAGATTGATCTCCTCGCTAAGAAGGAATCATTACTAGGATAATTGTTAACCATGTATAAATCTAGTACCTCCAAAGAATAATCCAACCGAAAAGAAAAGAAGTAATCTAACAAGTCCGCCAACTTGTTACGATGACATCAATTCGATTGGTAGGAATATTCCAAGAGCTAAATAACTAAGAAAGGGGGAATCTCTAGAATATAAAAGAATAATACATGTAAGGTACATCTAAAATAAGAATTATAGTAATCAAATAGTCTTTTGAGACAAAAGGAATTGTCATGATGACAAAACCTTGTGGTTTAGAATCGTTCTAACTAAGTAGGTAACCCATAGCTATATTGAAATAAATAATAACATAATATGTGTATCCATCTTAGATGGTTATATATGTTAGCTAAGGCTAGTAAATTAATGTGCTAAGTAAGAAGCATATAACCTCTTAAGGGGAGAGAATAGATATGATGTTGTGTACAACGTCATTGAAGGGGTGCAGGACCATTTTCTTTTTGAAGAAAGTGGGAGGGCTCAATCTTATGATTGAACGTACTTGCATCGAATTGATTGACCCGTAGAATAGAGTTCACTCCGGCAATGGCCGAAGCGAATAGAGCGCAAGATAGATAGATAGATAGCTCAGGAGGTCTTCAACGTGCGAGACTGACGCAGTAGCTATCTACACCAATGAAGTGGAGCAAAAAACTATGGGAGCAATGCAACGACCAAGTCATCTCCAAATTACTCGACGCCGGCTCAATGGGTGGATGCATTCTAGCCTAGGTAAGGCGTACGCATGCATTATAAGCTTTAATGTGTCTTATAAATAAGTTAAATATAGATCCTAATAATTGCATGGAATTACTGTACGTATATGTATCATACGGAAATAAGTTAAATAACAACGATAATGTGAGGTAGCATGTTAATTAATCCTTCGCAAGGATGCAATTCCTTCCAAGGATAGCCATATGACCTTGGGGTCCTTATAAAAATAGATAGAGAATAGAATTCAAATATACTTAAGTGCATCTTAGGGATATACTTCCAAGGGTAATGCAGAACCCAAGGAAGAGAATAAGCACATCTAATTCTTGTGTATGATAATTAAAACCTTGTCTATGTAACAATAGGTCTAAATCAGGGTTATTGTTCAAATAATCGCATCTAAAAGTCGCTAAATATTGCAAAGCTTAGAGTAAATATAATTGTACTATCGGAAGTAATGTATCCGATCTATGATAATGTTAATTCATAAATATTACCGTGAGGGTAATTATGTTAATCACATGCATTAACGGAGCCAAGAAAAATCGGCTCGGGCATGTCGCTTTTTGTGTGTAGATTAAATGCTTGTATAGTTAAGATTAATCTACGCATGCAACCTATGCTAGGTAGGGGTTGCATGCGTTGTTACCGATGATGAGACCACTACAGTGATCTCTAGGGCGTGGTGTAATGTCAATGTAGGCATGACCGCGTTTCCGCTTGGACGAGTGGAAGGTAGATTAGAAAGTCTACTTCTGTCCCACGGAGGAGCAGACGACCTCCGAGAGAAAGGAGGTCATTCAGGGAATGCATTGATAGGAAAGGCACCTTTAGCCCCATATATGCTTTGATAGGAGGAAGCTATCCTTCACGCCCCCACGCTGAAGGATATCCTCCACGCCGGGGCAACTAGAGGTGTAGGCATGAGCGCATATATAGGCATATAGGCGCGCCTCCACGGCCATAATGGAAGATTCACCCTCTTCCTACGCCGGAGATTAGCCATGCATCCATGTAGATAGGTGAGGTGGTCACCATATAACCAAAATTTTATTAATAATTAAAATAGTAATAACGTGGGTTCGACCTGCAGCCAATAGAGCCCTCCGGAGGGCAAGGAGGTCGAAGAGAAAAACTTGCAACACAAATTTAGTCATAATGTGTTGCAAGGGATGAAGAGTACCTTAGAAGTGTAAATTTTGTATGAAATTGATAAACTTTGATAAACTTAAATGTTGTGTTAAGTAAGGTTAATAATTACCTTTATGAGATTAAGTTATGAAGTGATAAGTTAATTGGGTAATGAAATAGTACAAGAATGTCTTAAACATTACCTTAGAGTAATTCTAATAATTAAGATAGTAAGTATGTAATTATAGATATTGTAAAATTAATGCAGATTTTAAGGTGAGGGACTTGCAACACAAATTTTGTTGGAATGTGTTGCAAGGAATGAAGAGTACCTTAAATAATAATTGTATATGAAAGTGTTAAATTGTGATAAACTAAATGTTATAATAACGAGGACTAATAAGTACCTGCTTAATAGAAGTTACGAATTGACAAGTTATTTGATAATGTAATGGCGTAATAATAATTTAAAAATATTACCTTAAGGTAATCTTAATAAATGTGTGAGTATAATAGTAGTATATCGTATGCATCGTGGTTGATTGCGGTGTTAGGAAGATTCCAAGGTGGGGAGACCCGACGTTTGCCGCGACACGACATCATTTCAAGGTGGGGAGAATGTGACGTTCCAAAGACAAGATACGGTCCCGTGATCTTATACGCATCGCATCTTTACACGCCGCACAAGCCACCCAACTGACGTGTACGCCGACGTGTAGCCAGGTGAGTAGCCCTAGGGGGCAACTTGCTAGGTATGTGCATTTCTTATTAATGTGCACATGCACATTTATTAAGGTGCACACATTTCCATGTGGGCACATTTAGGTGCACACATTTCCATGTAGGCACATTTGGCCACCTAGCCATTAAAGGCAAGTGGGCCCATTTCCAATTATCCCACATGCCTTAAGGGATAATTGGAAACCCTAAGCCCCAACCCTTGCCTATTTAAGTAGAAGAACCCTAACTTGCCCATTTTCGTTCCTAGGGTTTTAGAGCTGCTTTTGGCTGCTCTAGGAGTCAAAACCGCCTCCCCCACTGGCTCCCGAGAGAATTGCACCATTAGTTTCCCTTGATTCGAAAGTAAACAAAGAGGATGGTCGACTTCGACAAAAGGGAGCAAGCCAAGGACCAGGTATTTCGTCAATTTAATAGCTTAAACCATCCTCCAGGCTTTGTGCCAGTAGGTTTAGCCTATTAAATTGCCCATAGCAGCCATCTAGATCTCTAGATACTAAGCTCTAACTAAAGAACCTAACTCTATGATATAGATTAGATCGTGTTCTTTAGTTCTTCTGTGATGTGTATGATGATGTATCTCTGTGAACTCATTGTATTGGGAAGGGGGGTTAGAGACCCTAAAGCTTGATAGTAGATGCTCCTAGTTAGCCTCTTTAGCACACTGTAAATTCGCCCAGTACAAGAACCACACCGCTGTTGTGGGTGAAGGGGCCAGACCGCTAAGAAGGAGGTTCATGTTCGACTCTTGAACGATCCCTATGGTGTGTTAGTGCTACCGGGATCATTGTGACTAGGTCTAATGGCTTGCCACCGAAAAGCGGGCAAGGCATGGGCTCGACGACCCGTGGGGTGGGGTTCACCTTCCAAAGGGTTCGGTCGAATAAGGGCAAAGGCCCTCTAGTCACCTTGAGTCAGCATGTAGATCTCCTCGGAGGGGAGTGATCCCTACCGCCCCCATCGGGACCGGGAGATGCAACCCGGGAATAGCCCCTTGGCTATGCACCCGCGGCTACAGTCGGTCCCAACACTTTTCAACCTACTCGCAAAGTGTGCACGGGAGGGGCGGATGGAGTGGACAACCCAATGCCATGTTCTTATGCCAGCCCAAATCCATTGCCATGAATTCCGGCTGCGCAATGAACTCTCGAGACCCAAGCCGCCGGGCCATTCCTTTGAGTCCGAGCCTTGGGTAGGATTCCCCATGTGATGTGCTGATCTTTGTCTATGCAGATATGTGGAGGACCATCCTTCGATGGTCATATGATGTTGATGTATGTACTACCGACATGTATGTTTACGCTTCAGCGCCTAGGTAGGCCCCGAGGGAGACAGGTAAAGGACCCTTTCATTCTTCCCACTGGAACTCTTCCAAGGTTGCGTGATACGGAGGAGGGCTCTATATTAGCATGGAGCTGGTATGGGGATGAACTCCTGTTTGTATACGGTGAGTGCACCGATATGAGTAGGGGCGTCGCCACAGTGAAAACCGGTTCGCACACATTTTTCCCGTCCCCATACAAATTGAAATCCGTCCCCTCAAATCTGGACATAGTACTTGCAGCACATCTTCCACATTAGAGAGTTGCATTGATGACCATATACTAACACAACATACGTAACAAAGTCTTCAAGAAGAACACCGCTTCGGTCCGAATATCACTTTCTTTACGCTAGTGTATGTCATTGTCAATCCCGCCTCCAAGCGTATGTGTTCATTTGCACCAAATGTTTTTACCAACACACCATTTAAATCCAAGACAATGAGTTTATCTTTTCTTTGCCAAATCAATATTTAGTACGTTGGAACATCCCGAATACCTACGTGAATTACTACATGAATAAATAGATGTAGATGAAAATGAAAAATGGGTTGAATGTGGAAACCTTTCTGTATCAACAGCAGGATTCTCTGACCTAACAATTCAACTGGTAATCCTACAGTGAATGCAACAAAAGAAAATCAATAATATTCATTGTTTATTTCTAAGGGCTTGCCCGCCAATGCCCTGCCCGACCCATTGTTAAGGGCAGAATCACTTGTTGAACATCGGGCTCACCAAAAACACGAGGGCTTGATTACGCATTTTCTTGAGAATACACTTCGATAGGTGTGGTGTCATGATTGAGACCGCTTCCTGCATCTTTTGCATAGCTACTTCTTGTTCTCTTTCTTGTAGCCCTGAACAACTTCTTTGCTATCCTCCACTTTTACCCCTTTTGTTCTTCTGCCCTTTCCTTTTGGCAAGTATTCACCCAAGTTGCCCTCATCCGATGGAATTACTCCCTCAACTTCCTTAGGTGCTTCAGTGTGTACAATCGGGTCTGTTGTTTTTTCTACAACTGGTGCTGTGTTTACAACTGGTGCTGTGTTTACAACTGGTGCTGTGTTTACAGCTTCTTCTATAGCTTCTTGGACAGCTTCTTGTACTGGTGGTGGTGGTTCTGCTGTTGCATTCGAATCAGTCACAATTGACTATAGTCCTATAGGACTTTGCAGGGGTTGTGCATCTTCAAATGGCACCATTGTCCTTCTTTGAACCCTGAAGGGTGAGACCTCAATTGCAGGACGGATTAACACATCCTTTTTTGGTGTACTATTTGAAGCACTTGCAACATGGCCAAAACCTAGCTCGTCAAATACACCCTCTGCACCTTTCGGGGCAACCATGAATACATTGTCCTCCTCTCAACAATGAACAACAAGCTATATGATACTCATGTTGGCAATTCATTGCTAAACTTAACCCCGTAAGCTTTAGTGAATTCCGGACCACATCTTTGAACATGTATAAAATGGATCTTCCACTAACAACTTATCTCGTATAATAGTAGAGATGCTAAATGTTGCAGGAGTATCCATTTTCAGCTTCCACAAATTGTTTATGTAGAATTGCAGAAGTCTCTGTTCTTCTTCGAGAACTTTTAACTCCTCCTCAAGTTTGAGTTTACATTTGACCTACTCATTAACAGATGTAGGGTTCATTGCTTTTTGTACCTTGTTCCTGTTCCATCTGGATAGTCTGCTCCAAATCTTTAATTTCTGCCTCCAACTCACAGTTTGGATTAAGCTTGAACTCCTCCTGTTTTGTAGCCAAATCATTTGTGGCCTGTCTTAAACTGTTCTCAGCCTCTTCCAACATCATTTTCTATAATTCAGAGGCCTTCTCATTGCCTTTCAGCTCACTTCCTACTGCTTCCAGATTCTTTGTGATAAGTAAAACTGATTTTCCAATCTCCTGTACTGCATTCTCTAAGGTTTTTATGTTTTCATCACATGCACTGATATCATTTGATGCCACCTTTGGCTTTGCCTTCATTTCAGTTTTCCTAACATGTGCTACAACATCTGCCTCTGTTTTTACTTGTCTATTATTGTGGTATCTTTGGCATTGCACAGCAAATGCAGCCCAGTTTACTTTGTGTTCCTCAGGTGCAAGTATTGATCTAGTGCAATTTTCAAACGCAAAAGCAAGGGCCAGTTGCTTTCTTACTTCTTTGTTGTGACAATTCTTGTAAATTTTTCGGCAGAGTGTTTCCAACTTCTCTTGAAGATGCTCCTTTGCATAGTGCCATTTTATCTTTCCCTTGTTCAACTTCTTTGTCCAAACAGAATCCCAATCTCGATCCGTGACATTATTTTCCAACCAAGCTTCTTCCTCGTGGGGCTTCACCCCCGAATTGCACAGACCTCTGATGCTGTGAAAATCATCCGCGCTCCATGCCTCCATCATCAACAGTGAAACACTGATCTGAGTTTTCGCGCCCAGGGGAAAAGGAGGGAGAAGGGCGTGACGGGCTTCGACGTCCGCGAGTTTCAGCACTTAAAGTGCTTAAAAGCTTCGCCAAAAGTTGTACCCCACTAGCGATTTTACACCCTTAAGCAGAATGACCGAGAGATAGTATCTGTCTACTATACGATGTTCAGTCATTTAACTTCACAAGTTCACAATTTGAGCGAAAAAGAGATTTTAAGCAAATTTGTGAATGGATTACAATATGCACATTAGTTATCTTGAAGGGAGCGCCTTCTGGAGAACATAAAAGAATGAAGCGTGATAAATTTGATAATAGAAAGGATAAGAATAATAAGAGGGGATGTGACGATCAAAAATCAAAGTCCAATGGAAGGGATGAAAAACGTTGGAACAATGGATCAAAGTCTAAGCAAGAAAAGAATAAAGCACCAAGGATCGGATGTTACATTTGTGGAGGAGCACATTATCAATCCAATTGTCCTAAGATCACAACCCCAGCAGATAAGGCCAGAAAGAAAGCACATTTCAAGGAACAGGGGCCTAAAGAAAGACTAGTTGCCCAATCCCATAATGTGCAAGACAAGCCAGAAACTTCTTGTGAAGGGGAAGAAAGAAATAAAGCAGAACTTACGGCTATTGAGCAGGAGAGAGGGAAATTGCAAATTGCATACTCGAAAAATTTATCTGGAGTCAATAATGAGGCATCAAAAAATGTGGTTGTATAAGATGAAAGGTTTTGAAAAAGATCAAGAAGTGACAATATTACTTGACAATGGTGCAACGCATGATTCCATCTCGCAAGACTTGGTGAACAAGTTAGGATTACCTATCTATTATCTGTAGACTTAAGTCACAATGGTACAAGGTTTAAAAGGACCTGAGATTGGTGAAAGTGGAGTACAAGAATGATCTCTCCTTTGCCATCCAAAATACACAGATAGAAAAGTATGGCAGAGATCCTCTAGCAGAGTATAGGATTCACAATGGTTTAATTTTATCCTTTGATCGCACATGTGTTACATAGGTATACAGGTCAAGAATGATACAAGAATGTCACGAACCTCCACATTCTGGACATAGAGGCATCCAAGATACGTTGGCTACTGTGAAAAGACGTTTTTTATTGGCTAAAGCTTGAGAGGGATGTGAAGAGTTATGTAGAAGCTTGGGTTATTTGCCAGCAACTGAAAGCTTCTACTAGCAAGCCTTAACTGGATTACTGCAACCTTTGTCAATGCAAATCTGACTGTACTTGATGGTGAAGTTCGAGTGCCTTTTGTGGAAATCGATGAACTTCAGAGGGAAGTAGATGCAGGTGGTGCTCAAGGGTCTGTTGTGACGTCCCCTACTTCTTCTACGATGCTCCCATCGTATCGGAAGGCGGATTTCATCCCCCTGGCAGCCAAGCTGACAGAGGCCATCCACCTGACACCAATCCCTTGGCAATGAATCGATGAGGAAGAATGGATGGGCCATTTGTCCCATCTTTCCTCGGGACCGTCTTAGCTGCGGAAGCTTAAATAAACGTAAGACCATGACACCAAATACAAATAGAGCCACCTCGAAGGCTGGGTTTACCATAGCATACATGTATAAGCACACCACCAACATCATCATCAAAATGGGAGATCCTACCCAAGGCTCAGACTCCAGGGATGGGTGAAAATTTGGGTCTCCAGAAGCTATTGCGGACAAAATTCATGAGAGTGGATTGGGCTGGCATAGGAACATGGCTGTCGGGAAGTCCTCTCCATTCGCCCCTCCTGTGCATACTTTACAGAATAGATCGAAGAGTCTTGGGACTGGACTGTAGCCTGCCGGGTGCGTAACCAAGAGGGCTACCACTGGGTTTCATCTCCCCAGCCCCGATGAGGCAGGAAGGGGATCACCCCCTACAGAGGCACGCATGCCTATCACAGGCGGCTAAAGGGCCGCTGCCTGTCTACGACTTGAACCTCACTGAGGGTGACACATCACCCAAGAGGTGTAAAGCCCATGCCTTGCCTACACGCAGTGGCAAGCAATTGGGCCTAGCTCGCTAAAATCCCTGGTAGGCTTCACATGAGAAACTTTGGAAACACATCATCGTGGATTTTATTCAAGGGTTAGCAAAGTCTACCCCTAAGAATGATCAGATTTGGACAGTTGTAGATCTAGGCTATCTAGGTTCACTTTCTTCCATGTAGATCAAACATAATAACACCTCAAGGAAGCAAGCTTTACTTGAAGGAGATATTCAGGATTCATGGAATGCTTGATGCAGTCATAACAGATAGGGATCCATTATTTTACAGTCAATTTTGGTCTGGTCACCATCAGACGGATGGCATTGGGGAGGGCCTTCTAAGAATTGCTGACTAAGCTATATGAACTACCAATCAGAAAACAGAACTGGTAATCCAGTCAGCGAATCCAGTCACTGGTAATCCAGTCACTGGATCAAATTTTCTAGCATAAGTGTTGATAGAAAAGTCCAAATGAGCTTTTGTTTGGTGCAATAAATAGATCTCATTGAGATCTTTCCAATCTTGGATGGTTTGCATATCTTTTAGCCTCGTAGGATAGTAAAAAAATGGTAAAAACCATATTTTTTGGAGTTTTGACAATCATAAGTGCTTAAAATATGTGCAAAGCACCTAAGGTTGGAAAGATCTCAACGAGATCTATCTATTGCACTAAACAAGAGCTAATTTGGATTTTTCTATCAATAGTCAAACTAGAAAATGTGATCCAATGAGTTAGTTATAACAGTTTTGCTGACTGGACCCCTCAGGCTCTGATTTCTGATTGGTAGTTCATTTATCTTCATTTGGCTTAGTTGGCATGTTTTGAAGGACCTTTTTTAATCTCAAAAAAACCCTAATGCATTGAAGACATGCTTAGAGCTTATGTTGCAGAAAGGCAAAGTCAATGGGAAGAGTGTCTTTATCTTCTAGAGTTTTCCTACAATAACACTATCCATTCAGTTAACCAAAGAACTTCTTTTGATGTGGTGTATCTGTACACTTTGGAGTCTCTAATTACGAAGTCAGAAGGAGAAGTACTAGCTTCAGATTAAGCAACAACAGACCTTGCAGATAGTTTACAAGAACTAAAAGTCAAGAGGTAATGATTTCCCGACTTGCGAAGAAACAATGGAAAGTTGACTACGAAAAAGGCCAATGCGTTTGGATTACACTCTCCATTCAGCTAACCAAAGAATTCATTTTGAAGAAACAAACTAGGAAAGGTTTGTTCCAATCGGACATGGCTAATACTGGTTCAATTGCCATCTTTTTCTTCAAAATTTGAAAAGCTTCCTCAGCTACCATTCCCTAAGTAAAAGTTATATCCTTTTTCAAAAACCTGTTAAGAGGAAATGTTACTTTTGTAAAATCTTTTACAAATCTTCAGTAATAGCTGCATAGCTGCACAAAAGAACGTAGATTTTTTATGCTCTTAGGTCGGGACCAATTGAGAATAACTTTCATTTTTTCCAGGATCCATCTTAATGCCATCTTGGGATATAATATGTCCTAGATACCCAACTTCTTATATAAAGAATCGACTCTTTCGATTCATTAACAAACAACTTGTTCTAGCTGAGAAGATCAAAACCCTGCTGAAGATATTGGTTGTGCTCCTCTATGGAGCTGTTATAGATAAGAATATTGTCAAAGAACACAACAACACACTTTCCCAATATTAGTGCCAAAACTCTTCCCACGAGACGACAAAATGTTGCCAGAGCATTGGTCAATCTGAATGGCATTAGTCAAACCTCATAGTGACCAAAAGTCATTCTGAAAGTTGTTTTATCAATGTCCTCTTCCTTTATTTGAATTTGATGATGTCCGGATTTCAATTCAATCTTGCTAAAGACGCAAGCACCCCATAATTCATCAAATAAATCGTCGGCTCTGCATACTGGAAACTTATCCGTTATGTTCAGCTTATTGAAGGCTCGATAATCCATGCACATCTTATTAATCAATATTTTTCATTAGTCAACTTACCTAAAATCAATCCCAGAACTTTCTGCAATTTAGCTAAACTCTATAAAATTTTCTTCTTATAGTTTCTAGCATAATACTTTCTGTGGTATAAATGCGGAAAATATTAAACTAAAATTATTATAATTGTTCAATTGTTTTCATTTACTTTAGTCATTTCTTTGTGAAAATATGGTATACAAAATGTCAGGTAGCTAAATCTAGATCTCAAACTATTTTATGGATGTTAGAAAATAAATTACTAACATAGATTTTTACCAGCTAGAATTAATTTAGCTAATCCCAAATTTTCTATGGTTTAGCTAAACTTTCCAAGTTTTTACTCTTTTACTTTCTAGTGTTTGGCTAAAGAGCATGAAGTTTGGTACAGGCGCGAAAAAAGTTAAACTAAAATTATTATTTTTTCTCCAGTTTTTTCCATTTACTTTAGCCAACGTCTTTTAAAAACGTGCTAAAAAAGCACCAGATAGCTAAATTTAGCTCTTAAATTATTTCATATCTAGCTTCTCGGTCATCTACTTGTCAAGCTCCAACTTTTCAAAGTGGCTGACCCTATAAGGCGCCCTATTTGGAGGCTTTACATTTGCTTGCAGATGTATTGCATGATCTTCTGGGCAATGAGGAGGTAAGTCTAGAGTTTCCTCATCTTTAAAAAGATCATTAAATTGCCTAAAGAAGTTGTATAATTCTGAAGGCACCTGGGATGGAGGATCTAAGGCTCTTAAATAGATAAAATATGACTCTGCTTCACTTTTCATCAACTTCTTGGCTTCCAATGTGATAGCAGAGGTTCTGATTGAGACGCAAAGTCAGGGTGCAGTTTCACAGGTTGATCTTCAACGAAGATTGTCACAGACTTTTTGCGATAATTGAGTTGGGCATCAAACTGCTCTCGCCAATCAATTTCTAATATCACATCCATTACTTTCAAAGGAGCTAGAATTAGGACTCTGTCCTCTGAGTACTGCTCTATTCGAACAAGAGTTATCTCGAATTTATCGCACCGATCTCGAGTCCTTTTAAATCTTGCACCACTGTGACTTGAGTCTGCAGATCATAGATAGGTAATCCTAACTTGTTCATCAAGTCTTGCGAGATGAAATCATATGTTGCATTATCATCAAGCAATACTGTCACTTCTTGATCTTTTAACCTTTCATCTTATACAGCCATGTTTTTTATGCCTCATTATTAACTCCAGATAAATTCTTCAAATATACAATTTGCCATCTCCCCCCTTTTTTTTTTGAGGGAACGAATTTTTATATTTTGTATTAAAAGTTTAAAAAGTACAATGTTACGCTGCTTGTAGAGAATTACTACAGGAGTAATCTCGACATCTTCATTCTCCACATGCAGGAGCTTATTAATTGCTCTAGAAGCTGATATCCTTGAGAAGCTCACAAGGCCTATCCGCATCGTAACCAGATTAAGCAAGATGATCTGTAGTTGCCAAGAAGCACTTGGAAATAATTCATCTCATCCACAGGCACTTGCAAATGATCTGAATAACCAAAATAAGAAGAAGATATGCGCCTTGCTCCCAACAAGGCCTAGAATCACACCTGTATGAGAATAGCCAAATAGAATGGAATTCAGGCATCAGTACCTGATCTTAGCACACAGCTCAAATGTAACAGTATTTGAGCAAACCATATCCAGTGGATTGGTATCAAGGAAAATTTGGCATCAGTACCAAATTATATTCAAGTTTCAGTACTTGAGTGGCTTCTTCAATTATATCAGTAATTGAAAAAGCAAATAAGGTGCTAGGAAATGTATTTGCCAATGTAACATACAACCTGTGCTCTGAACCACTCCAACATAAATCAGTTTCAGACCTTGCAATTCCTTTGACAGAAGAATCTTCCTAATACATCAAATGCAAAACCCGGTTCTTCCTGCTAGCAAGAAAGAGCGGAAAAGGAAGGGCGATAGACTTACTTCTTTCCAAAAGAATGAATTGTGATATTCTCTGATGAAAAAACCGAAAGAAACATCTTTACCTAATCTTGCAGATCTGTTCTTCACCTTATGGGTCAGCATCCAAATGGATTTACCCTTTCAGCAAGTCTTTATTAAAGACAAAGTGCAGGAGTACCTCCTGTGCACAGCTTTGAAGCAGAATGTCTGCATTTGCATCTGCTCAAGACCACCTGTCTGTGACTGTCCCTGCTGCAGCACTTGGGCTTGCAAAAATACTAGAGGCAGTACACGGTTCTGCCCCTTTCTTTGCAGACCACCTGTCCGTGACTGTCCCTACTGCAGCACTTGGGATTCTGCCCCTTTCTTTGGCAGTACATTTAAATTTGAGAGAATCGAGCTGCTATGGAGATTACAGTGGGCTGAAAATATAGCTGAAGGAGAAGGGTGCGGGAACTTGGGTGAAACAGATCTTGAAGACAGGGGGCGGATTTGGGAAGGAAAAAGGGGCAAATCCAGTGGAAACTGTGGCGGCAAGTGGCTATGGTGGATGGAATAGCAAATGGCAAAGCTTCAAATCTCTCAAAATTTTTGTTCTTGCAGATCTGGGCGGCAGTCAGGAAAAATACCTTGATGCAACATAGACAGTTGTGCTATGTGTAACGTCCTGCTTGCTGCCGAAATTTTGCTTTTGTACAGGTGACAACCACGAACAGATGGTCGTGTGATGAGGCAGAATCTAAATGCATCCACAAGTACCTGTCTGGAGACAAACCCTAGATCGCCGAAGCAGGCCCCTGTGTCAAAGCCAAAGAAAATCCTTTTTACAAAGAACACATCCTCGTTAGAGGATATTGCTGCAAGATTGCCACCGAAAAGATGCAGATGAATCACTCAGATTTTTTTCCTCAATTCTCATGGAGAACAATCCATCAGGCCCTGCTAGCCACAGAAGCCAGAAATCGTTCTTCAAGAGAAACCGCTGTGATGATCCGACAGAAGGAAGGGCGGCTGCTTCCTAGCCGGCCAAGAACAGCGCCATGGGCGCCAATGGCATTTTTTCACTTCTTATCTTCCCCGTCTCCCTTTCTCCTGCTCACATAGCCATAAGTTTTGCTTTATTTCTTTCTTCCCCTTCACGAGACATTTCTAACTTGTCTTCCACATTATGCAATTGAGCAACTAGTCTTTCGTTAGGCCCCGTTTCCTTGAACTGTACTTTCTTTCCAGCTTTATCTGCAGTTGTGTTCTTAGAACAATTGGATTGATAATGTGCTTCTCCACGTATGTAAGATCTGATCCTTTGTGCTTTATTCTGCTCTTGCTTGGACTTTTGTCCGTTGTTCCAACATTTTTTATTCCTTCCATTGGACTTTGATTTTCGATCATCACGTCCTCTCTTATTTTTCTTATCCTTTCTATTATCAAATTTATCACGCTTCATTCTTTCTATTCTCTAGAAGGCACTCTCTCCCAGATAACTAATTTTCCTTTTTTGAGATTTAGTTTCTGCTCCGCCGCTCCTATCTTTTTAATGCATCTTCCATGCTTGTTGGTTCTATCAGGTCCATCTCTACAAATATTTCTTCCTGTAATCCAGTCACAAATTTGCTTAAAATCTCATTTTCACTCAAATTGTGAACTTATGAATCTAAATGACTGAATTTCATATAGTAGCCGGATACTGTCTCTCTTTCATCCTGCTTAACAAGATCTCAGTCCTTTTGCAGTATCCTGTAATAATTTGCAAACGGATAATGTGCATCAAATGCAGTTTAAAATTCTATTGACTTCTGGCTGCATCAGTCTGTAGGCTTGTCACCAGACTTGTGCTCGTTCATCTAGATACGTATCCATAGCCTGTTGTTTCTCTTGTTCAGTCGCGTTAACCCTTTCAAAAAGCTTCTTCCAGATTCCAAGAATACTTATTACCTGCATTGGTTTAACAGAACTCCACTATTGAAATAAGGTAAGGGAGGCTGCTTGGTAATACTGGGTAGAAAACCATAAAGTAGAGACCTTCCTTCATTCCTTCTATTTTCTGCTGATAATCTTCTGGAGAAGTAGAAGGTAACAGTGCAATCTGATTAGCACTTTCTTTTGCAATACAATTAGCACTTCTCGGTGCCTGCTGATATTGATCATCAGTAATATTGAGACGATTAGCCATTGATACATGTTCTCGGATTAAAACTGATATCTGATACCAAAAATTGATACAATTCACAAATAACAGCTCTAAACTAAATCAATAGAAACAAAAATAAGAATTGGCACCAATCTTTAGGAGCACTTATCCACTCAACTGGGCTCAATCCTTCAAGAAAACATTACCTTGCTGATACCCAACAAGGAATATATAGATTAACCCATAGAAGACCAAGGGAGACTGTACTGATTCAAGAAAGCGAAGGCAACAGTAGAACTCTGATCTTTAAATGGAAACTGCTAGCATATTTATACAGAAGAAAAAGCCTCCTTCCCGGGCGGAGCCTTTTATGCTTCGAAAGAATCTAGGGTAAAGGTAAATGGGAAGTAAAAGGTTAAATCCAGTTATAGCAAGATCCAGTTATAGCAAGATTGGCCAAGAAAGGTCTGTCGAGTTCTTGCCATCCAATATAATTTATGTTTTAGATTCATAGCAAAGGTTATTTAAAATATTCAATGACGCTATATAGAATAACTCCTTCTAAATGTACGACGTTCCAAGATATTCCTTGTCGGGCTTGAGCCCATCCCCCATTGTAAAAAACTTCCCCTTCTCGAGATTGAATGTCCACGTCAACTTTGAGAAAAAATTGCTCACCGTAATTCCTTTAAGGACGGTTATTCTAGTTCACTTAGGAATAACCTCAATTCATTTAAGGGTCTTCATTCCACTTCATTTAGGAATGGCCTCAATTCCTTTAGAGGTTTCATCTCAGTTCCCTTAGAGATGGCCTCAAGTCAGTTAGAGGACTTGACATCTTTAGGTTATAGCAACATATATCGATCTTTAGATACTTCTTGTTGGTAAAGCAATCGCAAAATTTATATTAAAATTTGTTCCTAATAACAAAGATACTAATATCTCCTAACTTTGCATATTATTTATTTTTCACAAAGTTCGCTCATGCTCATCTACAAGTGCCTTGTATTCTTTAATGTGACGAGCCTGCCGAGTTGACCCTCTTGGCAACTCGGGATCTTGTCAAACTTCTATAATTCTAGGTTGATAATACTGGTGAAGAATTAAATCTTCCTTTCAATTGAACTTACTTACTCCAAATTCAATGAACAAATGTTTATAAACTCAATGTAATCAGGTAAGGTCAACATCCAATAAATCAACATTCTCGATAGAGATGACATCCAACTCTAGCAATTCAACCCTAGAATCTTCTCGCTCAACCACGAGCCACAACTGCACTGCTACCATTAGCTTGACCACCGCCTTGCTCATTCACTGCACATATGCACTCACTGGGGTTAGTCCTCGTGACTAAGTGGGGATCCCTGGCTGCCGCTGCATGCATGAAAATACTCTGCAAATCTTCAGTAAGCACAAACACAGACAGAAAATCCTACGTGAGCACAGTGCTAAGACAATGACAACCTAATGCAAAGGAATATAACACATGAGCAACAGAAGCAAAGAACATAGCCAAAATACCAAATCATCATAAACATAGCTCCGGGACAATGGGAAGCTCAGCCAGCCTATATACAGGCCCCGTTAGCAGCATGTTGCCCAGCCAGCTTACATTCCAAGCCTTGTAGTGGGTGGTGGGGTGAACCTCGTATGCGCATACCCTCTCAGCCCACGTCTGTCACTGGAGGACCTCTTACCATGGGAGTTCACAAGAGTTGACTGACGTAGCAATCCCTGCCAGGAGAACTACGCCCGGTGTCACAGAGTACAAGAATACAACATAGAATACATGTGAACATGAGCATGTCGGAGCAACCTAGGCCACCGAACTTAGAAGCCCGACCCGGAGGTTCCAATAGACATGATCAAATACCAAGACAACAGTGGAACAATGCAAAGACCAAGACATGTATACATGTGCCTAGATCATACCGTTGTCGAGGTTGCCCATACCTGTTGTAGCTGCTTTCCCAATGAACCCTATAATGACATAGAAGTATATCTCATACTTAGCATTTTCACAATACTTACAGCTTACGCTAAGGTGATTCCCCCCCATTAAGGAATGCAACTCCACATTAGCTTCTGATAAATCTGTTGGTCATAGTAACTTACCATACTTCTTACATATAATTCTCATCCAATACCATGTCGGAGTAAACTTACTGACACGGGTAATGATCACAATCTAATCACGTCGATGAAGTCGCAAGCATGGCTATCATTGATGTAGCTCTGACGCCTACGTACTTTGCTGAACAAGGAAAGATACTACCAATCCACACAATGCAATACTTGCCTCATAACCATTCTCCCATGGGGATAATCCATTAGCTATGATGCCTTTGATAAAATACAATGCAACAACTTAGAAACTTACATGTATACACTTAGACTAACAAAGGCTCCATGCCATAGCCTCATCCGACACTCCATATACCTCATATTGCTCTCCGCCCAACTTCCCGATCTCCAAAGTTCCAACATCTATTTCTTTTTTGAACCATCGTTAGCTAAGGTTTTTAATATTCTAATTAAAACCCACTTTCCATAGCTTAAGATTTATTAATGCCTTAATGTGGAAATTCCAAATCTTGCACTTCGACTTAAAAATCCATGTGTCCTCATGACCGCAATTGGATATAGCCTCCGCCAACTTACCATAAAACCGGACCCCATCTCCGTGGAACCACTGCTTCAATGCCTCATGTTACTTTAGGACCTTATCTTGTTTAATTCAAAAAAGCATACTTAAATAACTAATAATCAAATCAGACCTAGCTCCTGCATCTGTACTGAACTTACTATTGTGGATAGTCTGTGCTAGATCCCTGCCCTTGTACTTCCATAGTTTCCCTTATACTCCTTGTATATTTATTTATCCACTTCTTATAACTTTATTTAAGGTGTACATGACATTTGTTAACAAGACCTCAAGGAAAAGGACAAATAAAACAACGAAACAACCAACAAACAGATCGGGTTACAGACCGGGTTGCAACTTTTGGAGCTGCCCACAATGCATCGGGGTTCTAACGCCCAAATCGGCCTGTTCCATGTCATATTGGGATGTTTCCAGATCTTCTGGCTCCGTCGGCGACGATTCCGTCTGTTGCATGAAAAAACCGTTGTTGCAGCCCATAACTTCTCAACTAGATTCCTCCTGCATCAATTTCGGCCTACTCCAGGCTCTTATAGGATAATTACCATGCATCTAGATTAGCTTCTATTCTATCTTTCGTTCCTCTGGATGTTTCTGCATGTCATACTTTCTCGAACATACATAGCCAAACCTTCTTATCAATTCATGCATAAATCCAATGACATCAGCCCATGTACCTCAGATTAACTCAATAAAACCCCACCTGTAAGAAGATGTTTGATGCCGTTCTTGATGTGATCTCCAAGCTCTTGCCTCTTTGGTGTCTCCAACAGAATCCTTCTATGCTCTGCAATTCATCTCTGGCCTCCTACAAAAGTTTTGCAAGACCCTTGCTTTTAAGCTCTCTACACATGCATGCACGCATGCATGCATGCATGCCATGCATGTATACATGCGTATTTAAATACGCATGCTGCCCCATCAAGTGGCCAGGTCCGTTACATTTAAGTTGGTCTTTATAATACCGTACTGCATCAAAAGGTGGATGAAATTTGAACTCAACTAGATATCTTCGATAGGAAGAAGTCTGTGTCTCCTTATCTTGATGCGAGAGTATCTCTTCTGGTTCGAGCACATCTTCATCATGCTTGATGTTGGGAGGATCCGCATGTTCCATTTTCTACAAGACCTCAAGGAGAAATCTCATTTCCCTTAGAGGGTTTTAGTATGCCAATATTAAAACCTAGATGTAGGTTAGTCCATCCATACAAATGTAAATGATAGGCATTGTCACCTACTTTGTCATCAATTTGACAAACCCATTGACATTTTTCGTAGTGAACTTTCCTTCGTTTAGCTCTTGACCCTTTTAGATGCGAGCTTTTACTTCTTGTAAAATATCTGCAAATCTGTTGTTACTTTATCTGAATCTAGTACTTCTCCTCTTAACTTCGTAATTGGAGACTACAAAGAGTTTTTTGTACACTGCCTCAAGATGAGTTCTTTGGTTAACTGAATGGACAGTGTTATTGTAGGAAGATATTCTTCCTATTGACTTTGCCTTTCTACAACATAAGCTTTAAGTATGTCCTCAATGACACGGTTCACAATTTCAGTGTGGCCATCCATCTGAAGGTGATAGGCTGTGGAAAATTTTAAAGTTGTACCAGTTCTTCATGAGACCAGACCAATCTAAAAAATAGGTCCCTATCTGTTATGACTGCATCAGGCATTCCACGAATCCCAGATACCCCCTTCAAGAAAAGCTTGCTTGCTTACTACCATGCTTAATTTACATGGAAGAAAGTGAACCTCTTTAGTCAGCCTACCTACAACTGTCCAAATCTGATCATTCTTATGGGCGGACTTTGGTAACCACTCTAATCCCATAAGATAATGTCTCCGTTTCTTTAGGGCATGAACTAAAGCAATCAATTCTTTTCCATATGTGTTATATCCTTGCTTCAATGGCTTTAGCATGCCGCTAACATAGGATAATGGATGTCCAACCTGCATAAGCACAGCGCCAATAGCATTTCCACTAGTGTCTAAACAAACTAGGAAAGGTTTGTTCCAATCGGGCAGGGCTAATACTAGTTTTGTTGCCATCTTTTCCTTCAAAATTTGAAAAGCTTCATCAGCTTCGGTTCCCCAAGGTACATCCTTTTTACAAATCCTTGGAGATTCTTTGGTCTTTGGCAAACCATCCACAAAATGCTTGGCTTTCATGGCTTTAAAAATTGATAGTTGACATGGTCTCATGCCAAATTTGAGAGGCTACACAAGACTTTTGGCACCAACTCGATTTGTATACGGCTTCTCTGGTTCATCTTGAACCAAAATGTTGTGATGTCTGTCCCTGATGATATACTTCTGGTCACCAAAGATAACAGTTAATCCAGCATCATCTTTTTTAGAGATGGAAATGAGATTAACTTCAAGACCTGGAATAAATAAGGTTATTCAGAGTTTCAGTTTGCCAGTTGGAAGCTTTCTCCTGTCCCTTTGATGTTCAGCACGCCTCTGCTTGTTTTCACTTTCTTAATTCCCTGAAGATCTTGCAGGTTTGTTATCATATCTTGGTTTCCAGTCATGTGGTCGCTGGCACCAGAGCCCAAGTGCTAACAACCTTGGGATACTTCTACGACTAGCCCAAAGGACTCCACGTTCTTGAGGTGCACCATGCATACTCTATACCCTATAGAAATGTGACAAAACAGTTCATTCCTAAGATGGGTCCTATGTACAACCAACTGGCCGAAGTGAAGTAGTGCTGTCGTTGAGCTCTTTGAGAATATTGACTACAACATTGGTTCCCCTTACTAGCATTGGAAAGAATATTAGATTTTATATCTAAATTGCATCTGCCTACACATGCATAGAAGAAATTCTGCAACTTTTTGTAAGCTTTTGAAGCACAGATGAATGGGAAGCCGGATGATACAAAAGAATTGGTCATTTCGCAGGCACAGAACAAAGGAATCTGAAGGTGAAGTTGAAACAACAAAACCCTGTGCCGTGAGCTGCGGCCTCCAGATCTGCAATAACAGCTCTAACTGGTGCAACTGTCCCTGTGCAACCGGTGAAACCGAAAAGAGGAGAGAGGAACATGCATGATTATGGAAATTCTGAAAAATGCCCCCATAAATCAGCGATGTCCAACACGACCATCTCCATCCATGCCCTGACTTGCCATAAAAAACACTTCCAAAAATATCTCTGTTAATCCATCCTAGATATACAAACGTACAAAAATGACCTAATTTCTGCTCCTAAATACTCAATTATTTCCTTCCCAGAAAAACCAAATGTAGCTTTGCTTTTGCCTCGCTTCGATCTAAGCAAGAGCTAGAAGATGTTGAATACCAAAATTCAAAGTGCCTTGGCCATGATAAAGCTTGTATTGGTGAAGAAAATGGATCTAATAAAGGCTACAATGTGACAACTTTGGCCACGATAAAGCTTCAGAGTCCATGAACAAGTAATTAACAAAAACAATGTACAATTACAAGCTCCATTGTGTATTCAAATACGTAGATAGATAATTGCAATTAGAGTTTGATATATATTCAAGAGCATCGCCTATCTTTCTAAGCTCCTATATGATATATCATACCACATTGACAGCATCTCCCATAAGACCCTCCAAAGGTTCTTAATGAGACTTGAACAGCCATAGGAATAGAATAGAATATGATTTTATCGTCCACGGAGACCAAAGGGAGGCTAATATGATAGTCTTCTAGAGGAGAAGACGAAGCCTCTAAATCTAGTTAAAACAAGTAAGTTTTCCCAAGCATCATGGAAGGACATGTAGGAATACAAAGAGAACCTAATATCCTCAACTTACATGAATAGCCCTACACTATTTTGGGAAAAAATACAAAACCTTTAAGAAATCTCCTCTCACCTACTTGCCTAAGAAATGCTTAATCCTACTCCAATGTTCAAGCACAACATTTTAAAACATGATTACTGCTAAATATTGTTTTTTCAAGATGAAACTATCGCATTGATATCATTGACAAGTTTTATACTCCAAGTATATAGCAACATATGGTGGAAAGATTGCAACAGAATAAGAGGCCTGATAGCTTCTGAATAACTATTAGTTTACATCATCAGCACCTGCCTTCCATCTTAGGTCGTAAATATATACTTCTTCGCTATATACACTTTTATATGGCATTGTTACTGATGCAGGCATATACAGCTGTACAGCTATTACAGCCAAAATTATTATAGAAATTTGAGCAGTCCCCTGTAGGATACATTCAAATGAAAAAACAATGTATTACACAATTTTACAGTAGTTACAGTCAATATGCTTTTGGGAAAGTAACGACCTAGGACCACGCAGTCCATCATGAGGGTCTAAAAAGTCACACTGTTCTTGGTTCAGAACTAGATAAAAACCTAATTCCACAACTAGAAGCAGCAACAGCTTCAGAATCAGAAGCAGATTATGACATTCTTCTTATATTGGTGCCACACAGATGCATCATCTCAAGAACGGAATGCAGCAATTCCAAGCTTATCACCCATCTATGACCTTATGTGCTAAAATATTGTTATGAACCTGAACCAAAGCGCAAAGGTTCCAGTCTGAAATTGCTGTGTCCTTTGAACTTCCATCTAAAAAGAATTAATAATGATAACAAACAGACTATGTCCTTAACAGCTTGACCCATTTTCGTTAACTTAAGACATGGCCAGGAAACCGTCTAGTGATAAGTCCAAGTTTGACATAGTTTTCATCAGCAAAGATAGCATAGAACTACCATATTTTGGCCAGTTATTTCTTAGCAAGATAACATAATCATTATCTAGGATCCCTCGCTAACAATTAAAACAAAATACATCTGTTTGTTACTTTTCCATGCTTTTGCTTCCAAGGAGGCCTGATAAAGATGCACAATGCCGTGACTTATATTCACATTTTTCACAGCACTTTTGAAGGGCTTCTATTTCGATACGGCACCTGCTGTATAAGATAATAACATAAGTAAAAGAATTTCTTTTAAAAAGATCGGAGGAAGATTGAAAATATAAACAACTAATAAAGAGTCTAAGCCTTGACTTAAACAAATTCTAGAAATACCAAGTTCCGGAGCCAGATCATACCTCTCAGGCATAAAGCTATTTTTCGTAAGGCAGGCCTGTATGTCACAGGCATGCTTATGGCAGGACTCCTTGATTACAGGCATTCAGCCTACACACATGGAAGACGCAAAAACTAAGTTCTTGAAAGGCACATGAAGTGGATTGGAACCGAACAATTTGCTATGCTAATACCTAAAATCGGGGTTCTGATGGGCTGCATAGATAAAAATTAAAATGTATAAAATAGGCAACATACCTAAGATACTAAAATAGAAGGTTTAAGGATCAAGGATTCTATTCAGGCTGGCGAGATGAAATGGAAGAGATAACTTCTTCTCTGAATCCCTTGCTGATGCTTTGCGTTTTTAGACTTTATACTAGTCAAAGTGCATAAGTGGGGAGCCTGCAAATGTTTTGGCCGCAGCGAGAAAAGTGTGTAATATAAATTCAAACTTTTGTCACTTTTTATCATAACCAAAACTTTAAAAGGTTTAACAATGTTTAGAGAAAAACCTATCTCCTTCATGCTAGATAGTGTTGCATCGGCATCTCTAAGAGCTTTGAGTAGAATAGCGCGAACAACATGGCGCTTGTTCATGGCAATTCTGAGTGGGAGTAAAGTTTTACTTTGAGCAGGTTTTGAGGTGAGGCTATAGTCAAAGTCTATAACTCTTTGTGAGGTGGTCAGGAGCATCTTGTCACTTGTGTATAAGGTCTGTTATGTTCTGAAGGTCCTGTTGGTTGATGATCTTAACCTCTGCTATGTCCCAAGTTCTTGTTGGCTGGTTGCGGTGATCTTGTTATTGATCTTTAGCGTGTCGTTATTCTTTAGTGTCAAGATGCCCATGGCATACAGTAGGTGCACATCTACCTCCGTTATTTCCTTGCCGAAGATGATGTCAAGTAAATCGTCTTCCACAATGCATTCTTCAGGTATCTCAACCAAGTCGCGGTTGGGCCCTGGCTGCTAGTCCTGCATATGTTGGTCCTCGTTCTCCTGGCTTTATGCTTGTTGCTCTTCAGTCTCCAGTTGTTTGTTTTCAAGCCGATGAGTGCTTGCCCATGCGAGGCCATGACGCCTTGCTCCTCCTTGAGTATTGAAAGCTGACGGTGGTGAATTTATAGCATAGGAGGCCTAAAGTCCACGTCCAAAGAGGAAGAGGGTAAAGAATATGCTTTTCTTACCAAGCACATTTATCTCTTTTTTTAGTCTTCTTGTGCCTTTTGTGCCCATATTTCCCTTGGTAGAACTAATTTGGGCGCTCATTCGTGGGAGTCATCCTCACCATCCAAACTTAATGGTATAATGTGGAGAATTTAGGAGAAAGCCGAATTCTCAATGGTTTTGGGCGTATAAAATTTTACATTTCTACTTTGGGCAATATTTTGCACAAAGCCATGATGTTATTTGCTCCCTTGTATTTAAGATAGTATACTATTCCCTTGTTCTTTCGAAATTACGGCAAGCAGTGGATGGAACCATTTTTTTTATTTTTTATTTTTAAGTAGAAATTATATCGTTAGCTCAAATATGATACACCTGAGGTTGCCAACATAATGGCCAATATATGGTATCCTAGAATACGCAATGAAGGCATGTGCCATGTAATTGATATCTCTCAAAAAAATGGCCATGATATGGTAAAATATAGATGACGGTTTGTCAGACATGGCATAAACCATAGGGTTGTGCCTGTTTGAAGGTTTCAGATGAATACACTAGGTTGTTCTTATAGAAATATGGCATATGACATGCATTTGTTGTTTCTAAAGCTTGATCAACCTAGTAATTAATTGAAGGCCTGTGGATAATTTAAATGGCCAAGGCTATGGACCCGAGGAAAAAAAATGAGAAGGTGTATGGAAAAAAGTGAAAAAAAACCTTTTAGGGTTTCGCAAGAAGGAAGAAGGAAGGAAGGAAGGAAGGAAGGTGTATTTTTACGTCGTAGCACAAGCCAGCATCCCTTAGGACATACGACGGCACATGGCATGTTCTTGCAATCCCCCCTTCAAGGAGCACCACCCCCTACAAGGATACCAGGGGCCAAAGGTCCTAGGATGCCAAGATCCTAGTGAGGTTCGAACACGAGACCTCAATGTGCTAGACGTTGCTATAGGTTGCTATAGACGGAATCACGGATTTTCTTGAAAGCAAAAGGTATGTACCGTTTCTGGTTTTGTGCATGTAACAGGGTGCACTATGCATGTGTGTTTACACAGACCACGAGCCCTGGTTTAGGTACACATCCCTGTACCGAGAATAAATGACGGAAGCTCGACTTGTTAAAACACAGAGAGCGTAGGTTCTATGCGCGCTGCTACAGAAATGGAAGGAAGAAGGACGACCTTAATCTCACCACTAGAAGGAAGGTTGAGGCAGAAATGTTGAATGCTTTTTAAGAGGAAAGTGATCTGTAAACTCCATGCTGCTGCTAGTGCATGTGCATGTATCAAGAATCCTAAGAGGGCTGGAAATAATAGCAGTGGAAATAATCCTGCGGGTGCTTTCCTCAAATTTGTGGAAGACAAACAAGTTGGAGCTATTGAAGGTTTAGTTGATCCTGAATTTGAAGATACAAATGCATGCAGCCAATATGCAGACAAAAATAAACAACAAAAACACTGGAGCTATCCATGGTGGACACGATAATCAGGTTCTATTCTGGTTTATTCATTATGTTATGCTGCTAATTATGGTATATCCAAGCATTGAATCTCTGCCAGGCTATGCAAAATACAGTAAGACTTAAGTTGCTCATTAAAAATTCTTAGGTGCTTTAAGCATAATTTTTGAGCTAATCCTAGTAAGTCGTTGAGACCATTCATTAAACAAATGGCTGGGATTGAACAAATGCATTGAATGAATGTGTACAAGTTGCTGAAAAATAACCACAACACAGCTAGGATGTGCAATGAATTCAAAGGTAGAGTAATAGCCTAAGGAGCAGGAATATCTTGTGGCATTGCAAATATGGGTATGAACTTGTGATGTATTGGAGGCCTTTGGTGTGTAACCAGTGCATCAGCTGTAAATAACAAAAGAAAGTAAAATAAAAGGGCTATGACTAACGTGTGCCGAGATGTATGCATTCGGAAGTCACTAGAAAAGGCTTGTTATTACAAGTATGTTATGAAATATTGAACTTAATCCATGTGTTTACATTTTGAAATAGCTTAGGATACACCACACCACAAATGCTAGCATTATTCTCATAACATGCCAATAACTCACCACTCACCAGACCACATATACCTCATCTATCATTGTGGTAGCCATTGCACGAAATGCCCCACAGTAGCACAGAACACATGCATAGACGACATCACAGATGCACAACATGACAATACAGCCAACATGAGAAACTAATCTAAACTACACTACAAAATGGTAATAGCTTGTACTGGATTTGAGGTTACATTTTTTGTATTGATAGAAACAATCTAGGTCAAGTTTGAGATTCTTTTCTAATGTAATACAACTAATAATTGAACATACCTGCAATGGTATATTTTGGTCTCAGAATATTGCTCTGCTTTTCTATTTTGATTGTAAGTTCAGATTGAATGTGTGGTCTAGAGAAACCTGACTTGGTTTTTTCCCTATCATCTTCATCATCCCTGTCACTTTTACTATTTTCTCTGGAAGTAGAGGTATGGACCATCTCATATCTACTCCTAAGGTTCCTAGAAGCATACTCATCTTGAACTTACCAATACGCGTGCTAATAAGCATCCCTCCCCGGTCCTCCTCCTCCTCCCCCCCCCCCCCCCAAGTGTGATATATTTATTTGTATTCAAAAGGCTTGGGAGAGGTGTAGGGAAGTGAAATCCTATCCTATTCTATCTAATTTGCTAACCTAGTCAGTAACACTCTTGTCATAGTCAGTTCCCAACACCCCTCTCTAGAACCAGGCAACATGTAAGTAGGGCATTACATTCATTTGCACACTCTTGCTTATTTGTTCTTGTTTGCTAATTGCATGTGCACGACATTCCCCATATTTTCCACTCACCCTACGGACCTGTTGTAACATTGGACTCATTACACATTACGAGTATGGTACCACCTAACTCGATGAATCTATAGCTAAATGATTGATCACTTTGATCTGATGTTATTTGATGCTTTGTGATGAATGCCGGGATGAATGGAAGCTGTGACATATGTTCATCTTGTATGTATGCAAAGATGGAACTCTAGGATAGTGACCTTGGCTGAAAGATTGGTATTGATGCATAAATAATATGTCCTTGGTCTAGCGGCCTATTAAACCTTATTTGGATCCCAACCCAAAACCATTTGCGGTCTCGCTATCACCCTTGCATGGTTAGTCATTGGCTTGAGTATTATTTTGGCTGGTCCTAGCCATGAGTTGGAACCACAGGAGAGCATGCCTGATGCTGATGAGGTCAAATACTCATGCACTATCGGTCATTGAGGAAGACTTAGGCTTAGAGGGCGGTAGCTCCTACTGGTTTAGGGATGCCATAGGGGCGGGGAAATTGAACGATTATGCTTGGCTTTGTTAACCTTTTCATTCAACTCAATTCAATTCAATTCTCTAAATAAATTGTATCTCAATGGAAGCATAGGTGACAGAGAAGTTAAAGCTGTAAAGACATCTTCAAAGAGCATTACACATTAGCTTATGATAGGTAAATGGGAAATGCTTGCAATCCTATACTTGGTTAGTCATTTTTGGATAATAGTGAAAATAGACCAACTTGTGGAGTCGGAGGCTTGCATTGACTCCCCAGGATCAGGGTAATTAAAGGTATAAAGGCACCTTCAAAAAGGTAGTGGATAATCGCGGTTGGCTCATTAAAATCAGGGAAGTATTATATAATCATGTTGTCCAATATAATCTTATCCCAAATGGACTAGAGGAAATATAGCATTGAGTGCAGCTAGATGTAAGATTCTCTTGAAATTTGGCATTGATGACGGCTCTCGATAATGTTCTAATAATTAATTAACAAAACAGTCCAAAAACATCCTTACCTCAAAACCTTTAGGGAAATGGCATTCTTCAACAACTAATTTGGCTTCATCCACCCTCGTCAACAACACTCCTCCTTTGTCCTTGCAGAGAACATAGAGGAGAGAAGAGAAGAGGAGAGGAACGGGACGAGACGGGATATGAGAGACATTTTTTCTTGTTTCTTCCCAATTGATTACTAGTATTTTTTTTGGAGGGAGAAGTTTTTGTTCACACACAAAAGGTTTGATAGGTTCTTTCGAGGCCACAAGTTTTCATGTTATAGCCTATACTACTGCCCCACAACCCAGGGAGCTCACCGACATTTGCCTTGGAAGTCCAAGATGAGTACGAGATCATAGGAACCTCAAGAACAGGTATGAGTTCACATATACTAAGGAGTCGACCAGGGCTCCTATGAACCCCTCTGATTTCCGCCCTGGAATTAGGAGCGAAGGGGCTCTCTTTTATTCAAAAATGACCAACAAAATAATGTGATTAGAATCATAAAAAAGACCAGAGTTTCTAGAATGGTAAAATGGTTTGGACCGAATGCAAGTTATATAGCCTTCAAAAAATGTCATATAACTTGTGAATTAAATATCATTTGTATTAGATTAAATAACCATGTTTACCAAAAATCCCCGACATTTTGATGATATCATGAAAGAGCATGGACACATCGGTTCCTACAAAATACCAAAGTGTAATTTCAGATCTAACCAATTCTTTACAAGACATTCCTACATGCTTACATGTTTAACACTTCCATAAGTTTTGGACTGAAAGGAAGGAATATACTAAAGCCATGCCAGCATTATCAAATTAATCCTTGAGTGAAACATCCTACTTGTCGGCATATTCAATGTTTTGCTCCATAGCAAATTCTCCTTACAATTTAGAAACTGAAGTATGTCCCCAATGCATGTTTTTTGTTCATTAATAATTTATGTTTTCAAATTACACTTGATTAACATGTTATTAAGGCAAAACGTGCTAGATTTTGCTAAAAATGTTGAGAAGGGTGTTCTTTCATTGAATGCATTATTTACAGCATATGCAGCCTGTTGGCTAGTAGGTAAACATCTTCATCTCCTCTCCAGGTGTTGATAATGTTCCTACAACACAACTATATCACACTTACCAATATCATAAGTAGGAACTTCACTTTCGTCTATATGCAAGCATGACTTGCTTGTGATATCAATCACCATTAACCTTTCGGAGGTCTCAGAGAGCGGAAGTCTCAGAGAGCAATGATGATGATAATCGATTGTCTGGATGAAGGTCCTCCTGAAGTTTATTTTTGTCTGTTGTAGTTACTGCCGCCTAAACGCATCACATGGTGGCATTAGAAGTCAAAACCTTTACAAAAAACAATGGTGATTTAATCCTATATTCAGATCCACTTACCAATATTTGATAAAGCTCGAATTGAGGGAAATTTTGCTGTCCATGATGTGCTCGAGGAAGGAGTGCTTTTTGTGCTCAAGGGTGGTATATACTTTGACCTGAGCCTAGGCCTTTGAGATGGTGGTGACAACTTTAAGCTATGTTGAAGCAGCAGACCATCTGAGGATTCTCGTGATTGTAGATCCTTCAATAGTTCAAACTAGAACATGAAAATAACGATTTATTATACAAGGATTTTCCGTCAATATGACCCAGGAATTGACTCATGCCACTTACCTGTGCTGCCATGGTTGTTTCTGGGTTCTAAACATCATGACAGAATGCATTTTTGCATTAGCTGCATTGATCTAACAAAACTACTAACCACACTATGCAGGACCTTCTACCCTTAATACTTTCAATACTTCTGAAACTATGATTTTCTCTTTGGAGGGTTAAGTGAGCTACCCGAGAGGGTCCCAAGCTATTGGATGCTTGCACCATCTGCCGTCTCATATTCTCCTGGTATTTGTTTGAACTGAAGACGTTACTTTTAACACGTTCTTGTGCACATTTCCTCTTATCCATGGAGAAGAGGCCAGTAACATTTCTTTGCAAGCAGATGGGACATTGCATTGCAACATCTGAATTCACCGTTTCCATGCATGCAATGTGTACTACATGGCCACAACAAAATATTCGGACTCCAACTTCTTTCATGTAAGTTTCTTTATTCATTACACCCAATTTCGATGCATATTCATCAGCACGTTCATTGATGACCTTCTCACAGAGACAACAATAGGAAAACTTGACCACATATCCTTGACTATATCTTCTTTTCAATGTCATAATGTTCAGGAACGTCTCATTTTCAATCACCTTTTTTGCAGTGCCCTGTAAAGGAAACTAAACTTAGTAACAAATATCAAATGGTACAACCCCTGACGAGGTAATGACGGAAAACCCCCACATATTATATCTTGTGACGCTGGAACAAATATATCAGAATAGCCTTAATTGTAAGGGCAGCAGTCCTGCAGCTTCAACTAATCAACCAAGTATGGTGGCCAAGGAACGCTCTTAAATGTTGGACCTAGAAAACAGTTTTACCATATTTTGTTGCTCATACAACGCTCAAATTCCTGGTTAGTTTTAGGTGCAACTTATATGAGTATACGATTTTAAGAAACATAGTCCTGATGCCCCAACTATATTCCATAGCCATTAATGCTGATCCAAAATACATTTGTAACAATTTCCAACTGCCCTTAAAGACCAGAGGAATATTTGACCAATATATCATTTCTTTTTGACGTGTTGAATAGGCTAGCCCAGTATAAAACAAAGCAACCTTAAAAGAGACAGATAATCAAAGATGTGTGCATACCAGAATGGCGAGTTCATACCCATACAGACTTAGAATTTCCAAAATGCTCCCTTTAAAATCAGCAAACTCATGGTTTCCGTGCTTAAAGAGAAGCTTATTCATGATAATATGTGCCGGTACATATCCAATCATTCCATTTATTATATCACCGGTGAACTTAGATAGCAACTGCCTCAAAACAATGACTCCAGCACATGTTTCTGTGTCTCTATGCTTGTGCATAATAACCTTACATCCACTGCTGCTTTTAAATCCAATAAGATTTGTATGTAGGAAACTTGCAAACCTGTCAAGGAGTTTATCTGATTAGCTTATACACAGTCCTCTGAATAATACAATAGGAAAAAGAGCATGACACACCTATCAAGAAGGTGAAACCAAAGGCCTTCTGCTTCCCGCTGGTCCAGTCGAAGCGTATTTCTCTGGCATATTGTGACGGCAGAGTCCAGAATAGAGTATACACTTACAACCTATTCAGGTAGCCAATATAACTGAGAATCTCATGCATGCAGTAAAAGAAAGCTGTTCCAGGTTACACTACAACAATAAAGTGCATTATGTATGTACAAGTTCCACAATATAAGTGCTATGCTGCATGGCACTCTTCAATTAGATGTCCAATCCTCAACCAAGTTAATAACGACAAAATCTTAAATCAATCTTTCATTAATGATGTCTTGTCCACACATAAGTCGCTAAGTTATCTGTTTCCAAGATAAATATGGCATAAATTCAAGGAAAAAACTGGGCGTATGGCCTCCATTTAAAATTGCCAGTGAAAAATGAGTAGCACTAAGCTTGCGGCTGCTTAAGATAGCATTGGATCTTACACCAGTCTCATGCACCTTGGATGTCTGCTTCGATTTATGCATATAATATATCTGTTACCTTTTCTACCTTCCAAATACAATAGGAATGAGCAGATTAAATTACCTCTGGAATCTTAAAGATTGTCTGCTTTTTGTTTTCAGCCAACAGCCTAGAAGAATTTGGTATTGACATTACTGCTTCCTTCATTTTGTGGAGATGCAGCTCTAAGTCCTTGAGAATTAGTGACACTGCACTACCAACATCCCCAACACGTTCTAAAAGGAAAGCAGCTGCATCATTAACATGGTATTCCTGGCATAATTTTAGGCAGTATTCAAGTCTGTAATTTTCGAACTTCTGCAAGAATTGGAGCACTAAACTAGGCTTGAACTGGCATAATAGCTGCAAGCAATAAAAATACACAAAGATTACAATAGTATCTTATTGAAAGGAAGAAAATTAATAACAACATAAAATTCATATCATAAGCACTACAAACGATAACAGAACACCCGTGCATGAAGCAGAATTAGATGAGAGCTCGCATCAGTCTTCAAACTCTAGTTTGCAACTTAGACTGGCTGTGCCACGCTATTGCCTTTCTTTCTATGCTGCGATACTGGATAACGTTAAGCTCTCAAGGAAACCTCTAGTCTAGAAGCTGAGGAAATCTGGGACATCCTCGTAAACAAGTCAACGTAATTAACTTTCCTTCATGCTCTTTCTTTCCCTGGTCACCCTCAATTTCTCCCTACAGAAAGTGTTTCCAAGAAAAGGAAGTGCACTTAATCCATGAGATGTTTATTGGGCTTTGAATTCAAGGATTCTTGATGAATTCAAACAAATTGCTGCAAACGTATCATTATAAGACTTGACAAAACAGGAAATCGCCACTGCAGATTGCTACATCATGCAAGTTTGTTACATAAGGATGGATTTGGACACACTTGAAGAATTCGGCCTCTTGTATAGTGAAAGACAAAAGCTGCAACTCTGTTGATTATTAATATGTTGTTTTCTTTTGTTTTGTTGATTTCCGAAAAGCTTTTGATACTGTTCCTCAGAACAGGTTGTTTCAGAGGCTCAAAATGTTGGGGCTTTCTCATGGGCTGATCTGGGCAGTGTTGACATTATATGAGAATGTAATAGGTAGAGTGAAAATAGATGGGCAGTTTTCAGAGGAAGTATTCAGTACAATTGGGGTTAAACAAGGGTGTCCCCTCTCTCCTACTCTATTTGCCCTTTACATTGACGAGCTTGAAAACTTTGTTCAGTCCTTAGGCGGAGAAGACTCCATGCTCGTTCAGGAATGCATTCCAATTTTGCTTTATGCGGATGATGTGGTTCTAATCTCACCTCTCCTCAAGGGCTCCAAAAACATTTGGCTGCCCTAGAAGCCTTTTGCAAAGATAGAGGGCTGCAAGTAAATCTCTACAAGACCAAAGTGATGCTATTTAATACGTCTTGGAAAAATTGGAGAAATAACTCTTTTACTTTCCAAGGACAACCTGTAGAAATTGTTTCTACATACACCTACTTGGGTGTTGAGTTTGCGGGCCCTCCTTTTAGGTTGAGGGAGGCTGGTCAGGCAAGGATTGCAAAAGGATATGCTTCTATTGTACAGCTAGAAAAACAGTGCTACCAACTCCATTTCCAAGATGTTCATACAAAGCTCTTCATGTTCGACATGTTGGTGAAGCCGGCAGCTTTATATGGTGCACAAATATTAGAATGATTCGAAGCAAACATTCTGTACCCCATGATATAATGCTTGCTGAATTTAATGTGAAACCTCTGAAGGTTGAAATTGCCTTTCAAACAGTGACTTATTTACATTTACATAAGTTACACCGTTTTGGACAATCACAAGGTGGTCAAAAAAGACTTCCCTGGTTGGCATATGTGTCGTCTAAAACATTGCCAGACCAGGGTAAGCGCTGTTGGTTCTCAAGAATATCTAAATTGTTTGAGCAGATGGGTTTCTCTTCCCACCTTTTCAATATAGTATAATGGATGATAATCTGAATTTTACTCAGCAAGAAGTTAATCAGCTTAAATGCAATGACTTGGAGTGTCTCTATGTTTCAAATACATGGATAAATCCCGTCAAAGATCTGCCTGCTAAAAAGAAATTTTATAAGGATAACTTCCTAAATGTATCAGCAGATGGTTTCATCGCAAGGCCTGGATATTTGGATATTGAACTGCCGAATAAAGTGAGATACTCTATGGGGCAGTTTAGAGTGTCATCTCACCAGTTGGAGATTGAGGTTGGTAGGGTGAAAAATATTAGTCGTGAAGGTCGGAAATGCCCAATGTGCGATCTAAACATGGTTGAGTCAGAAGAACATTTTACCTGCCCAACCTACTACATCATTAGAGGCAGATATCATTGTCTTTTTAGAGACCCCCCATCTCTACGACAGCTGGTAGAATTTTACGATCAGAAGATGTGCATCTCACTTTGTATATGAACTATCCCTAGAAAGGAGAAATATTCTCAAACAAAAGAATCCGGACCTGAAGCAAACAGAAATAACTAATTTCTTTTCATCTGAGTCAAACAATGATAAGATGATAGTGGAGGCATCACAGAAGAGGAAATATCCTGACCCTAATGGGATGACTTTGGCACTGTCTAAGAAGATAAATCAGCAGTCATGAAACATAAAAGGTCTTTCCAAAAGAGGCCGACCATCAAGCATCAAAGCAAGCCAAGAAGGGGTATTATGAATTACTTTGCAGCAGACACAGGAACGAATGGGCTATCTCCATCAAGCCCTATCTGAGCAGATTCTTAGATTTTCACTATAAGTTTTGTTAACTTAATATTTTTGTTTGCATACTTTAGATAACAGGAGGGTTTTCCTCCTGGAGGTCTTGAATTCTGTATGTGTTATGGTCTCATAGACTCTTCGGGTCTTACGTAGACATTAATAAATCTTTCTTCCTTTCTAGTATTTTAAAAGCAGCTAGTGGTACTTTTTCCCTCATAGAAAATTTAAGAAGAAAAAAACTGCTGAAGCAACAGCTTGGAACTTAGCAGCGAGAATTGCTAAATATAACCTGAAATTTCATGTTTTAGATTAAAGGCAAGGCATCAATAAAGTAGAGTGTCAAAATGAGATGGCTAACACATGTCACCATGCATGTAACAAGAGTGTATTCATCTAAGACCAAATGTAAGCTATAGACATGTTTTTGATTCATCAAAGGGATATCATTAGTTCGTAAAGAGACATTAAACTTTATTGCAAACATGTTCTTGATTAATCATAGAGATACTGAACCTATTGAAAAGATGTATTTGATTAATCAAATTAGGCCGAAGTTTTCTTTCATCTGTCCTGCTCTACCAGATAAAGCTTATTTCTTCTCAACCAGAACTTCTTACCTCAAGGAAGGACAGTCGATCGAAGTTGTCAACATCCTAAAGGCCTTAAGAGAAAGGATAATGATAAGGAACAGGGGTGGGACGACATGGAATATCGATCTGACTACTCTGGATTATTCTTAAGAAAATTATCAGGTTAGAACCAGGCTCATTTTCATAACCAACCACCTCCTGCAACATACTTAACTTCAGCTGTTCCTAATTCTATTCATCACATTTCAGACACATATACCTATGATGCATGACACCTAGAACTGGTTAGAGATATTTATATGGTTTAGCAACAAACCTCGAGATACAACTCAATCAGGTCGTCACTTATCTCCAAGCGAGACTGCCAAAGCAGTTTCGCCAACCTCGACCGGTTATCTGAATTTATCTGTTCCCCCTTGACATCAACTAGACTTAGGATGTTCGCTATGTTATCTATATCTTCCCTGTACTTCACATCATTTTCTATTTTCTGCATATCTATGCTACTGGAATGAATATCTATCATAGTTTTCAGATACTTGAAGAGAACTTCTGGATGCGGCTTTAACTTTCCCACAATTAGATCATTCTGTTGGCTGAAATGTTTGAGAACCAGAACGCAAGCAGCTTCACTGTAAAGAACGAGAAAAACAAATTAATTGTCTTATCTGGTAATGAAGAATGATAGGGCAATTCATGTACGACAAGGGGACATAACTAACAGCGCATCTCACTAATACTGTAAGGACAATACTAAGTAGGAGAATGCCATATTTCTACTAAATGCATGATTCTATCCAGGCCTGTTCTAGGTTCAGCTTGACAGCATATGCAATCCTGATGGTACAAACCATCCCAACTTAAGGAAGGTAACTGGCTTCAGCTCACCATTCCATATCCTAAACTCTTCTTCCCTATGGGTAGCTCCATAGAGAAGTTTTAGGAGTTATCTGCAAGAAGCTCAGTGGCTTATGGGACCTGTTCCTAAAACATCTATGCAAATCTCATACCCATTACTACAAATTTTAAGCTGCTGCATCTCAGCTCGAAGTTGGCCTTGAATATATGCATGCATGATAAGAAGGTGAATTTAAGCAGATAGTTGTGGAGATTCAAGATAACCTAGATAAAAATGTGAGACCTTACTGCATGATTTAAAGACCACCCTGCATGTACCATGGTCTCATAGGCAATGTAGACGGCTGACTTAAAACACCCTATAAATGCAGGTTACACTCTTTAATTCATCTTCATAATTTCGAATGTTTACTATAATTTTAAAAAAAGGATTACCTGCTAAGTTGTGCGAGTTGGAGGTACTGAGCAAGCACCAACTCCCTAAATTTAGCCAAATCTGTAACTGGTATATCATCCTCCAACACTTGAAGAATAAATTTGAATGGTTGCAAAGGCCGGGAATTATCTTTCATGTAGCTGCTAAGTGCAGCTTTATAGTCCCCTTTCTGTCTGAAGATTAAAGCAATGACCTAACACAAAAGAATATCATGTTCTTCAGTTTCATGTGCATATGTAGAAAAGGGGAATAATCTATACTTTTTACATTTTCATGATACTGCATGTAGATGAACTAAACAAGTGATAAAGAACAAAGACCTGCCAAAATTTAGCTTGTTCAGCAATTTGAAGGACGTCATTTGCATCCCAATCAGATCCTGGCACTGCTATGAGCATTGCAACCATTAGATTCTCTCTGTCTTGCACACCCAGACCTTCTGAGGCCAAGTGGTGTAAAATACGGAGGAAGCTTCTCTTGGGGACACTACCATATCCTGATGCTAAAAAGCTTGCAATAAACTCAAACAATTGCCCAGCTTCCGAAACAGATAAGCTAGCTGCATCTTCATATACACTGTTTGTTGAACCATTGGAACCAACATCAGACAGTTCCTTGTCTTTTTCCATGTCCAACCTCTCACAGGGAACAGTCTCTACAATATGAACGAATGCATCAATAACTGATTGGATCAGAAAAGTTCCATTGGTGATGAAGTTTACAGGGTCAATGTTAAAAGCCTTATAATTTGCCAAGCCCAAATGCACCTCATCAGCACTTAGAGCTTCGTCTTCTATGAAAGCCAACTTCAGAACATGCAAAGTTGCTGCTGCATCCAGCTTTAGAAGGAACATTATCCGTGCATAAGGTCTCACGGACACAACCTCTGTGCTACTGACCTTAGATGCTCTAGGAACACCTTCTGGATCAATTAAGTATTCTACTAATTTTGCCCGAAGTGCTGGTAAAAGGGATTGTTCAATGACACCACGACCTGAAGCACAATATCAAATAGTGTAACTGCATTGACTGGTTTTCCATTTATACAATTAAGCTCGTAAACATAGCTCAAAAGGGCATACCTGGAGGAAAAGCAAGACCCAAGAAACAGTATTTCAAATATACAAGTAATTTGTACCTGTAACAAGAGGAAAAAGGAGTTTATTAATGTCTACGGGAGACCCATAGGGTCTATGAGAACCAAACAAATACATGTACCTGTTGCAACGGAAAGGAAGAGTTTATCAATGTCTATGGTAGACCCATAAAATCTATGAGACCAAAAAATACAGCTCTCCTAGTCGAATGCTAGTTAAATCTAGCAAGAAATTGAAAATTCAAACTTATTGATAAAGCTTATTACTACTTCTGCATCTTAAGAGTCTGAAAGAGAGTGTCTGAAAGAGCTCTGATGCTTTATACGTGCCCAGTTGCCCTTTTCTTTTTGGGCAGCTGTCTTTTCTTAGCCGTCCGGAGCATACATTAACTTATAACAGCAACCAAAGGAATAATTAAAGTCATCTAAGAAAATATTAAACAACAAAGAGATGCTCATATGCAATTAACTTATAATTCCAATGCATATAAAAACCATGATAATTTGAGCAATCATGAATCACATGCCTCAGGTTTATAAGGTACAGATTGTTAATTATTTCTACAACTACATGATAGACATGGGATTTTGGGATTAGAGTTATTTGTTCCTAAAATTTGAGCTACATAGTTTCTAACTATATAGTTAAAACTCATAATTTGTCTCAGTACCTAACCAGACTAAACAAATAGATGCACCCAAGGCATATAAGGCTCCTGAGATCTCTGCACATACAGTTTTATTCTCCTTATCCTCCACATAATCTAATTTCTCCTTTAAGGTGCCCCTTTGAGATCTATTCATATCTGAATACTGCCCTGCTTAGTCTGTACAAAACATTGCAAGACTAAGCCCTGCTATATGCATCATCTCCATTGTGATCCCAATAGGCCAGCCTTTTCAAATTAATTGCACTGCAACATTGTAAAGCAGATGAACATATAACCTATGGCAAGAGTGCACCATTTGCTGGACAAAACTCATACATGGCCTCTTTATTTTCGAGATAAGTTCTATATGACAACCATTATATCCTTATCTTAGACATAGAAGGATCTAGCGTATTCAAATTTTGCTCTCTGCACTGATGTACATTAAACATGTGCCTTCTATCCCATAACTCCCAACATCCATAAACTGTTGGAGGCGGACTCCTGCCTCTTGGGCATGTAAGGATGTACCTCCACTAAGTTTGTCTTGGTACACGACGGATGAGTGCAGATCCTCGTTCAAATTTCTGTGGGCACCGAGTGCTATGGATGGCTCATGAGTATAACAAGATGTTTCAGAGACTCCCAGAATGCAGACAAAGTAATCTACAACAAATTGCATGTACCACTGAGCTACACCTGTACCAAATCAAAGCCTTTACTCATTTTCTTAATATGACACTCTGAAATGAAGAAAGTAGTGTTGGCACGAAAGGCCCATTGTAGATTTTAATCAAAACTCCAGACATCAATAATCATATTACTGGTAGTTTAATTAAGCACACACCCGAAAGCTTGCGCATTTGGCTTTTCTGAATCTTGCGCCACTGCTAGAAGCTCCTCTAAAGGTGACGTATAATCATCAAGACCTTTATTAAATAAGTATGTCAATGCGCTGAATAAACCATGTTCCCTACAAAGCTTCACTACCTGTTCCATAAAGCATAACCTAATGAGAAATACGAGAAAGATAAAAATACTGTTTGCAAACTTTAGCATCCTTTTTTAAATGTCAAGATTTTTTATATTCTTCTTCATTGCTCGATTGACCTTTATTAATGAGTATGTCAATGCGCTGAATAAACCATGTTCCCTACAAAGCTTCACTACTTGTTCCATAAAGCATAACCTAATGAGAATGTCTATTCAACTTCTGAGATCACATATCCATATTTATAGAATTGTTGGATAATTGAATAGCAATCTTTAATTATTTGAACCATCAGCCCTATTTGCTATTTGTATTCTTTCCCTTGGCACTCATTTGTGATCCATTAATACCAGAGCTAAGGTGTAAATTCCCCTTGCCTGATTGAAATCCAAAGATGTAATGTCCATGTGTAGAATGCACTGCTCAACTCTCTGGAGCCATCCTTTTCTACTATAATGCTCTACGAGGCATTGCATAATCTGCAAATAGGGAGACAATAAAGTCAAGGGAGTCGTAAGTAGAATTTACTCCATCTTGTATCGTAACAGGAAAATGAAAAAACGCATGAGTTCACTGGGTTTTTACCTCAGGTGCTAGCCCATGCAGCATGTCTTTCAAAATATATGGTTCTAGTAGCTCTAGAAACACATCTATACAAACTTATTACAGTTAGTACTACCTATAAAGATGGCATGCTTTAATAAACATAGAACAAGTCCATCTTTTGTAAGTTCCTTAAGGCAATAGAAAATTGCGTGCCATTTTGCCATGAGATTCAAGACTATTATTAACATTCACGAACAGTGCCACATAACAGTATGCACATTAGAAGTTTACTGATGCCCACTGATAGAATAGATTGAAAATGATTATAGATTGTTGGGAAACAAAGCAAAAGATTTACTAATGCACATCCAAATTCATACTAATTTGTCAAATTTGTGAAATAGAAAACTTTCTTTGTGGAACGGAAGGTTCCTATTACTTACCCTTTCGTCCTACTGTCTCAAACTTTTGAAACACATTTTGGAAAAGTATGTCAGTCCTCCCAATGTGTAAGCAAAACTCTATCGCTACTCCTCCAACCCTTGCATATTGTTCCTTTGTCGCCTCTAGTGCATCAATTGCCTTTCTAGACTCTAACGGTTGACCATCAATGATGGATTTCTTGTTTGACAGATCTGCTTGCTGTGAAGATGGCCCAAGTGTGAGACTAATATATGCAAATGCCTCATCAATATAGGCTGAAAGTAATGACATCAGTGTGGGCATGATTGCTTCCTGCATGGTCACCATTCCTCTTGGAAGGCCAGTCACGCCTTTTGCTTTGCCATCGTATAATTCCATTGCAACATGGAATGCACCTAACCAATCACCCGCCTCTTGTAGAACTGCAATTCTGTCTTGCCATGGTAATAAACGGGCAGTCCAAAGTCCATGAGGCTGAAGCAAGAAGACCTCTGCTCCCCTGACCCCAAACGAATTGTGATATGCTTTTTCGGGATTACCAATGGAGTTAATATAATGTGTGTGGTATACCATTGGTTCAATAACATCTCGTGCAGAATCTATACAGACTTCCTCAAGCTTGATCCCCTCCTTTGTGAACAGAAGAACCTCCACATTAGCAGTACAAACTATCAATATCTGCCCAACATTACAAATAGCTGTAAGTACAAGCGGTGAAACATACAAGCCTGCCAAAAGCATAGCCTGAAAAGTATACCTGTTCGTTTAACCAACCAATACCAACAGCAACTCGATCAAGGTCCCAAGCAGTCAAGACCTTAAGTTCTGCTTTCAGAAGTTGGGTTACATTAAGTTCTGCTTTCAGAAGTTGGGTTATAAGGACTTTCCTTCCCCAAACTAAAGCCAAAATTGGAGCTCTTTCATCTTCAATAGCACCGTTCTCAGAAGAACCCTCTAGTACATTCTCACCACCATCTAATGACTTCTTCATCATTGTTGACAGGTTGTCAGATTTGACAGTCCCATTAGGTGCTGAATTCATTTCAGGACGTCTCCAAGCAGCATAAGGAACAGACCATTCATCTATACCTTGAGGACGTTCAAGCTTGGCACATACTTCTACCGATGGCCCTAATTGCACCTTAAAAAGTTTTAAAACGAAAGCTCAAACCTTCAAAATTTATTAAGATCAACTTGACTTTATTTTTGCACATATATACTTAAAATGACATATACTAATGTGGCATATGATTGACACTACACCCTCCAATCGTTTACAGTGAGAGGCCTGTATAAAAAGAAGAGGGAAAACTATCTGAAAGTATCCACATACCACAAGAGCTACTTTCCGTGTGACAAGCACCACCATTCCTTTCGCTTCATTTGCCAAGTTTCCATCATACAGTATCTTCTTGCCTGCATCATTGCCAGCTGCAGATATAGTTCCTGTACTGCCCAAACCAATGTGGAAGGTGTTTCCAGTATTTAATTGCGTCGAGTTGTTGGAGTACTCATCGGGCACTAGAGATGATAAGCCTAGCACAATGCCAGTATGTTGTCCATCCAATAAACGCTGCAAATGAAGCAAGATATAAAATTAGAAGGCTCAGATTAATTACTCGCTACTAACAAACACAAAATAATGAAGCCAAGACTATAACTAGATTGCACGTCTGTCGAACTGCCATTTTCCTTTCACATAGTTCCTGTTTCTCGATGTTCGGCTTCAACCCATATAAAAGCTTTTTCAATTTGTCTCAAAAAGGAGGATAATATGAAAATGACAGAGAAAGAAAGATTATCTTAACGTCTACGAGAGACCGCTTGGGTCTATGAGACCAAATATACATCAATCATGTCCAGCTAGGGCGCATTTGCAGCCACCTAGAGATATTGCTTAAAGAAAGAAAAAGAAAATTAAAACAATGAAATTAAGAAACTTTTGTCTTCTTGGCCACGGGCTCAAAGTATAAAGTGATGCCAGACTTGTTTTCTCTTCTAAAGGACTGCTTATGTTTTTCCTTTACTGTCCACTTTCTTCTTCTAGACATTTTCATGGTTACTCCTTTTGAGATTTAAATGAGATGGTCCGGGAAGAGAACCTGACTTCCATTTATTATCATTATCACCTCCAATGAGAAAGAGAGTGATCAGCCTTTGTGTAGGATCATTTTCATGTCCCACTCTTCCCCCAGCTTGCTCCTTCAATAAATTTCTTCTATGCACAGTCATTTGGTGAAGGAAAAGAGCTATACATTTCTGGTCCTCATAGGCAATCAGTTTGGAGTGGGAGGTAGGTTCCTGAAATAGGCAATGGAATCTGCCCCGTATTTCATAATAGACTGGACATGTGAAGATGAAATGTTCCTCAGACTCAATTACATTCAAGTGACACAAACTGCAAATCCTCTTCGAGCGCTCCACCTTGGGTCTACTAGCACGACCAGCTTCAATCTCAAGCTGATGAGATGAGACCGTGAGCTGACCAATAGCATATCTCACTTTATGTGCAAGGTGAATATTCAAATGTCCTGGTCGCTCGATGAAACCATCTTCATTGAACTCAAGGAAGTGATCTTTGTAAAATTGCATCTTGGTAGGAAGATCACTTGGAGTTAACCACGTCTTTGATATGTATAAAATTTCCAGATCGTGCCATATGAGCTGATTCTTATCTTTTTCAAGTCTCTTTTTTGCTCTAGGTTTTACCGCAGTATTAGCTGCAGCCATGTTAGTTGAAAGGAAGGCAGGTTTCCCAAGCCAAATCATAAAGAGGCAGCCCATTGCGATGCCTTTGCGTACCAAAGAAAGCCCAAATGCTGCATCAGCTAGGGACAATTGATGCTGCCTTTAGCAACCTACCACTAATTTACTGTTTCATAACGTGACTGATTCACACCAAGCAGCATTTTTCGTGCTTAGCTTCCTCAATAACAGTGTACAAAGTAAAGATGTGTAAGCCATTAAGTGCTGCTACTACAGTAGGGGTGATAGCCTGAGGAAATCCTGAAGGATGAAGGAAAGACAAGGACAGAAGCGTAAGCACCTACTAGCTCCTATAGAGTGAACTGAGAAGAATGAGGCGTGACTATGGCTAATATAGAGTGCCATGTCAGCAACAAGTGATGACTCAGCATGCACAGTCATCATCATACTCTAACATCCCCCCTGATGACGTGCATGGCTGAAAAAAAACAAAACTATAAATCCTAGGACTAACATCCCCCCTGAGATGTTACATGTCCTAAAATTCAGCATATAAAGCAAGCTCAACCACATAAGTAACCATGGGTGCCACTGAAACTTGGTTTTAAACCATATTTTTCTGCCTCTGTACCATTCTCGTGTCTTTGTGATGTAGACATTCATACTACTGATATAAGATCCAGCATGGGACTGATAACCCATATCAACAATATATATCTTCTGCAGTGCATATACCTTTCTCAAAAAATCTGATTCAGTGCTATGGTAGAACTCACAAATCACATCTGACAATCTTCCAATCATATCAGTATCATACAAATCCAATGAATTATTGTTTGAAGATTCAGATTGATCCACCCCAAACTGCTCTGGTAGACTTTCAGTAGCGTGACATGTATGGTCATATATATCAAGAATAATTAATACCTGATTTCTCACATGCAAGCATCTGTAATTTACCTTTAGCCTATTGGTGAATCCTGCAATACCAGGGTAAGAAATATACCCCAAACAGTCATCCAAGTTAGAATGATCCTCCACCTTCCCATCATGTGTGCAAGCAAATGGAATATGTAGATGAATATAAAGTGGAAAATCGACTTCATGTTTACTAACCTTGGTGATTATGGAACTAAAACCAGCATTCTGCTCATATATATCCATGCAAGGAAGTTGAAGAACCAACTCATCTTTGAAATCTGCAGTATACACTTGATGCTCAAATATTTCATCCCTATGCTCATGCAGACAAGCCACATGCAAATCATCTTGTTCAGATTCAACTATAACATCTTGGTCTTGTTCTAAATCTGTAGGTGCAACTGTTTCCATATATGAATTATTTTGACCTTGCTGTACATGATCTTCTAGGAGACATAAACTAGTGAGAGCATCTGAAGCAGCCAGTTTCCATGGCTTATTTTCCAGTCTAACCTTTGCAGCATACTCTGATATGGACATGAAGCTTTGTACTAGTGAAGATAAATCAGCAACCTCAAGATAATCATCATATTTACCTTCACAGAGCTGAAATTCTTGTGAAAAATGGGAAACATCATAGCTTTTCAGCAAATTCATATTGTCTTTGACAATAAAAACCATATCGGACTGCTCTCGTTTGATCCATGCAGCATGCTCTTCTTCAGTCTTGTAATCACCATGGCACAACGTTCCAAGAACTCCTTCTTGAACAATTTCAGTATCATCTCTCATGTCTGCCATAACTGCATCTATCTCAAATTTAAACTCCAATGAATCCCATAGTTCCTTAGAACTAGAGAACACATCTAATACCCAAGGATGTATTTCTTTATCAATTGCCAAGCGAATAGTACTCAAAGCAATTTCATCTACTGCATCAAAATTGTCCTTGTCTTCTGCATCTAACCGTGTATGCTTCCCAAGAACAATATCCAAATGTTCCTGTCCATAGGAGTAAAGAAGCTTATGCATGAAAATTTTCCAGCTAGAATAATTTTCATGTGCTAAGAACTCAAATGAAGCCCAATTATATGCTGATGGCATCTGCCCGTAGAAGTCCATAGATCCACCCAGCATACAGTCCTACTATTGATCTATATGCTTTTGATTATCAATAACCGTAGTGCAAATAATCGCACAAATGCTAGCATAGACGTCCAGATCCTAGCCCAAACTTGAGATCCGGAAATAACTGTTGCCCCAAACTTGAGATCCGGCACAACAAAGTTGAGATCCGGCAAGAACTGTGCCGCAAAATCCAGATCCAACCAAATTCAGAGCCAAATCGAGCTCCAAGTTCTAAATTCGGTGCCCCTCTGCCGTAACTCCAAGTGTGGCCCTATCCGACCAACAAAAATAGAACGCACCTTTTTCTTTTCTCCCGAATAAGCCACGAACCAAAATAATTGCGCCCACCATGCAATATATCTCCGATTATACAAATTCTATTGTCGATTTGCCATATGGCACAAATCCGACTCCAAAATATCTTCGCACAGAAATCCGACCCTTTTTAGGGTTCTAATCTTCAGATCCGGCAAGATCCGCATGCTAAAAACACCAGATCCGAGCAAATCCTTCATATTCTTCTTCAACCTTGTGGTGTAGATCCGCACCAAATCCACACAATGCAGCAAACGCTCATTCAGAGCTTTGCTCCTTTGTAGCCAATTGATCTTGCAAGGAATCTTGCCAAGAAATTGACTCGAGTTTCACTGATCTAATCCATCCCAGATTTCTAGAGCATCTGTATCAAGAGATCTCAGAACATCTGTGTGCCAATCAGACCAAGCCTTTGAGAGCTTAACTTCCAAGTCAAAAAAACTCACTGAGAATTTTGAAGATCAACCGTGATCGACTTGCTAACCTCCCCCTTCAGATCGGCTCTGATACCATGATAGCCTGAGGAAATCCTGAAGGATGAAGGAAAGACAAGGACAGAAGCGTAAGCACCTACTAGCTCCTAGAGAGTGAACCGAGAAGAATGAGGCGTGACTATGGCTAATATAGAGTGCCATGTCAGCAACAAGTGATGACTCAGCATGCACAGTCATCATCATACTCTAACATCCCCCTGATGACGTGCATGGCTGAAAAAAATAAAACTATAAATCCTAGGATTAACATCCCCCCTGAGATGTTACATGTCCTAAAATTCAGCATATAAAGCAAGCTCAACCACATAAGTAACCATGGGTGCCACTGAAACTTGGTTTTAAACCATATTTTTCTGCCTCTGTACCATTCTCGTGTCTTTGTGATGTAGACATTCATACTACTGATATAAGATCCAGGATGGGACTGATAACCCATATCAACAATATATATCTTCTGCAGTGCATATACCTTTCTCAAAAAATCTGATTCAGTGCTATGGTAGAACTCACAAATCACATCTGACAATCTTCCAATCATATCAGTATCATACAAATCCAATGAATTATTGTTTGAAGATTCAGATTGATCCACCCCAAACTGCTCTGGTAGACTTTCAGTAGAGTGACTTGTATGGTCATATATATCAAGAATAATTAATACCTGATTTCTCACATGCAAGCATCTGTAATTTACCTTTAGCCTATTGGTGAATCCTGCAATACCAGGGTAAGAAATATACCCCAAACAGTCATCCAAGTTAGAATGATCCTCCACCTTCCCATCATGTGTGCAAGCAAATGGAATATGTAGATGAATATAAAGTGGAAAATCGACTTCATGTTTACTAACCTTGGTGATTATGGAACTAAAACCAGCATTCTGCTCATATATATCCATGCAAGGAAGTTGAAGAACCAACTCATCTTTGAAATCTGCAGTATACACTTGATGCTCAAATATTTCATCCCTATGCTCATGCAGACAAGCCACATGCAAATCATCTTGTTCAGATTCAACTATAACATCTTGGTCTTGTTCTAAATCTGTAGGTGCAACTGTTTCCATATATGAATTATTTTGACCTTGCTGTACATGATCTTCTAGGAGACATAAACTAGTGAGAGCATCTGAAGCAGCCAGTTTCCATGGCTTATTTTCCAGTCTAACCTTTGCAGCATACTCTGATATGGACATGAAGCTTTGTACTAGTGAAGATAAATCAGCAACCTCAAGATAATCATCATATTTACCTTCACAGAGCTGAAATTCTTGTGAAAAATGGGAAACATCATAGCTTTTCAGCAAATTCATATTGTCTTTGACAATAAAAACCATATCGGACTGCTCTCGTTTGATCCATGCAGCATGCTCTTCTTCAGTCTTGTAATCACCATGGCACAACGTTCCAAGAACTCCTTCTTGAACAATTTCAGTATCATCTCTCATGTCTGCCATAACTGCATCTATCTCAAATTTAAACTCCAATGAATCCCATAGTTCCTTAGAACTAGAGAACACATCTAATACCCAAGGATGTATTTCTTTATCAATTGCCAAGCGAATAGTACTCAAAGCAATTTCATCTACTGCATCAAAATTGTCCTTGTCTTCTGCATCTAACCGTGTATGCTTCCCAAGAACAATATCCAAATGTTCCTGTCCATAGGAGTAAAGAAGCTTATGCATGAAAATTTTCCAGCTAGAATAATTTTCATGTGCTAAGAACTCAAATGAAGCCCAATTATATGCTGATGGCATCTGCCCGTAGAAGTCCATAGATCCACCCAGCATACAGTCCTACTATTGATCTATATGCTTTTGATTATCAATAACCGTAGTGCAAATAATCGCACAAATGCTAGCATAGACGTCCAGATCCTAGCCCAAACTTGAGATCCGGAAATAACTGTTGCCCCAAACTTGAGATCCGGCACAACAAAGTTGAGATCCGGCAAGAACTGTGCCGCAAAATCCAGATCCAACCAAATTCAGAGCCAAATCGAGCTCCAAGTTCTAAATTCGGTGCCCCTCTGCCGTAACTCCAAGTGTGGCCCTATCCGACCAACAAAAATAGAACGCACCTTTTTCTTTTCTCCCGAATAAGCCACGAACCAAAATAATTGCGCCCACCATGCAATATATCTCCGATTATACAAATTCTATTGTCGATTTGCCATATGGCACAAATCCGACTCCAAAATATCTTCGCACAGAAATCCGACCCTTTTTAGGGTTCTAATCTTCAGATCCGGCAAGATCCGCATGCTAAAAACACCAGATCCGAGCAAATCCTTCATATTCTTCTTCAACCTTGTGGTGTAGATCCGCACCAAATCCACACAATGCAGCAAACGCTCATTCAGAGCTTTGCTCCTTTGCAGCCAATTGATCTTGCAAGGAATCTTGCCAAGAAATTGACTCGAGTTTCACTGATCTAATCCATCCCAGATTTCTAGAGCATCTGTATCAAGAGATCTCAGAACATCTGTGTGCCAATCAGACCAAGCCTTTGAGAGCTTAACTTCCAAGTCAAAAAAACTCACTGAGAATTTTGAAGATCAACCGTGATCGACTTGCTAACCTCCCTCTTCAGATAGGCTCTGATACCATGATAGCCTGAGGAAATCCTGAAGGATGAAGGAAAGACAAGGACAGAAGCGTAAGCACCTACTAGCTCCTATAGAGTGAACTAAGAAGAATGAGGCGTGACTATGGCTAATATAGAGTGCCATGTCAGCAACAAGTGATGACTCAGCATGCACAGTCATCATCATACTCTAACAAGGGGAATTTTTCTCGTCGCTCGAATGTTCGCGCTCTTCAAAGCTTGACCCCTTATGATATGCCTAATCTCTCGAATTTTCAATTTACAGTGATGAGACAATCTCCAGCCCTCAAGTGCTAGAGCGTTTGTGGATCCATTGGGAACCTAGGCCATGTGCCTCTAAGCTAAAACCTCCATGTCTCTTTCAAACATTCTTATAGGATTACGAAAATTACAGAAAATCAAACCATACTTGGGTCATAACTGAGAAGCGCCGCAATAATGGCACCATTGTAAACGTATGAACCAGGACAACCCCTTTGCAATCGGCTGTAATTGCTTTAAGGCTACGACCAACAAAAGCAACATGGACAACTGCAGCATTATGCTCCCCCGATATAACCTTTGCCATGCTAACCTTTGGAAGATCCCACAAGATCAGAGACCCATTGGAAAACCCAGAGAGGAGCATGTCTGCAGAATGATTGAAGCATAATGCAGTTGTTCCTACTTGAGCTTTGTCAGAGGCATTTCCAAGAAAGAGTGCCTGCAATAACTCAGGAGAAAGAAATGGTATAAGCATGAGTTAAAAATGAAAAATAACAAACTGAAAGAACTTCAAACGACATTCAAATATATGTAAGCCTAAAAATGGGCAGCAACTTGAAGGCATGTTAACCTTCCATGATATCTAATCATTGATCATATTAACCCATATCACATGCCAGCCAAAATAAAAAGACATCCCGTAATTTGTTTCTCAAGGTTAGCTATATGGACATTAGAAAACTTCAGATAATATGCACCTTTTTTTTCCTGAAAACCAATTAACAAACATGTTCTCTAGGAAAGTAAGTATATGAAATGACAAATGATTAGCCATCAAATAATCTCACAGTTGCTCCTGGAAAGTCAAGGCAGGTAACGTGTCAAGCTTTATGACCGTTTGCAAGTACCAGAGAGAAAAAAACCTTTTGCTCACAGATGGCATGTAGATTCTTAGTGCATCTTAAGTTTAAGTGTGATCTTGCACATAGCTGGTAAGTACAATTGGAGCTAGTGATAATTACCGGGACATAGAATTGATCTTTACCAGTATGCGGCACCTGTGGATGAATATATCAAAATGGAAAAAATGCTAAAGCACATGAAGTCTAACCAACTGTTCAAGCTTCCCTGGAAGATTTTTAAATTTGTTATCAGATGATGAGAAAGAAAGATAACGTCTATGTAAGAACAAAGGGGTCTGTGAGACCAATTGTAGAGTATGAACAGCTGCGGGCTAGAAATATGTATCCTATTAACACGTGATCTAGGCCCAGAATAACTCGGGTGTTTTTATGTAGTAGCTGAAGCAAAGTATGAGATAATCTGTTTTTCTCCTTTCTTTTTGGCTCCTTTAATTTGAAAAGTTGCTTAGAGTTCTTCTGAGCTGCCTGTTTAACTTTTTTAGAAACCCTCAAGGAGACTTCCTTAGAGCCCCTTTAGTAGAAGGCAGATCATATTTCCATCTATGGCCCTTTTCATCACTGATAAAGATGCTGTTGCATGCTCATTTTGAGACTGCAAGTTCTATAAGAATAAATATGTACCTTTGTCTCTTCATTCTCCTTCGCACGTGTTGCTGAGTGCTTATTCGGGCTAACAAGTATTGTACCTCTTGACATTCCTATTGCAAGAAAATTCATATGAACGGCTAAGGTCAGCGGACTACCATGATCCCGCCGCATTGCTGGGGATGCTAAAGAATGTAATAATGGGCGCTTAGTTCTTGTTTGCAAAAGGCCAACTGCAGGAGTATTCTGGTGTATACCTTCCAACCTCATTGGCTGGGCTGCAGCACCTACCTCCCAATTAGATCTAAAACTGGCAGCCAGCCTTTCCTGGTCTTCTGCATTATGTAGAGATCCAAGCACCTGAGAATGAGACTGAAAAGTAGCACGTTCTTTTATGTCTGCCTCTTCTTCTGTATCTTTCCCAATAACTTCATCTAATCTAGAGCTAATATAGCACATTTGGCACTCAGATGATTGTTCTCCAAAGGATTGATCACTGTATCTTTTTACCTGTAAGTCATCAATTTCATAATTTGATTCTACTGCATCCAGATTTGATTCTTCTGTGCCTGACAATGTGAGCTTTTCAATTTGCATGTCTAACAAAACACGTTCATCAGAATCTTGGCATTTGTCGGAGCATGACTCTAACTGGTCAAATTCCCCAATAGCTCCTTCTTCCAATTCTGCTGCCTCTCCATCTTGAGATACCTTAGATTCCACTTGAAGAGTTTCTGGAATTTCTGAAACCCTCGCTTTTAATTCTTCCGGTTTCTCAATACTAAAGACAACTTTTCCAACATCCACAGAATGCAAAACCTCCGCATCAAAGTTCTGTAATTCCCTATCATCCAGTTGATCCGTGTTATTGTGATGCGAGACATTGAGTTCAAAACCATCTTGGCGTACAGAACTCTCTCGGGTGAGAGGGATACTTGCTGGGTGCTTGCCGTTTTGTTGGCGAGAGACAGATGCTGCAGCTGCTAACGCAGCTCCAGGCTTTGGATTGTTTGATCCAAATGCTAATAAGGAGGAGATGGCATACAAAGATTTCCTACTCTCAATTTCCAGATTCTGAGTAACTTGTGATGCAAAAATGGATTCCTTCTGCAGGACGGCATCATTGACTTCTTGTGAAGAAGAATTATACAGATCAAAAGTTTCTGAGACTGCACATAAACTCTCGTCCAACTGTTGTGAGTTACCGAGATTAATTTCTCTTGGCGCATCTGACTCACAATTATTTGCATTACTTTCCATGTCTGCAAACCCTGTATCCTCCTCATCATCGGAATCATTAAGGATATCTTCAAGAGATCGATACAAGACATTCTCCTCGTCATCATCCTCCTCCTCGCCGCTGCTTTGGACATCTAGGAGGGCGTCCAAGACATCCCCCTTCGGTAGCTTGAGAGCCATCTCATCAAAACTAGCAAATTCATGAAGCCATGGCGCTGCTTGTTGTTGCTTTTTAATCTGATGGTCTTTTCAGGAGTAACACACGTTATTACATCAAGGAGCACGATGGGTTGCCTCAAATTTTAATGGAAACTCTTCTTCTATGAAACCCTTCCCAATTTTTAAGTTTACAAAATAGGAAAGTTTTCACGGAAAATAAAAAGGTTTCCACCTTTTCTTTTAATATTTATAATATTCACGCTTTTCAATGGACCACGCTTTTTTAGAGAGACGCCGTCCATTAATGGGGCACGCTCATAAATATCATAGTTACCGAAAACGAAAACGGAATGAAAACGGCAAGTGGAAATTGAAAACAAAAACGAAAACGAAAACGAAAACGGCCAAAAAAACGGCAAGTTCAAAAAAAAAAAAATATATACACATATATGTACACTAATTCATAATATTAATATGGCATACTTAATACAATATCATCTGAAATATGCTTGTCCAAAATAGCATATTTGCTAATTAAACAACTCATATGATAAATTCCTCATACTTAGAGCAATAAACTTTCAGATTTACTTACTTATAACAAATAACAGGACATAATGTGAAACTAAATGATAACATGACATCAAAAGTTCATAATGTTCAAGGTTAGAGAGTACTAGTAACGCATGGAATATGGATTCGTGCCAGAATCCCTGTAACGAACATTTGGTTGTGAAGAACGAATGTAATTCGGCGAGACGTAACAAGTTGCATCCGTATCTTCCTCATCTTCATAGTCACTATCATTCTTGTCATCATCGCCATCGTCATCATTATCTCCTTCCTCTTCTTCTACATCAATCTCATTCTCATTGCCAAGGGCCAATCCCATGCCATCCACCTCTTGCACTAGTACTTGCTCATCTACCTCTTGCTCTTCCCCATCATCCTCATTCCATTCTTGTGGTTCTGGAAGAGATGCCTTATTTGCAAAGCCAATATAAGGCTCTCTTCTCACTTGCCTATGAGATTGAATCAATTTCAAATTTGCACTTACAAATACCAAATCCGATGTTCTTGATGGAAGAAGTCTATTCCTTTTCTTACTTGCCACATGTGAAAAGACACTAAAAAGCCTCTCAAGTGGAGAGGAGGCCGCTCCTTGGCTAAGAATGCGAACCGCCATTGCTTGCAATTCAGGTGTATCCCCTCCATATTCCTCCCACCAAAGTGCGGATGCAAATTTAAAGCGAACGCTTATGATCCGATGTTCCAAAACTCCCCTCTTTCTTCTTATAGATTGCATATTGCTCTCTTATTTTCAATCTCTTATCAGCATCATCAACCATCCTGTTAAGCACGTCATTAAAGTGCCTCGAGATAGCAGGATCCGTCCATTGCTTTTGTCCTTGGAACTCAGGATCCAAGTAAAATGCAGCAGCCTGAATTGGGGACTCATATTTATTCCATCTTTCATTGCACATTGCCACCAACTCCGCTGCTTTTGTTGCATCCTTCTCCAATTTCATAATATGTTCATTCATCCTGTCAAGCCCTTCATAAACCTTTCCAAGGCATGGATCATTTCCATCAACAAGGCGCAACATCAAAACAATTGGCTCTACAACCTCCAAGTGATGATTAACCTTCTTCCAAAATGCATCATCAAAAACAATAGCATTACATGCCCTTCCTGCAGCAGAGCGTCCAGGTGGACTCTTGCGAAAGACATCATCAATAAACAATGACCTCAACACCCAATGCAAATCATGCAATCTTTCAAGCATGATGAAATTGTAACCAAATCTAGTTTCACAATATTTTAGCAAAGTCTTACCGTTGTGATTTGCAAGTGTGAGCCTTTGAAAGTGTGCGCGAGTAGATGTGTGCCCATTCACAATTAATGTAACCAAAGACTTTCCTTTTTGCACCAAATCCGCAACTTCAGGAGGCTGCCCATATCTTTGAGCAAGTTATTGAGACAATATGCAATGCATGGGCAAAAGAAGATATAAGGAAACTCTGCCTCAATAATACGTCCAGCTGCACGATTGGCATTCTCTCCATCACATACAATTTGCACAACATTTTGTGCACCCACATATAAAATGCTTTCTTTCCATGTAGATGCCAAATTTGAGGCCCCTTTTCCTGAAGCGGATATGTCATGAGACATGAGGAAATATGCTTTGCCTCTACAATAGGCAACTGAACCTTCAATGTGACGCCCTTTCTTATCAGTCCATCCATCAAAAATGAGGGTGACTCCAAAATCAGCCCATTGGCTTCTAATATCCGACAAAAGTTCATGCATAGTTTGCTTTTCCCTCTCCAAGAATGTTGTGCGAATATCCTCATATTTAGGTGCCTCATAACCTGGCCCATAACTTGCAATAGCTTGCACCATAGCCTGGAAAAAATCAGACCTAGTAATACGAAACGGAATGTGGTCATGATAGAACCATCTAGCAACCTGTCTATCCACTGCCTCTTTTTTCTTTGGATCAATTAGCCTCTTTATTTCCTGCTGGCCAAGCTTCTTAGGTTGAAGAAAGCGTCGTAGTCCACTACCAGAAGCAAGTGTGCTTTTCTCCATTGGACTTTCATGTCGTTCTTGATCATAATGTGTACCTGTATCACGTCTACAAGGTGCATCACGGCGATCATCAATGCCAAAAGTAGCGGCTTCCCTTGCACATTCTTGTGCTTGCTTCTTGGTGGCTTTCTTCTCATCCAATTGCCTTGCAAAATCTAGTAGTTGGTGTCGCTTCTCATCTGGAATACTTGGACAAAACTCAACACAAAGAACAAGTAAGCAAAAAGAAATCCATTAAAGTAAAAAAAAGGCTCAAAATAAGCTCACTGTTTTTGTTTGTTACAGACTTACAGTTATGTCAAAATGTGACAGTCCAAATTCATCATCAAAATGTGCATAAGATTCATCAAAATGCATCAAATTCATCAATGATTTGGAATGGGAGAGAGAAAAAAGGGTCTAGATTCATTATTCATTGTGAAAGTCCATATTGTTATCATTGTGCAGCTCTGATTTTGGAATAAATTCAGGAGCAGGTCCAACCAAATAAGCATTGCAGCAGGTCGAATCAATGTGGAATGGTAAATCAAGGTCGAAATTGTGCAGTGGTCAATAAAGAGTGGTCGAACTATGGTCCGGGCAGATTATAAGGTCCAGGCGTGTCGAAATTAGCCTCTTTGCTTCAGCCAAAGAGTCGAAATGGGCAATGGCTTATGGACTCAGAAGGCAATGGGCGCTTCTTTGCTCTAGAAGACTGAATCCCGGCGGATGGTCGAAATGACGATGATGATCGAATGTTTGATATGGTTGAAATGTTTGAGCAAAGAGTCCGCGCAAAGGGCTATGGCATTCAAAAAGCCCACGAAATCGGATGGGCGCTTTGCTCATTGCCTTCAAGATTTCGTGTCTTGACCGAACTCGACCGATATGCATAAAATGTGCAAATAGAAATCGAAATGGAAGAGCAAAATACCTGGCTTCTTCTTCTTCCTTCTTGAATCGAGCTTGTTGAGGAGTTATCTTGCTTGAATCGATTGGAGACAGGGGCGCAGTTCTATGCCTCTGTTTTTTCTTTTGCCTCCACAAAAAACCCAACAGGGCACGAACGAAAATTTTCCCCAAAAAAACTCTTACCAAAAACGGACGTTTTTTCCAAAAAAACGGCCCAAAAAAATGCCACGTCAGCGTTTTTAACATGGCGTTTTTTGAACGCACGTTTTCACCTTTGAAAACGGCCCTAGGGAAAAATAACAAAAACGGCAAAAAAACGGCGAAAACGGCCGTTTTCGGTAACTCTTGGCGCATCTGACTCACAATTATTTGCATTACTTTCCATGTCTGCAAACCCTGTATCCTCCTCATCATCGGAATCATTAAGGATATCTTCAAGAGATCGATACAAGACATTCTCCTCGTCATCATCCTCCTCCTCGCCGCTGCTTTGGACATAGGAGGGCGTCCAAGACATCCCCCTTCGGTAGCTTGAGAGCCATCTCATCAAAACTAGCAAATTCATGAAGCCATGGCGCTGCTTGTTGTTGCTTTTTAATCTGATGGTCTTTTCAGGAGTAACACACGTTATTACATCAAGGAGCACGATGGGTTGCCTCCCCTGAAACTCTTTCTATTTTCCACGGAAACCTTCCAAATTTTAATGGAAACTCTTCTTCTATGAAACCCTTCCCAATTTTTAAATTTACAAAATAGGAAAGTTTTCACGGAAAATAAAAAGGTTTCCACCTTTTCTTTTAATATTTATAATATTCACGCTTTTCAATGGACCACGCTTTTTTAGAGAGACGCCGTCCATTAATGGGGCACGCTCATAAATATGCACATTATCCGAGAATTCAAAATTTAATTTATATGGAAACCTTCATGTTTTCTAATGGAAGGGTTTCCATATCTGATCAAAAATTTCTTGAAGGGTATGCACTAATATCGCTTCAATTCAACTTACTAGTGTTTTCTCCAACTACCTTATAATGCAGATAGTAGAAGATGAACACCATGCTCTACAGGAGTGTCCGGCATATGCACATATCCGAGCAGCTCATGCCGATCTCAGATGCTCTGAGATAGCAATTCATCAATTGCTGGCTTCGCCAATGGTTGCACGTCTGGCGTCCTACATTCTGCAAGTCTCCACCGTCAGAGAGTCCCTCACAGCATAGGGAATTTGGGCGCCCAGATAAGGAATTTGAATGCCTACTACAAGGGTTTTTCCTCCCACATGGGGGGGTTTTTTCGTCCCAGTGGTAGGGACACATTGTATAGGGCTTTTGTGGATTTCTTTTGGGTTTGGATACTATCTGATATATTGTATTGTGACCGTCTCATAGGCCAGTTGGCCTCCGTGGACGTTAAAATATACTTCCTTCCTTCCTTCCTTCCTTCCTTATAGATGCCAGTGGACGATTTGGACACCGCAACTATAGCACGCGCTTAGCAGCAGCATCTTGCCTCACACGGGTTGGGGCAACAGTTTATAAGAATCCTGCAACAAAAGATAATCTTAAGTTTCACATGTCTTTGTGGCCTTTAGATTGAGGCTTGTAGATCAAACACATTTAAGTTGTTAAGACGCAGGGTATAGTTTATATATGCTAATTATGATCCTTTCTTATAATAGTTTATTTACTTGGTTTATACATACTTTTCTCCACAATAGCATGATAAATTTGCATGATTTAGTTTATGCCTATGGTTTAGGCCTATGGTTTTCCAACTCAAAATTCATTGTGGTTTATCTTAGCTCTCATTGTAACTAATATCAACAAAGAAAAGTTGCATTAATCACAGACATGATCATGATAGCCAGCTAATCATTCATAGTGGATTTGCATACGTGACCTTAATGATGCACTAGTGTGGATTCATTTCTCTTGTCCCAGTGCAACTGCTATTGTACAGGACCTTAAAATGATAACATAATTCTTGGCAACAATTTTCTCAAAGGCTTGCTGGCATCTGTTACGCTTACAAATTCCAAATAAACATTTGATGGTCTCCATGATGATTTTCTTTTTTTATTCTTTTCCACAATGACTCTCATCATGTAAAAGAATAAAAACAAGATGTTGTGCATGGAGGGTTGCCCTCCGGTGGCCCGAGAGTGTGTTTTCATGTTTCTTGTTGTCGTTTCATTTTCATGGTTCTTGTTGGGTCATTTCATGTGTCGGGGCTTATTAATGTTTTGAAGGTCTTTTGTTTATGAATTGTACATGGACCAAAATGAGGCTTGCAAAGCTCAGTGCCTAGACCAATTGGGATTGATGTGGTCATGTTTTTTGTCTAAAACACATTAGCCATTCATGAAGAATGCTTTGTGTAGTTAAATTAGTAATGGAAATTGTATAGGGCCTGCATGAATACATGATTTCATTTTCATGCATACAAATATTAAGAATAGAATACCCAATGGTAAAAAAGAACCAATTCGTGCTTTGCTAATATAACAATCCCATTTCAAATATGCACGTTTAAGTGATTTGCTAATATAGTAATTCCATTTCTAATATGCGCGTTTACGTGATTTGCTAATGTAGTAATCCCATTTCTAATATGCACGTTTAAGTTGGTTGGTGCCAGTTAATTTTGGGTACAAACCATCAGGAAATTTAACAACATGCGGAAAGCATTTAACATATTAATGGGAAACCAAATGTCATTGTTACAATATGTTGTAGCCCATACAGCAAGTAGGGACTTGTGTCGATCGTCTGCATCAACTCAGACCACAAGCCCATAAGAGCTTGAATTGTATCTTACTTTAGGACCTTTGACTGCATTTTTGGCTTTATGTTATGGCTTCAGTACTTTATATGGATAGTGACATGCTTTTCTATATAAAGAAATGATTAGTTGATGATGCCTTTTTCTTTATGCAGATCAAGAAAACCACAATCGCATATATTGCTTCGCCTCTCACATTATCCTAAATGGCTTGCTGCAATGGATACTTGGTGGTTAGAGGAACCTGCATATTTTATCACATCCTAGAATGAGTTCAAACATGGAAAGAAAGCAAGTTTGGTTGTAAAATATTACACATTACCTTTATAGTTTATCCTGAATGTTCTGATGCATTTGCAGAGACTTGGGATAAACCTAGCTACCTTTAGTCCAGAAGATGTTTTGATCCTTGGAGTAACATGACGACTTTCTAGTTCTGTATATGAAAACTTTGGGTGGTGCCATTAGATGATAAAACATATGTTCTTTCAAAATAAGGACACACAAGAGGTAGCTTCGCATCCTTATCTGCTTTTCCCTTCTGTCCGTGGTTTCTAATTTGATTCATTTGGGGACACATCGAAAAGTTACATTTCAATAGGGTATTGAAATGCTTAAGATATTTAAAAGCTATCCATCCAAGGCATCTATATTAGATGACTTCCAGTTTTACGAGAATAGACAACCAGCAATGCAGGAGAAAAGATTTCGGCATCAACTGCAAAATTCCCATCAAGGGCAACAACAGACAAGTAACAGTGTATGCACCTTGTATGTGGGCTATCATTTTCACCTGTAACAAGTTCTAGAAACAAAGTTCTCCATTTAATAATGTGCTTGTTTGCAGATTTCCCATTTGGTAGCACTAAAAGCACATACAGATGAGATTCCTAATTATTTGAAACAAACTCTGGAAATGGAAATCTTGCAGTTGTGGGTTTAAGATCTGCAGCAACTGAAATGGAGAATGCTGATACAATTATAAAAAATGAGAAATCGTTTAGATCCCCAATTGACAAAGGTGACGATAAGCTTGAAATGGCAGCTCAGAATTGTAAAGAGGAACGGCAGATGGAGCTCTCAATTGCAGATTCTGAACAAGAAACAAAAAACTCGTAAGTGGAAGTGGCATCAGAGGAAGGAGAAAAGAAAAGGTAAAGGCTCTCATCCGGCATTAGCAATGAAGAAAAAGCAGTTGAGTGACAATTTCCGGTTATTTGCATTGTAGTGCATTTGCATTCTTGTGTATGTTCTTTGTGTTTGATGAAATCCGCTATTGGGAATGTCTTTGATGACATGCCACAACAGAAAAGCGTCCAGTCCACTTATTCTGCTGCCAAAAATCCATGCCCCTATTAAAATCCAATGGAATATGTAAAAATTGTGAAACGACTCATGTGGTTTCCATAGGAATTGCGGCATCTAATTGGGTCGTCGGACCAAAATCTTGGATGGACTAGATCACTGGTCCATTTCGGGATTGAGGTGGTTTGGGAGAACCCCAAGGCCAAAAAGCTCTCAAGGGAATAGTTTCAAGTGGGCTCGGATTTTATTCGGATCTCTGATGTAGCTGAAGCAATGCAAATTGGGTACAGGAAAGGGAGGCAAAGCGAGATGCCCTCCTTCCAAGGACGGAGGACACAACAGGACTGACCGCCAGTTTACTGGCAACAGCCAGTTTGAAGCAGTCACTAGCATATCCTAGGCATTCGGCATATACTTGGATATGCTACAAACCCACATAAGCGAGAGTTTGCCCCCTAGGGGAAACCCAAAAAGAAAAAAATTGCCTTCCGAAATATACGAAGCAAAGGGATAATAAGGTAGAACCATTGATGTTTAAACTCCGAATGCAATGCATTGCCTTTAATATGGATAAATCGAATAAGAAAATATGAGCTATGCATGTATTTGTGGTTCCTTCAAGTTGTCTGACAAGCTAGATATTGAATAAACCCACAAGAATCATGAGATGAACTACAAATAATAGCCATTGAACAACAATGATTACCTCATAGAATGGTACAAAATGGATCTATACTGATGTCTCTATCTTGTTCAGGCAGCTCCATGTAAGGATGAATTTATTTTGAAATTCAAGATCTCGCCTGTATTACACATATTTTGCAGGCTGCCTGGAAAGGATTGCAAAACTATGCAAAAACACTGACCGTTATAGCTAATCAAGTAGCAAATAATAATATGCCCTTGTCTATCTGCAAGTTTATATATCTTTGTTCGAACGTATAGAATGTTGTCACAGAAAGTAAGAACATCAGGGAATTTGGCAATAAACATCGTTCATGTCTACCACCCTCCAACAAATTAACTGCAGGTAGATAATAATCCATAAAATACTTATACGCATTTATGAAGGAAATAAATGATGAACATCATAGCATATACGTTGTCTATGCATTTGCCTGTCATTTTGTCGTAATAGAGAATGCAAATGCAGCAAGCATCCCTAAGGCTTGAATACACCCCTAAGGCTTGAATACATCCCTAAAGCATCCCTAAGGCAGATATTTAATATCTTATATGCAACCATCCAAGCATGGGAAAAAAGAATAATCCTTCTCACAACATTATCCAGACCTTGAATAAGCATTGTGCTTCAATCTGGTGCATTTATGTGGACAAGGGTCTTTAGCAGCACAATGTTCTACAATTCTCTACTTGGTATATCAATGGTATGTGTTAGTAGAACTAATGTTGTAGATACTCTTCCAATAGTCAGTATATTGAAGTTTGTTTTCCATCTTTCCATCCATTGTTATAGTGCAAATTTAGAATCCAAAGGTTGGGGGACATCTTCATATGCCCTAGAGTCAGAACTAGATGCCACGGTAAGCACATTTCAGTAAGCAGATTGCAACCCCGCACCTTCACCTTTGGAAAAGTGGGTTGGTGTTACTCCAGAATGAGTAGGTCAGAGTTATTATCTCTTGAAAGCAAATAAGCTCTTCAGAGAAATGCCCAGCCGTGATTTATTTTCCTGGCGGCATGGGAAGTAATGTAATCTTGCACATGTGTTGCAGAACAAAATATTTCCCTTCTATAAATTTGTCATCAGATGTTTCTATATTGTTGCAGACTGAGAGTATTGGAGGCGTGGGAGACATGCATACTAGGTAAGCTTAAGTTTAAGCATATATTATAAGCATCAATGCTTTAAGACATCTATTTATGTTATAAGCTGCTTCACATATCTGTAGGCAAGGTTATTCGTCGTTCCTGCTTTAGACACAAGAGTTTTGATCATATATTATAGATTTTTAAAGCATTAGTCTTCTGTTACGTTGGATCTAAAACATCATCAAATAGATGCCATGTTAAGTAGATTTCAGCTTTGTAGCTTCACCTTAAAAAAAATGGATTCTTTTTACTCTAGAATGGGTAGGTCAGAGTTATTATCTCCTCAAAGCAATTAAGCTTTTCAAGGAAATGCGCAGCCATGATTTAATTTCCTGGCATGGGGAGCATTATAATCTAGCCCATGTATTGCAGAACAAGATTTTTCTGTTCTATAAATTTATCAGCAAATGTTTCTATACTGTTGCAGACTAAGAGAGTTGGAGACATGAGAAGGAAGGAAGGAAGGAAGGAAGGAAGTATATTTTAACGTCCACGGAGGCCACGGAAAGACATGCATCACTAGGTAAGTTTAAGTTTAAGTTTAACTTTAAGTTTAAGTTTAAGCATATATTATGAGCATCAAGGCTTTAGGACATCTACTTCTGTTACAAGATGCTTTTGGATCTTGAAGTGCTATCTTGGGATATAAAGTTGCAATGGTGTCTTCATATGCCTACTTTATCATGCCCTCTTCAGGTTATATGATTGCGAATAATCTGGTGATGTTGAATTGTATTTGTTCATCAATTTCTCGAATGAAACTTGGATAAACGAGAACTTGGATAAATTGTTTTTTTTTTTCAAAGTTAGCCTATGGATTTGAAGTGTTGTGTTACTTTGGTAGAGTATTCAAGCATGGGCAACAATTGGTTTCAAAAGATGTTTTGAAATGGGAAGAAACAAGCAGTTCTTCAACTTTTTGGCATATTTTAAAAGACTTCCTATAGCTTGAATATGTGGTGCAACACCACAATTTATATCTCCTTTCTCGTTTGAATACCTAGTTTGGCCCCACAGGGGCATAATTCTTTGGATAACAAACAACCTTATAACATCAAGAGCATAACCTTGCAAATATTCTCTACTTTGTTAATCAATCCCTACTAGTAACGGGTGCCCGGCGTTGCCGGGCATATAGACGATTAGATTTTAGATAGTCATGAAGTTGTAGACATATGTACAACACCTTGCTAAATTTCGAAGAAAAAAGAAAATGGGATGATGTTAGATTGTATCCATGGCGACTTGAAGTTTGAGTTTGTGCAATTAGTGCATGAAGCCCCAGCGCACGTCTCATCTGTAAAAGTAGTGCTATTCAAGTAGTGCTATTCTGCCTCCTTAAAGGCGAATTATGGTGACTCGCATCTCTTAGCAACAGTTTACTATCCCTGCTCGACAAGAGTTGATTGTGAAGAGCCCATGAGTTGATTGTGAAGAGCCGTTGATATGGTTAGGATTCAACGGATGGTGCAAGCAATCAAAGGCTTGTGTAATAGTTGTATTGTGCCTTTAAGAATGGAATAGCATGTTTTGCATGCACTTTCCTTTAACAATAGATGGAAATTCTAGGTGTAATGCCTTTAAGAAAGGAATATCTGTGGTAGCACTTTTTGCACCTCCCTTTAGCAATAGATGGGAACTTTTTGCACCTCCCTTTAGCAATAAATGGGAATTTTGCAAGATGCAAAAACCACGTAACATAGTGCCATGGGGCATCCAGGCTTAGCATAGATACTCAATATCACTTTTTGCACTTCCCTTTAATAGTAGATGGGAATTCTAGAAGACGCAAAGACCACGTAGAATAGTGCCATAGGCATATAGGGTTAGCATAGACAATAACAATTGCTAAGCATCCTTGAACTTCAAAATTTGAAATATACTTCATCTAAAAACATGGATATTCCAACTTTGTGCTAAGATCATGTCCATACTTTGTTAACGTAACGCCACAATATCATAACACTTTTTTGAACCTGCAATAGACATCCAAAAGGTTTTTTGTTGAATACAAATATGTGTAAGTAAAATCTCATGGCTTGTAAAAATTTGAACATGGTTTCTGCACTTTACATAGTCAAGCTCTTGTTCATAACACAACAATGGCATTTGTGCAAAGCAATTGCTATATTCAATGCTCTGGATACTTGGAAATTTGAAATATACTTCCAACTTTGCGCTCACATATGTTCAAGATCTAAAAACGTACATGGATATCCCGACTTTATGCTAAGATCACGTTCATAATTTGTTAACAATGTCATAACACTTTCTTGAACCTACAAAAGAAAATCCAAATCTTTATTTGAAGTACAAAACTATACATGGAAAGCTTTGCAGACGTAAGAATTTGGTTTTCTATTGAATACAGATATGTGCAAGGTCATGGCTTGTAAAAATTTAAACATGGTTTCTGCACTTTTTGTAGTCAAGCTCTTGTGCATAACACAACAATTGCATTTGTGCAAAGCAATTCCTATATTCAATGCCTATATTCAATGCTCTGGATAAACAATATTAAGCTGAGAAATTCCACAGTGCCCTTTTTATTTCTTCAACATGCCACTGCATCTATATGCATCTATAGAACATGCTAGATTTCATCATAAATTATCATTGAGTTGAATAATATAGGGAGCAGACAAAATAGAATTCAAACTGATCTTACCATAGGCGAACACAAGTAAACTCAAGGATCTACACTATTGCAACATGTTCAAATGCACACATTGGTTGGAATTGGCATAGTGAGAAGTACATAAGAAAAATCAATCTTAAGAAAATTGCAAAAACTTTTTTGGCCATACCGGATAATCCCAAATTTAAAGGGTTGATTGTTGTTTCCAAAAGCCTGCAATAAGTACATGAGGGCAAGCCAAATGGGAACTAAAAGTCAAACCATTATTGCACCTGCCATCACCTGAAATATAAGCATGTAAACAAAAGCTTCATTTAGAAGCTAAATTTATTTATATGCACAGATGTGGATTGATGCACTGGTTGAGTGGTTTATATCCATTCCACCAAGAAGCTTGAAAGAAGCAAATTCTTACCAATTGTTGAGAGATTTGCAGGAATTTGCAGGTAATTGATCGTCATTTTGATAATGAAAAATCTTCCCCAAAGAAAGGAATACAACAAATTGAAAAATACTCTCATGTTTTGTGTGAAGCTAATGATTTCTGATAACAATTTGCTCCCTTCCATGCTATAATCATAAAAGCCACGAAAGGGCATGTGTTGCACATCAGAGTAGAAACTATTGAGTAGAAGTTATTGAATAAACACTTCTAAATTTACATTAGCTGAAGTTGCCAAACCTAACTTGAACAGGTCGATTTACATAGTTCTTGGAGGTTGCTGGTTGAACCATAAGCTGGATAAATAGGATCGATTTGCATAGCCTGCAGTTCATCCTTAACTTTCTGCACATGTCGGAAGACAACCCTCTAGCAAATAGTAACAGCCCGTTGCATACCTTGTTCAACTGCGCACATAAAGGGAAAAAATATACGCATAACAAAGCCAACTGAACTCCTATTTATGAAAATTAAATAGCTATGTTATAGAATGAAATGCTCACCCTGAGGACAAATGTCCTTCCTGTTGTCTCAATATCAACCATTCTTTCTTCTTCCCTTTTACAATTCGAGCCCACAAAAGATTTCTGGGGAATCTGCAATTTTTCCAGCATAGAGAGCTTTCATATCAAGAGAATAACGATGGTACCATGCACAACCTAGTATTAACACATGAATAAATTCAAACTGGTCTTACCATAGGCGAACACAACTAAACTCAAGGTTGTAGACTGTTGCAACACATTCAAATGCACACACTGGCCCGGGGGGTTTACTTATAGTAAGGGGCGTATGCCATGTGCGTGCATAGGGTGATCAAAAACACCCCCGTATACGATTTCTTGAAAGGCAAATTCGACCCCTTCCGTACAAAGTTTACCCCAAGTAGTGGCAAAAAACCCCCCTACCTCTTACGTATACGTATGGAAATGGGTCGAAAAAACCCCCCTACAAGTCACTCAGGCACATTGTATGGCACTTACAGTGAATCCCCCTTGCACATTGGTTGGAATTGGCATAATGAGAAGTACATAAGAATTATTGTTTCCAAAAGCCTGCAATATACGGGCAAAATAGTTAAGGTCAATCATGATGTCAAGAAAGAATACCTCAAATGCTCACCAATCTTATCGCCACAAAACCCACATTGTAGGAGGCATTTGTTATATGGAAAGCACAAAAAGGCATTGAATATAAAAAAATCAGATTCGCCATACTCATTCTTAGGATGCAACATTCATCTTACTTCAGAGGATATCAACTTTCTTCTGGATCTGTAAACGAAACTTTCTAGGTTGGCAGTATGATAACATGCAGATATGAGAAACTTGAAAATTCAGAATCAGTATAGCACTAATCTTACATGGAGATAAACCTTACCTGCCTGATTATTAGCAATCTTTAGCTCTTGCAGTGAGCTCAAACCATTTTTACAGATGTACGCTTCAGAAGAAACACTGCTTGTAACTTCCCAACTGCCAAAAAATAGATTGTAACTGTTTCATATAAACTTTCAGATTGACCTGGGAGAAACGTAGATTTTAGCCTCAATTCACATGAGAATAAAACATGTTAGTCTCGTAGATCCTGCAGTAGCTTCTAGGCATCTAAGAATGTGGATAGTTTCTTAAGTTCGTGTCTAACATATGGCCCTAGATACTTGAGAAAGCACAAAAGTGAGAGTCCCTTCCTCTATATGCCAATCCAATCTATTATCTCCAATGGACAAAAAAAAAAAAGGGATGTCTCTTCGCAGTTCTCCTTCCTCCTCACTTGCTTTGTACCATTACCATTCTTTTAATATATTGCTGACACAGTTCTTCCAAAAAAAAAAAAAAAACCAGCATGTAGCAAGAAGGAAGAAGAGTTTGATTTCATGCTTGCAACTGGAGAATATAAAGCATAGAAGGCTGGACATAAGTATGAGCAGCATCATGTGCATGTGCGGCGCGTATAGACAAACGTGCCCCATGATCATCCCAGCCTAATTTCCTATGAAAAACCAAGAGCAAACCCGATCAAAAACTCTACATCTCTTTTTCACATTCATAAGCCAAACAGGCCAAAGGAATTCATAAAGCTCAAACTCCATAGGCTTTTCATTGAATTTAGTAGCTACTATCACCAAGAATTTGTTATCAAATTTCCAATTCCAAGAAAATCATTGTGCTTTCCTAACACAAATTTAATTAGAGAACTAAGAACCTATGATAAACAGAGAGGTATCTATTGTATGTTTATGAATAAAAAATCATCGTTGTATCAGAGCTCTCTGAAAGCTCTTTCACTAAAAAGGACATGCCAAAAAAAGGTGCTCTCCTGTAAATGAAGAATAAACGACATATGAAAGTATAAATGTGAGAGTAGCTACTTTTAAGACTATTGCAGAAGTACCAGTAATTTCAACCAACAATTTTGTATGCCAACTTGCTATTTTCAAAGTAAATTAGAGGTGGAATGCAAGCACAAACTGAATATGAACATCTGGATGGGTCTGTATTATTTGCCCGGAAAGGCAAAGCACATGAGCAAGACATTCAATCTTTGCACACTATCTTATAAGCTAAACCTCTAAACCATCTTTATATCTAACCTGCTATATAGTTCCAAGTTGAAGGCATGCGACAAATGAAAAGGAAATTGTCAAAATCATTGCTAGAAGTAGCAGGGTCGATCCTTTACCTGGATATAATTGATGCCTGGTTTGTCTTCTTAGAGATAGAATTGATAGAGGCTGATGCTGGGCCGATCCTGTATAAATTTTTTGAAAAATGCTCTAAACTCTTCTTATTTTGCTAAAACGATGCAAATCCCTGTGCAAATTTGGCAAAATCAGAAGGTGAAGCAGCACCCGCCTATGGATAACATGCAAATGCCCTGCTTGAAAATCCTTCAAGGATATTATAGTGCTCCGCATCAAAATTCTTTTCAAAATCCTTTGAAGACATACTTTTATAGGTGCCGCCCAGATGCATGTGATTATAAGCTCTCGACTCGGTAAGGGCAATCCAAAACCCAAAAATTCTTCGATTTCTGGAATATCGGATATTATTTCCGGCAGCGAAAAACCCTTATACCTTAGAAAATCAATCTTAAAAAAATTCCAAAAACTTTTTTGGCCATACCGGATAATCCCAAATTAAAAGAGTTGATACACCAAGGCCCCGAAGGGGCCAAAAGATTTTTAATAACACAAACCATTACATCTAATACTTTTAAATTAAAATCCCCCTAAAACCCCCTTTGGTTGGGTGCATGTTCACGGGGGACATATAGGCAAATGAGAACCCTTTTTGCACTTCTTAAAATCATATAACACATGTATAAAATTAATACCATTTAGTACATTGCCTTCAAACCTTATAGTATTTTGCAAACCTCGTTATATAGTATACCAAAACATGTACAAGTATAACCCACAAACGAGGATCGCTATCTACGGTCTAGATCGAAGAATAACTTGTAAATATGCCCATCCAACTGCTCTCGATGCCCGGAGTTACCTCCCGTATAAACATGCACCTAAACCAAAGGCGGTTTTAGGGGGAATATAATTTAAAAGTATTAGATGTAATGGTTTGTATTATTAGATGTAATAGTTTGTGTTATTAATTTTTTTTGGCCCCTTCGGGGTCTTGATGTGTAGGGATTGATAACCAAAGTAGAGAATATTTGCAAGGTTATGCTCTTGATGTTATAAGGTTGTTTGTTATCCAAAGAATTATGCCCATGTGTGGCCAAACTAGGTATTCAAACGAGAAAGGATATATAAATTCTTGGTGTTGCACCAGATATTCAAGCTATTCAAGATTAGATAGAAGATTTTGGGTTATCAAAAAATGGTTACATTCTAAAAGAGAAGTTGTTTGGAGCTTGTGAGAGCAACAGCTTTTTTGCTGCCGAATCTGTTGGTTGAACTAAATTTCTTTGACTGTACAAATTCAGGGACTATCTTTGAGGCAATACAGGTTAAGCATTAGCTGGAGAATAGCTTTTGTTATGTTGAAGCTCGTCGTTTCAAGCTTGTCCTCATGCTACTTAGTCGAAGTATGCAAGCCCAACAATGGCAATGCTACATTTGACTATAATGTGTGGCCATTAGGCAAGAATGAAAAAAGGAGCCACTAAATGTGCCCAAGATTTCCAAGCTCTTGCAGCAGTGCGGCATCACAAAAGATCTGTCAGAAGGTAAGATTAGTCATGATCGAAATTTTACAGCATGGACTAATGGCAAGTTAGGTTCTTAGTAAACCAGCCATATTAATTAGGCATAAGAAGTGGGTGGAAAAATGGGTGAGAAGGATTTGGTATTATGGAACATGATGCTGGACATGGTTAGAAACATTACCCTTAAGAAACGGGGTAGAACTCCGTATGGCTTTTATTAAAGGCAAGCGTTTTGATCATGCATTACAGATTCTTAAAGCATTAGTCTTGCTTTGCTTTGGATGTAAAAGATCATGAAATAGATGCAGATTGCAGCCCCGCAGCTTCACTTTCAGAAAAGTGGGTTGGTGTTACTCTAGAATGGGCAGGTCAAAGTTATTATCTCCTGAAAGCAAATAAGCTCTTCAGGGAAATGCCTAGCCTTGATTTAATTTCCTGGCAGCATGGGAAGTAATGTAATCTAGCACATGTGTTGCAGAACAAAATATTTCCCTTCTATAAATTTGCCATCCGATGTTTCTATATTGTTGCAGACTGAGAGAGTTTTGGAGGCGTGAGAGACATGCATCACCAGGTAAGCTTAAGTTTAAGCATATATTATGAGTATCAATGCTTTAGGACATCTATTTCTGTTACAAGATGCTTTACATATTTGTAGGCAAGGTGTATTTGTCGTTCCTGCTTTAAACGCAAGAGTTTTAATCATATGTTTTAGATTTTTAAAGCATTAGTCTTCAATTGTGTTGGATCTAAAAGAGCATCAAATAGATGCCATGTTAAGTAGATTTCAGCCCTGTAGCGCCTTCAAAAAAATGGGTTCTTTCTACTCTAGAATGGGTAGGTCAGAGTTGTTATCTCCTGAAAGCAATTAAGCTTTTCAAGGAAATGCACAGCCATGATTTGATTTCCTGGCATGGGGAGCAATGTAATCTAGCCCATGTATTGCAGAACAAAATATTTCCGTTCTATAAATTTATCATCAAATGTTTCTATATTGTTGCAGACTAAGAGAGTTGGAGACATGAGAGACATGCATCACTAGGTAAGTTTAAGCATATATTATGAGCATCAAGGCTTTAGGACGTCTATTTATCTTACAAGATGCTTTTGGATCTTGAAGTGCTATCTTAGGATATAAAGTTGCAATGGTGTCTTCATATGCCTACTTTATCATGCCGCCTTCAGGTTATATGATTGCGAATAATCTGGTGATGTTGGATTGTATTTGTTCATCAATTTCTCGAATGAAACTTGGATAAATGAGAACTTGGATTTTTTTTTTTTTTTTTTTCTTTTTAAGTTAGCCTATGGATTTGAAGTGTTGTGGTACTTTGATAGAGTATTCACGCATGGTCAACAATTGGTCGCAAAAGATGTTTTGAAATGGGAAGAAACAAGCAGTTCTTCAACTTTTTGGCATATTTTAAGACTTCCTATAGCTTGAATATGTGGTGCAACACCACAATTTATATCTCCTTTCTAGTTTGAATACCTAGTTTGGCCCCACAGGGGCATAATTCTCTAGATAACAAACAACCTTATAACATCAAGAGCATAACCTTGCAAATATTCTCTACTTTGTTAATCAATCCCTATACGCCAAGACCCGGAAGGGGCCAAAAAAAATTTAATAACACAAGCCATTACATCTAATACTTTTAAATTAAAATCCCCCTAAAACCCCCTTTGGTTTGGGTGCATATTCACACGGGGGGTGACTCCGGGCATCGAGAGCTGTTGGATGGGCATATTTGCAAGTTATTCTTCAATCTAGACCGTAGATAGTGATCCTCATTGTCGGTTATGCTTGTACAAGTCTTGATATAAAGTATAACGAGGTTTGCAAAATACTATAAGGTTTAATGCAATGTATTAAATGGTATTAATTTTATACATGTATTATATAATTTTGAGAAGTGCAAAAGGGGCTTCGCTGCCCTATGTCACCCCCCGTGTGAATATGCACCCAAACCAAAGGGGGTTTTAGGGATTTTAATTTAAAAGTATTATATGTAATAGTTTTTGTTATTAAATGTAATGGTTTGTGTTATTAAAATCTTTTCAGCCACTTCGGAGCCTTGGTGTGTAGGAATATTTGCAAGGTTATGCTCTTGATGTTATAAGGTTGTTTGTTGTCAGAATTATGCCCTTGTGGGGCCAAACTAGGTATTCAAACGAGAAAAGAGATATAAATTGTGGTGTTGCACCACATATTCAAGCTATAGGAATTCTATGATGGTTTCCCACATGCAGTAGTGTCACATTCATTGATTGAATATCTAGCATAATAACAGGGGTTACTTTTATATTCTTATACGTTGTTTCTCATGGTTTTTCTATGATTTCATTGTTATATTCATGCAAGCATACAAATCAGTAGTACTTGGTATCCATAGTGTTGTAGTGATTGGCATCCATAAATTTTCGTGGCCGTAAATGTAAAAATTCGAGATCCAACAATGATTTAAGTTGACATGGCAGAGCATTGGACAAGCTAGAATTGTAGAAATTGTTGTAGAGGATTAGGCAAGCAAGCTAATTAATGGCTTTGGCGACGATAGGCTTTCTGTATAGGTTTTACCAAAATAAATGTAACACTACTGAAAAAGATAAAATAAATTAACACTATTGGAAAAGACAAAAAGTCCATTATAGAATATTGACTCGGTAAAAATCTGTGTCAATACCTAGTTAATATACCTTTGTTTCAAGCCCAATTTGATGGTCAAAATTTTGTTGCCAAGCCCTTGTTGAGCCTATGCATCTAGAGGTGTCTGTGGAAGCAAGAAAAAGATGAATTTGTGTTATAGACATCAAAGAAGATTTCACCATGAATAGATATATCTAGCATAACAATAGGGGACTTCCTTTGTATTTTTATACTTTTTATTCAAAGGTTTTTATATGATTTGATGGGCATATTGCATAGGCCTGGTAATCAAGACATCTAGAGTGCACACTATGTCTATACGTAACCTCTTTAATTTTGATGCGTGTTAATGGTTTGGTTTGGTATGTAGTATTTTTGTAGAACATATTCAATGATGTGCATGCAAACATCGAGCACATGCTTTTTATGGCACAAAGAAACATAAGGAGGAAGGGGTTTCTTCCCTTTGCTTCCAATATTTACAATTGAAACTGGAGAAAAAGCAGAAATGGAGTGGCAAAATGGTCATCTTTTTTGTTGGTGTATGTGTGAAAAGGGCAGGTGGAGAAGATTCCTCCAATGACTCATCTAAACAGTTTTGACCTTGATCCTGAGTTCAGCTTCCATGATCTTGCAAGACTTCAAATTCTGATTACTCCAAGACCACATTTGAAAGGAGTTTGATTCAGAAAAAATTTGAGGCACAATCCCACAGCAAATCGGAGTAAGGATTGAGGTAATCAAATGATTTTTCTTCCCTTTGGCAGTTTCTGTGGCAAAATATGTGTCAAGAATCTATGCAGAGATGGATTAATAAACAGGATATTGGGAAAGATAAGAATGCTTGAAGTTTACTTGATTTTAAAGCCTAAAACTATGCTTGTGGTATTACTCTGGTTGCTTTAGTGTTCTTCACATACAAATATTTGGGAGTGGAGTTTCCGTCTACTATGCACTGGGACACATCCATACGGCTACGAGTTACGGCGGGCTGGAAAGCACTATATGCAATGCAAAACAATAGTCATAGAGCGGAGTTGTATGATTGGACCCATCACCACACCTGCTCAAAGTCTTAGTGGAGCCCTTGCCCTTTTATACGGGGTGGAAGTATGGGGCCCAAGAGGTATCCCTCGCTACTTGAATGACTTGGAGCAGGTGTGCGTAAAGCCTTCTTGGTACGAGCACTAGGGGTGAAGTCCACAGTCCCATATCAAATTCTACCGCAGAGAAACAGATTCTTGCCTCTTCGTGAGGGGCGCCCTTGATCGCCACATTGTCTATTTTCGTAAGGTGGTCAACATGGACGATGCTCGCCTCCCAAAACTAGCTTATATCATGGCAATGGGGCCACAACGCCTCAAGGCCTCTTTGGAGGGAAAAGAGAGCTCAATGGATGGCTAGATGGAATGTGCAGGAGCACGTGTGCATACATGTGCAAACAGAGGCGGTCGCCATAGCTTGAGGCAATATCTTGATGCTTGCTTCATCAAAGAAGCTTTGGGATGCCGCCCTTGAACAGGTCAAGACAAAGACACTACCACCAGCCACATAAATCCCACATTGGAACGAGGCCCACAATGCTACCTCGCGCACTCACTTGCCCATGAAAAGACGCACTCATTGCCTCCATTCGCATTGGGCACATCATCTTCAATTGAGACAGCAGATGGATTGGTGAGCCACGCCGGGACGTGCCTCATCAATGCCGCCAAATGGGAGTCATTGAGGATGAATCTCATACCCTTCAAAGTTGCCCAAAGATATGATCAAATCCGACGCCGCTTATGCCGAAGTTGGTCGCCCGCCCGCCCGCTACATGTGACATTGAGCACGCATCCGCATTTGGATGCTAGGATCATACCTTCGAGGTCATGGACATGCGAGATCAGCTATGTCCTCGGGCACGCATACGACATGTACATACACATTTATTTCATGATGATGTATACTTGTACAGTTTGACAGCATTCTTATTACTGCCACGGTTTTTCCTCGAAACCTTTCCTCTGGGCGGGGTTTTAACCCGGACAAGAATAAGTTTGTCACTGCGCTCTTCCTCGTCCCATAGGCCGATTGGTCTCAGTGGACGATAAAAAAACTATTCTATTCTATTCTATTCTATTTATACTAGCTTCTAGTGTGTGTTAGTAGCGTTGTGTCATTTCAATGCTCAAACGGATGATTAAGATGTTCTAGTACTATGGATTGTTCTTGTATTAAGTTATTCTAGAGTTCGTCCATCCCCATCCCAGCGAGGGGGAGATCAGAATTTACAGGTTAGTGCGTAAACGAATAGGAAGAGTAAAGATGGCAACTAAACAAATAAGCCTTGGGCGGGATACCTTGGCTTCTTTGCTATAGTGGAGATGTGGCCTACGCAAGTATTTGGAGAAGTTTAGGAGAGCGAGTAGACCACCTCGGTTTGAGGTAGGACTGTATAAGCTCTTGCAAAGTGGGAAGATAGACTCTTGAACTCCTTAGTACATGGTTGGAAAGGGATGGAGAGCTCTTTTAGTACTACAATGCAGGAAGGTCTTTAGGTTGTTAGTCCTGTGCCTCCTGGTACAGGACTATTCATGCATACGACGGACCAGGTCAAGCTCAAGGATCCACAGTCAGCCACGGGTCAGCCATCAAAGGCTCAGCAGAAGACCAAGCAGCAGACCACGCAGCCAAAGCCTGCGCCCGTCAAGAGGCGCCGCTCAGACAAGTGATGGCCCGCCACCGCCGTCAAGATCGGCGTCCGAGTGATTCTAGGCACTTCATGAGGCACCGCCAACATTCCTCAGAATCGGCCTCCTCCCGTGAGTCGGCACCGAGATCACCGAGAGTGTCTATATTGGGCCAAAGGCCATTGTACTATATATATGATTAGAGCTAGCACATGAAGGCTAGATGAGTTTTGAGTCTTGTCTCCTTTCGGTTTTCTCTTTGGGAGCTCATGTATGTTCATCATTGATATCAAGGAAGCTTATCATTTTCCTCTCATTTGTTACCCCCTTTTCTTCTTCTTGTTCTCTTCTTGCAAATCCCGCGTGACATAGTCCCCTCTCGACTCTCCTCGTTAGATCCACGGGTCCTCCACAGTAGGGTCTTCCAGAGTTCCCGAACCTGACCCCAAACACCGCCGCCCGCCGTGCGATTCAATCCTACTTTCTTCATTCGCCATAAACCGTCCAAACTTCACGCCCGGAAGAACTCCTTTCTCGATCGGCATCTCGCTTGAAGCGCCATCGTCGGAAACTGCTTCATGACATGTATGGATCTGCTTATGACATTGAGGGAGGCCATCTTCGGTCTAGGGCTCGGTCGGCACCACCCACCCCTCGTGTCCTGCCTCGGCCCCCAGTTCCCCCCAAGCGTGCAAACATTGCTCACACGCCTCCCACACCTCATCACTATCGAGAAGCCCTATCGGGCTCAACCTTCTCAACCTTACTTTCATACCCACGAACATGCCTACATCCATCATTCTTCAGGCCATACGCCTCTTCCTTCACAACCATCATCTCCCCGGGGGTGGATATCCACAGTCTCTTTTGCGCCTACCCAGAATTTCCTTTCCCTACATTTCCCATCGCACTTCCCTGCTTTTACAACCTTACAGATCTCAAAACCAATGCTCAGGCACCTTCAGTTCCTCAACCGCAGTCACCCCTTCATCAGGGTCCTTCCGCACCATGCCACCCCCAACTCAACCTCAATATCCTCACTATAATTTGTTCCTGGCCCAGCCAAGCACTTTCACATCTACCTTCGTGGACTAAACCGACTTATCCCACCTTTGGCAACACGAAAAGGCAAACCCTTAGACCAAAGTGCTCGTGCCCACATGGAAGAATTTGAGGCTCTAGCTGTCCTAAATGGTCATGCGCAACCTCAACTGAAATTCCACATCTTTTCCACCACCCTGCGTGGCTCTCCTCATCAATGGCTCATGTCCAACAAAAGCCACTCGGAAACAAGATTGGTCCAAATGAGAACCGCTTTTCTTTCTCACTACGGACCACGGATGATGATCAACTTCATCTCAAGCAACTCAATGAACTTCAACAAGAGCCCACGGAGTTCTGCCCCAGGATTTTGCGGACGACTTTACATTCTCGCTTTCGAAACTCAAGGAGTACCCAACACGAGCCGATTTTGGTCCGGTTTCTCCAAGGACTTCCTCCAAATGGTTCGACTCATGATCAATACCCAAGGCCCCAAGACTTTGGAACAAAGCATCGATCTTGTCAATCACTTTCCAATGTTTCCTCCCGTGGGCGTGGCTCTTCGAGCTCCCTTTATGCCACCCGCTATGGTTCCACAGACGGCTGTCCCAAATTCAACACGCCAATCCACAAAGCGGTCGGATCTGGTGCCATATCTCAAGAAATACCAAGGCCACTTGGCAAATGAGTGCAACTCCACCAATGGCCCGCCTCATTGCAAGAGATGCAACATGTGCAATCATGCCACCAAGAGTGCACTCGCACTCATCCCACACCTTTCCGCAACAAACCGGGTTTATCAAGTGCAAACCACACCTCAAAGAACAATCGCACTATCGCCAGACCACCACTACAGCGCAACCTAGTCAACTTTATCGCCAATAGGAGCAACAACGGGACCCAACCCACGTCCCTCCTTTTGATCCTTCTAAAGCTCGGTGTTATCACCGCCAAGAATGGGGTCATACCACCACGGCGTGTCCTCAACTTCCACAAGTTCGTGCACGGCTTCCTTCGGCACCAATCGGACCACATCGGTCCGGCCCGCCCTCCGGCTTACCAACTCGGATTGCTAATGGCAAACAAGGCCCGAGACCAGTTCTTAAGAAGCCACCAAGAGCGCCTCAGCAATCACGCTATCAACCAGCTCCAGCAAATCAACCTCAGCTGGATCAACAAGCACAGGAGGAAATTTTTCAGGCACTAAACCCTCCAGTTCAGCCATCAAATTGGGTTGGTTTGGTTTCACGCTAGACCAGGGCGTCACGTCCCTTGACCATTATTCCAAATGGCACGCAACCTGCCTTTGCAGTTGACACCATTCCTCATGAGGAAGAAAAAAAGGTTCATTTTGCACCTGACTTGGAGAAACTCATGCCACATGTCATGCCTAAAGTTCGCCAAAGCATTTTGAATCTCATGCAAGTCAGCCAAGGTCGCTGACGCTAGCAAATGTTCATGCCACCACCAAAGCTCAACAAAGACAAGATACACCTTCCACATCTCAACCTCCACGCTCTCAGCCATATCCCAATATTGCTGCAGAGGTTGACTTACTCAAAGAAGTTGCTGCTTCATTACCACGCACTCCAAAGACCCGTGGAACCAAAGCAGATCCTTTTTCTCATGTGCCTCGAACTCCAAGAGGAGCTAGCCAAGATCAAAATTCCTTTAAGCTTGGCAACCATTTTGAAACTCCGCCCCGCTCTCAAGGACCAGCTTACCACTCCCAACCTGCTTTAGTTGGGGCCGTATACCTCTACACCCACGGTCCATGCCACGGTGGGTAATCGCAAGTCAACCATGTTCAAATAGACGGAGGTAGCGCAGTCAATCTCATCACGGATAAACTCCGCAAAACAAATGGGCATCAAACAACTCTTTCGTTGCCCCATATGACATCAAGTTGGCTAATGGCCATATCACCGCATCTCTCAAAGGCGTCACGCCTCTTCTTCACATCAACATCGGTGATCTCGATTCCCCATGGAATTTGGAGTTTGGAAGGTCGGGCGAAGATCCCGGTGATTATGAAATGTTGGTTGGCCGACCTTTTCTCCGCCAGGCCAAGAGTATCCATTCTTGGGCCACGGATCGGTTGGTCATCACCGATGGTCACCTCAATGCCACCATGGACTTGGAAACAAAGGCAAGATCATTTACGTTGAACACGCCAAACCCTCTCTCTCTCGACGCATTCCGAGGAAGCTCGAGATATTTATCAAGTTCGTGCTCCACCGCGAATCGCCTCACCTCTGCCATCCTACCGAATATGCCGATCCTTGGGGAGAAATGACTCTTGATCGGGACCCGCGTGGCTGCTTTGCTTGACCCTTACCCGCTCCTTGCAATAGAATCCAACGTGTTGATCACTTTTCGGATGTTGAACCTCCCCGCAACTCCCCGTTGATGTACACGCCGTCATGAAGCAACCTCTGTTGGATGAAACTCGGCAACCTCTCTTTTTTCACCACGCAGAGTGCCACGATCCCGTTATGCTTCAACCACCCGCTCATATTGTCCGGATACGTATGATACCTCATATTGGACTCAAGTCGAGATCGTGGGCGTGGGCAACAATCACTGGGTCGCCTTGTCTTTGCAAATCTTCCCCCTTATCGTCACAGGTCAAGCTTTTCAAAAAGTTCAAACACATTTTCACTGGAGCTACAGAGATCTTGAATCAACAAAAGCCCGGGGAACTCACCATTCCTACCAAATCTGATGCACGACCCGGTTTAGCAACGCATGCGATGCCGCTCAACCCTAATTACCGTGATCGCGTCAAGGCGAAATTGACAAACTCCTTTCTGCAGGGTTTGATCTATGAGGTCAAACATTACGAATGGGTGAGCCCCATAGTCATTGCCCTCAAACACAATGGTAAGATCCGCGTCTGTGTGGACTACCGAAAACTCAATCAGGCCACGGAGGCGTGATCATTTTCCACTTCCCTTCCGCAGGACCCGGTTAGGCGGTTCTTTGGACATGAGATGTACTCCTTCATGGATGGTTTTTTTTTCGCTACAATCGATCTCAATCAAAGAATCTGATCAACTCAAGACTACTTTCACCACCCAGGGGCACTTTTTGCCTACAAGGTGGTTCCTTTTGGATTATCAAACTCTCCATCAACGTTTCAACGCATCATGCTCTCAGTTTTTCATGATTTTATGAAGGAAAATCCTTCTTACAAATTTTTCAAGATGACTTCTCGCCTCTGACGCCCATGGCTGACCATTTGGATAAATTGGAACTCGCCTTCCAGAAATGTGATGAGTCCCAAGCATTAGTCTCAATCCCGAGAAATGCACCTTTTGCGTCACCTCCGGTGTTACGTTAGGCCACGTAGTCGCCAAAGCGGTATCACCACGCATCCCGCCAAAATCGATTGTGTGCTCAAGGCTCAAGCACCAGCCAATATCAAGGAGACACGCTCTTTCTGGGTAAGGTCAATTATTACTCCACCTTCATTCCCTTCGGACTAGCGACCATTGCGGATCCCATTCATAAACTCACGGGTGATGAATCCACACGGGCTTGGAATTCCTGTGGATCTTTCGCTTTCAACAAATGAAGCTTTTGCTTACTCGGGGCCGGTTCTTGTTCCTCCTCAATGGGACAAGCCCTTTCATGTTCATGTCGATGTCTCGGCGTTTGCTATTGAGCTGTTCTTTCTCAAGAATATGATACGCAATCGACAAACCAAATCGACACGCCCGGTGAAAAACTCCAATTACTGAGGCGCCAACTATTCGCGCCCGCAGGCGTGAAGCTTTGGGTCTCATTTTCTATGTCCAACGCTTCGTCACTACCTTTTGGGCAGTCAAATCAAGTTCTTTGTGGACCACCAAGCACTCCTTTATTTGATCAACAAATCCACCCCACGGGCGCATTGCTCGTTGGGTCCTTCTTCTCCAAAGAATTTGCCCCTTTTGAAATTGTTCACAAGGCCGCCAAATCTCATGTGGTCCCGGATTATCTTTCACGATCCACAATGGATGATCCCTCAATTGGAGTCTCGGGCGCCTTTCCCACGATGCTCAACTCTTTTTAGTCACGGCAACACCACATTGGTTCCATGATTTTCAGCAGTACCTCCTCACCGGTGCCCTTCCACCAGAGGACACGACGCTCTCTCCTGCCAAGCGGCAATCTCGTCGACATCAATTTCTCCGCGAGGTCCGTGACTACACCATGGTTGCAGGACATCTCTATAAAAAGGGTAAGGATACCATCCTTCGACGCTGTGTTCTACCTCATGAAGTTCCAGATATTGTTCGAGAAGCTCATCAAGGGCTAGGTGGTGGTCATTTTCATGGTGACACCACGGCACGAAAAATCCTTCTAGCTGGGTATTTTTGGCCCACGCTCACGCCCACGCCGCGTGTGGCGGCAGCCCCGGGTGGGACGACCTACGCCCGTGGCGGACTCTTCCCTTGACGCCGCCACGCGCCACTTCCCTTCAAAGAAATGGGGAATAGATTTTGTGGGACCCATAGATCCTCTCCGGCTACACCCGTGCAGCTACATTCCGTTCTCACCGACCACGCTACCAAATGGGCGGAAGCTTGCGCACTTCCAGACAACACTGCAGCAAGCACAGCTAGGGTCCTCTATCAACAAATCATCATGCGATTCGGCTGCCCCACGGAGCTGGTCAGTGATCGTGGTGTCCACTTTATCAATCATACCATCAAGGATCTGACGGATTATCTCCTGATACATCATCACAAGAGCACACCTTACTATCCTCAAGGTAATGGTTTGGCAGAAAGCACCATTCTCAAGAAAATTTGTGATGCTTCACGCATGCGGTCGGCAAACAAAACTTCCCTCTTGTTCTTTGGGCCTACAATACTTGTTTCAAAATTGCTGTGTCACACTCCTTTCAAATTGGTTTATGGTCGAAGCTCTCATGCCGCTTGAATACATCCTTCCAACACTCGCTTTTCAAGCTCTTTGCTCATCCACCGGGCACTCAAAGAAAGGGTCTATCAATTAGAACAGTTGGATGAACTTCAAGGGATGCTTATATTCGTGTTCTTCATGGACAACAGGTTGCAAAAATCTTTACATGACAAACGTTTGAAGACAAAAAACATTCAAAGAAGGCGATTTGGTTCTTCTTTATGATTCTCGGTACAAAAATTTTCCGGGTAAACTTAAGTTTCGTTGGCTTGGCCCTTATCAAATTGTTCAAGTGGTTCGACCAAGATTTTCCAACCTGGCCGAGTTAGATGGCACTCCATTACCTACATCGGTTAATGGCTTTCGCCTCAAAACATTTCATCACCGCGTAAAGAAAATCAACAAAATGCGGTATGAGTTCAAAGAAGCAAACACAACGGATAGTGACTAAACAAAGGTATATTATATTAAAGGTGGATATTTTTTACAAAATGCGGACACAGCCCAGCTAATTCCGCTATGGGCACTGCCCTATATACAAAAACGGGCTCAGAGCCCTATCTACTACCAACCTAAGAAGAAAAACCCTCTACTCCGGGTTCGGAGCAGAGGTGATGCGAGGATATGGTAGAGGTTACGCTTTCGGGTCCCAAAGGTGCGTAACCACCTCCATCCCGTTGGTATTAGGGTCGGGATGTTCAGCCATCCCGGAGCACCAGCCATCCATTCGCAGGCCACGATTGTGGCAGCGCCAGAGGTCCAGACAGTTCATTTTGCAAGTAATCCACTCCTGACAGTTGGTGGGCATAGTGCAACCCTCGTTCAAACCAGCAGCTGCCATGCTAAGCGCCATCGAATGTCTTCGCTTCACTCCCGGTTAGTCTTATATAGCCAGTAGAGGAACTACTAGTCGGCGTGGACCAATCGGAAATTTGCCAACGTGTTTGCAATGCAAGGCTCTTTCTAAACCGAGATCCTTTCTCCGCCACATATCTAGCAAGGTACCCTCGACACATTACGTTTTAATGATATCCCACCGAGTTGCCCGGCATTAAATACCATTGCTTCTTTTCATACCCGTCAAACATTAATATGTGTCCTTTGGCCACCTGTCACATCCGATCTTTCTTTCACGTCTCATCTTCACCGTTCATTGCTTCTCCCTTCAGTTGTTCGGGGACTTAGCCAAATTTTTGCCTCTCAATGCCCTCCTTGGCATCTTTCGACACCTGGCACCATCAACGGCTACAGTTTCACCCTCATCATACCTCTTCGCCTCCAGTTGCGCGCCCTAAACCTTTTCGTTCCTCTGCGCCTTCGTCCTCCGTTCTTGGCTTTCGTCCTCCGCTTTTGCATCACTGTTCTTTTCTGCAAGTCTTTGCCATGGCTGCACCAAGATTTTCTACACTTCAAGCTACTGCTCCCAGAGAACCGGCTCTTTTCGAGTCTGTATCTTTCTTGACGCCCACTTTCCGGGAAGCCCTTGTTGGCCCGAATCGTGAAGTCGCAGAACGCCAGAAGCTTTACGAATTCTCTCAAATGGAACTTCCGGCTCCAAATCCTGACCAATTGAAGCAGTTCATCGCCAATATCGTCAACAGCCCGCATGGATACACCACAGTGGTCGATGGCACCACCATTTCGCTAACTCAACATTTGATTTCCGAGGTATTCCATATTCCCTTGCAAACCCCTTGTTTATCTTGGTCTGCCATACAGGATCTAGATGTCACAGAGTTTGGTGCACCTCCTTATCATGCCAATGTACATCGCCTGACAAATATTGACAAGCCTCATGAAACTTTTGTTAAGTTTCTGTGGCGCAAGTTCCTTGGGTATTCTATCAAGAACACCCATATCAATAAGCCCTTCTATAATATCGTGCTCACTGCTACGCACTCCAACCACCATATTGATTGGCCCCAATTGATGTTTTACCGTCTTCTCCAAGAAGTTGAGCGTCTTAGAGCTGCCACTTCTAATTAAAGTTTTTCCGTGGGAGGCCACTTTCAAGCCATCATCCGTCATTACTTTCCTCCCACACCTCTTCATTCTCATGATTCCACTCGCCGCCCTCCCCACACTCACCAAGTTGGCACCTCACGCCCTTCTTCCCCGGTCATGTCAAAACTCCGAACTCCCATGTCATCAAGTTCCTCCTCTCTTTTACATCCAGTTCACACCATGTCTCACAAACATCACAAACCAGTGCCGCAGGGCTCCACCACCACAAACCCTGCGTCGGTTGTTTGTTGTATCAAGACGCCAGGATGCTCAAAGCTGCTTTGTTCTCAAGTTACAAGAATCTCAAGAAGCTCTTATGAATGGGGTTCAAACGGCACTAGAGGCCTCGATGCGGTCCAACCGACTTTCAAGCCGCCACTTTGACAAGTTGCAACTTTGGAGGCCCAACTTCAAGACAAGCACGGAGCTCTCTTATAGGCCCATACAGATCTCAAAAGTGCACAGGATCAGATCAGCTTACTTGCACATCAACAGGCTCAGCTCCAATCTGTCATTCAGGACTTATTGGAGCAAAACAAGTCCAAAGACACCCTCCTGGGTGACAAGGAAAAAGATGTTGCTAAGCTCGAAGCCTTGTACTCCGAGCTTTGTGACAATTACCGCACTCAAGTTAACCACCTTACAGAGCGGGACGCTCAAATTGCCTCCTTGACGGCTCAGCTTTCGCCGCATTCCTCTCAGCTCACCTCTCCAAGATCACCATACGAGGGTGCGAAAACGAGAGGATTCTTGATGACGGAGATTGCCGTGCCGCCTCAATGCTCGGGGCAATCCTCCTCCCGTGTCAACACTTCGAACGGGTCCGTGACCCATCACGCCTTCTGCTAGAAAAGGACAACCGGATCCGTGACCTTGAACAACAGCTGCAGCAAGCTATTCAGTCTGCTGATGAGGCTCAAGCAAAACTAGACGGCAATAGCACCATTGTTCGCAACCTGCCTTTTGATTACCCAGTTCCTACCTGCTATCACGATTATGTGGTTGCCCGCCGCCACCTCTTCCTTCTGAAGTGGCATGCGGCTGATGGACCTGTGGATGTTCCCCTGCGCACTGCAGATTTTCTTCGGATTTGGCCAAAACTCTCAATTGAAGACAAAGGTTTATGCTGTGCCCTTTTGGTCTTTGATCTCATACATCATACGCCCGATCCGGACTTTATCACCTTCAGACTTGTTCAGCCCATGGCTTACATTTTTCATGATTTCTATCTGGGTGATACACAGGAGAACTTTGGGAATGGGCCACGCCAGCACTTTCAGGGTGACCCCACTTTGCAATGGGTGCTTCAGGATAACAACCCCTATCTCGCTGATCATGCTCAGACCCACACTCTTCATCAGGAGTACATGCCTGAGCTTGCACATCATTTACCTCTCGCAAGCGGAAGTGCCGCAAATGGATAAGAAGTATCACGGGACATCCCGAGGATCTTCCCTATGCACAAGTTTATATGCAAAGACCTCGCGGGTTACAATCAATTACGTGCTCTTCTCGATAGCAAGACGGTCCCCACGGGTTGGGATAGCCCTCCCCGTAACTCTCAACTCTACGCTTGTTTGGGATCGTTGGTGTCAAGCTCTTGATCCGGCTCTTGTCGGTGCATTCGAGCAAGCTTCGGCAACCCACGCCGGGCATGGTTCCTTCTCCCTATGCTTCCCTCGGTGTTCCTCCACGCCCACGTTCCCCGATTGGCGCCTCCCTTTTTGGACAAAGGTCATGGATGGCCATCTTTGGATGGACTCCACCTCAGATCTCGACGGATCTCCGGTGGGATCCACATTTTGTTCGCCGCTCACATTGGGAGGAGGGTGCCACTCTTGATACCACCACGAATTGGATCTATATTGCTAATGAGCGTGGTTGGCAACGCCCGGCTGATGCGCTTTATGGTCTTGACACCTTCTTGCAGAATGCCGCCACCTCTCCCGATCCTTCAGTCCATCTTCAAGCAGGTTTTTGTGCTGCTCTCAAATGCATCTTGCTCAGCTCCTTAAATCGGCAGCGTCCCATTTTTTACTGCAATCCGAATGCCAGTGTCAGTGCCTTCCGGCCTCGGACTGCCTCCTCATGGAATGTCGGGCTCGTTTCTTCCGACGCCCATGCTGCCCTTGAAGACATGGTACGATCTCGATTTCTTATTGATGCAGATCCTGCCCTTGGCCTCACCACTCCTCCTGCTCTTCAAACACGCCAGGATCTCATTGGCCAGTACCATAATGGTGCCCGACCTCATTCCCGTGAGGATCACTTTCAGACGGATGGCTTCCCGCCCTCCGAAACCCTTCCTCCTTTTCTTCACTCTGAGTGTCGTTTGGTGGGGGGGAGTGTTAGTCCTGTGCCTCCTGGTACAGGACTATTCATGCATACGACGGACCAGGTCAAGCTCAAGGATCCACAGTCAGCCACGGGTCAGCCATCAAAGGCTCAGCAAAAGACCAAGCAGCAGACCACGCAGCCAAAGCCTGCGCCCGTCAAGAGGCGCCGCTCAGACAAGTGATGGCCCGCCACCGCCCGCGTCAGCATCAGCGTCAGAGTGATTCTAGGTACTTCATGAGGCACCGCCAACATTCCTGCAAATCAGGCCTCCTCCCAGGAGTCGGCACCGAGATCAGTCAGAGTGTCTATATTGGGCCAAAGGCCATTGTACTATATATATGATTAGAGCTAGCACATGAAGGCTAGATGAGTTTTGAGTCTTGTCTCCTTTCAGTTTTCTCTCTATTGCGAGAGCTCATGTATGTTCATCATTGATATCAAGGAAGCTTATCATTTTCCTCTCATTTGTTCTGTTTTCTTCTTCTTGTTCTCTTCTTGCAAATCCCGCGTGACATAGTCCCCCGGACTCTCCTGTTAGATCCACGGGTCCTCACAGAGGGCTATCTTCCAGGAGTTCCCGAACCCAGACCCCAAACACAGGTCAAGTTAACGCATGGTATGACATTCGCTCTCTTCAGCCTCTCCTATGCTTTCATTTTTCGGGGGTGGAGCTTCAAATGGCCATCCTTACATCTATTGTGGTTGTTTCTTGCTCGAACTAAAGGGACTGTATTCAACATGTAGACTCTTATCTTGGATTAATTTGTGCTGACATGGTTAGGCTATTTGGCTATTATGGGCCGTGAAACCTATACTTGCTAAGGTGGAATTATATGCCTACAAAATGTGCATGTATGGCAAAAGTTTTGTCCAAAGGATATGTGGTGAGTTGGTATAGGTCTAGTAATGCCAAAATAAATGTGCATTTGATCATGGGTTCAAACCTTGTCAATGTATGTTGATTTTTTAAGAGTTGGTTACGAGGGGTATACGATGATGATCCCTGACGTAGTAGAACTTAAAAGCCTATACGTGTCCTCCATTTGGCTGCCGCAAGGCAGTGGGATAAGCTAGCTAGTCTGTATAAGATTAGTTTAGTATGGACCTTAAACAAATAATAAAAAAACAATGGGACCATGGCAGGTGGCACTAGGATGGTGAGGTTGAAAAAGCAATGTCTGGATAAGCTAGCTGGTCTGTAGAATATTAGTTTAATATGCACCTTAAACAAGTAATTAAAAAACAACGGGACTATGGCAGGTGGCACTAGGATGGCACGGTTGAAAAAGCAATGCCCCTAGAGTTGCCTTTGGAACCTAAAATTGCTAAAGTGGGATTATATCCTGCCTACGAAGTGTGCATGTACAACAAAAGCTTTGCCCAACGGATGTGTGGTGAGTTGGCATAAGCCTAGTAATGCCAAAATAAATGTGCATTTGGTCATGGGTTCAAACGTTGCCAATATATGTTTATCTTTGGGTATTGGTTACTAGGGGTATACGATGATGATCCACGATATGGTAGAACTTAAAAGCCTACACGTGTCCTCCACTTTGGCTGCCGCAAGACAGTGGGATAAGCTAGCTAGTCTGTACAAGATTAGTTTAGTATGGACCTTAAACAAGTACTAAAAAAACAACGGGAACATGGCAGGTGGCACTAGGATAGTGAGGCTAAAAAAGCAATGCCCCTAAAGTTGCCCTTAGAACCTAGACTTCCTAAGGTGAATTATATCCTGCCTATAAAGTGTGCATGTATGGCAAAAGTTTTGCCCAACGGATGTGAGGTGAGTTGGTGTAGGCTTAGTAATGCCAAAATAAATGTGCATTTGGTCATGGGTTCAAACCTTGCCAATGTATGTTTATCTTTAGGAGTTGGTTACTATGGGTATAGATCCCCAATGTGGTAGAACTTAAAAGCATGTACTAAAAGCATGTATATGTCCTCCACTTTGCTGTCGCAAGGCAATGGGATAAGCTAGCTAGTCTATACAAGATTAGCCTAGTATGGAATAATCAACGGGACCATGGCAGGTGGCATTAGGATGGTGAGGCTGAAAAGCAATGCCCCTAGAGTTGCCCGTGGGACCTAGACTTCCTAAGGTGGGATTATATCCTGTCTGCAAAGTGTGCATGTACGGTAAAAGTTTTGCCTAACGGATGTGTGGTGAGTTAGTAATGTAAAAAATAATTGTTCATTTGGTCATGGGTTCAAACCTTGCCAATGTCTCTTATCTTTGGGAGTTGGTTACTAGGGGTATAGATGATGATCCCCGACATGGTAGAACTTAAAAGCTGTATGTGTCTTCCACTTGCGAGTTGGTTACTAGGGGTATACGGTGATGATGCCCGACGTGGTAGAACTTAAAAGCTGTATGTGTCCTCCACTTTGGCTGTCCCAAGGCAGTGGGATAAGGCAGTGGGATAAGCTAGCTAGTCTGTACAAGATTAGTTGAGTATGGACCTTAAACAAAGTAATAATTTATACCTAGTAGTATTTACCTCGTAATTTAGGTAATGATTAAACAGGTGGTCCCCTAAAGCTACGGTAGGAGGAAGGCTTTTTTTTTATATCGTAATAATATGTGTTGTTGCCCATTGGACGACAGTAGATAATGAGGTACGTATACAAATATGATAATAAATTCATGTCTACGATTTAACATGTCTTGCATGATGGGTTGGAATAGTGGAAATTGAAAAGTTGTACTCTATGATGAACACATTGAATATCCTATAAAGAAGCTTTGAAACTTTTCTTGATGACTTGGCTATCTAATGTTGTACGGTGATGCCAAAAGACATATTTATGAGAAAATGAGAATGACAATATGTAATATTTGATCACAAGGTATGGTGGACTGTATACCGTGGGTAAACATACATCGTATTTGGTGACATGACAGTGGGAAAACGTGGCATAGACTCCATGTGTAAGCCAAACCTAGAAAAAATGCCGACCCTAAACAGGCTATTATGGATCGACGAAGATCCATGAGCTCCAGCAGCCCCGGTAGGTGGATCGCAAAATGGTATTTTGAGTGTTTCTATTTTTGTGCGAAGGCATGAGTCTATGGCTCCTTGCAGCTGGAATGCTTTATTGGAACTCCTTGCTTGCAGCCAAAATGCATTACTACGTAGACCTGCACAGGTCGGCAGATTAAGTTGATGATTTAACAAAAAAGCTCCTGCAAGGAGGGAAGATCAGATGAAATTGGATGCTAAGAGAAAAGACACTGAAGTTTCACAAACTAATATGTAGCATAATAACAGGGGGTTTTTTTGTGTTTTTGTACGCTTTTCATAAAGGTTTTCCTAAGATTTCATGGCGTATTCGAATGGATGTACTAATGTGTACATCTAGAGTGCACCATTTCTTAGCCGTTGATTTTTTTTTTTTTTTTTTTTTTTTCCAATGGTTCAACATCCAAGGGCTCACAACAAAAGCCCTCTTTTTATTTTAGGGATGAACATGCAAGCCTCTAGATAGCATTTCAGGGCATTCTTGCAAAAAATTAATGTTCTTGTGATCAGAGTGGAAACAGATTTGGAGTGGAAGCGTATCTGAACAAGCATTTCATTTGGTTTGCATGTGCAAGAAGAGCAGAAAGCTTTAGTGCTTTAGTGCAGAGGATGATGCGGCCGGATGCTTGCTTCACCAGTTTGTGCTACATATTCAAAGTTTCCATGGCATGGTCTGTGTTGATATTCTTTTTTCCAGTGTGTTGATATTTAGCATGCTAAAGTCGAGATGGAGACAGATCTTGCGGTGAAACCCACAGCCGTAAACCGGAGCCATGAGTTTACATTGTTCAAACTTTTTCCCCGCAAAACCCTCTCGCAACCTGTGGTCTTGAGTGAGATTCGCCCAATCCAATCGGTTTTGCATCCGCTTTTGTAACCCGCCATGTTCAATGTTTGAAACCCTAAAGTTGTCTTTGCCATAGCCAGATCTCCTCGGCCTTTTTCCCCAAAACCCTCCAAAATCATGTCTCTCAACATCTAGGAACAACACGCTTAGATTCGCCAAATCCGATTGGTTTTGCATCTGCTTTGATAAGCTCCCATGATCGAATGCAAAACCCTAAAGTAGCCCTAATATTTGGCTCACTAAAAATCCCATGGTTGGACACAAAGAGTTGTTCTTGTTATGGGCGTGTCTGCGGGAGTTTCTATGCGGCTTCAAAATAGATATCAAAGACGAGTGCCAGACACAAGGATTGGCGCTTTGAAAAGGCCGGAAGGATGGATGTTGTTTGGGGAGAAACAAAGCAGTATGAAGGGTCGGGCTTATGGCTGCTCTACTCTCTAATTTTTAGTTCTACTGAGGATTCCAATTCTTTATTGGATTTAAGCCATAAATCGGAATAGTAACGCATTTACCTACTTCGGAATGGCGGATGGGTGTTTGTGACTTGCCGCTTATTATAATGGCGGTTGGTAATTTCATTAACACAATGGCCACGAGATTTGCCAAGTTAAAAATAAAAGCACGGATGAGGAGGAAAGGAAAGGAAACCATATCACGCTTGTCTTCAAAGTAGCAAGGACCCGCCAATTTTGTAAAGCTTTTATTTGAGCATGAGAGCTTGCATTAAGTTGCTATGAGCTTCCACTAAGTTGTTTGAGTTGAGTCGTAGTCGTGGCTTTGGGATCGGCAGACCGGAGTCGGTTGTTCTTTGATCAAACTCAGTGATAGACGCGGCGCTGATTTCTCTCGACCGATGAATCCGACCATGCGGGTTTTGTTAAAAGCCCGCAAGGAAGAGTCGGCCATATGTCTATAGTAGTACAAATAATATCGCAGATGAGGACAAAAGAAAGAAAAGCATTTTTCGCGATTCTCGTGAAAACTAGCAAGGACCTCACCGCCTTCTCTGCGACCTTTATTCAAAGATGTGGCATGTTCGGTTAGTAGGCATTGCCCTTGCTTTAGGGGATGACGGATTTTGGTTCATTGAGAAGGCCGAGTATGACCTTTACTAAATATGCAATGTTTATTGATAAACACACCGAGTCAGAAAGATAAGGATGGTAGTAGGTTCTTGGAATATGACATTCTTATCAAATGCATACTATAGGGTATACATTGTGCTTATGAGCATCTCTTGCTTGTCAATATGTTTCAATATCTATCTACCATTATGCTAATGCTAGATATTAGTATTAGAAGCTTGTGTTACTCGTATTATTTTTACCATTACGTATTACATATTACGTATTACATATTGCTAGATGTTTTTACGTATGTTTGTTTTTTTTAGGGCCCGAAGGGCCCAAAATTTTTTTTAGTACAATAACCAACACATAACTACCATTGACATTAATTAACACAACCATTGGGTCCAACATTTAAATTAAAATCCCCCTTAAACCCCCTTTGGTTTGGGTGCATATTCACACGGGGGTGACTCGCAAATGAGAGCCCTCATAATTGTATTTTGCACGTACAAAATCAACACCATATAGTATTCTGCTTGAAATCTTATAGTATTTTGCGAATCTTGTTATACAGTATAGCAAATTTTGTACTTGCATACCCCACAAATGAGGAACTTTACGTACGGTGTAGATTAAGGAATAAGGGGTGAATATGCCTATCCAACAGCTCTCGTTGCCCGGAGTCACCCCCCGTGTGAATATGCAAATGCATCAGAAGATGCAAATACATCAGAAGATGGCAAATGCAATGATGGCAAACGAAATGATCAAAGGCAAGAAAGAGACAATATCACTAAGGCATCAGCTAATCAGGTTTGATCTAATTTGGGAAAGATGTTGAATTTGCTAAACACCTGTGGCAACACGTTTTTACTATAAGTGGATAAATGCTATAAAGGTTCATGATAAAATAACTGATGCTTTAGGGATCTGAATATATTAATAATTATGGTAATGCTTATATGTAGATGTTGATTACCATGAAATGCTGTTATAACAGAGCAGAGTAGTTTTAACTATACTTAGAATAATATAGTAATGAGATATTTATTTGTTGAATCATGCTGGATTCCAAGAAATTTGTGGATATTATAAAAGAAAGGTTTGCTTCAGTGGTAAAAGCGGATGCACAGAATATAACTTGTTGAGAACAGAAATTTCATTTTGATCTTTAAATGGTGAAGGGCGTTAAGCTGAAAGGAACCATTGCTTACCTGCTTCAGCTTAGGTATTTACGCTTCCTCAAGGCTAATATTCTTTTGGTTCTAATGCAGGTAACCGGTTCTTTTCCTCCATGCGTTTTGATGAGCACAAAGGGATGCAAATTCTGCATGAAGATTCACGGGTTTTTTCTAGAACATATTCTGTACTGTCTTTTTATATCTTGAATATGTAGCACAATAACAGGGTTACTTTTAGATTTTTATACACTTTTTCACATGTTGTATTCGTTGAGGTGTACTAAATAGTATTTCTAGAGTGCACCCTTTATGGGCCGTTGATTTTCGTTGGTTGGAACAATCCGAGGGTTGTTGTCTTTCTCTGCATGTGTTTGTGCATGAACACTGCGCATGTGTATGCATGTGCATGTGCACATGCATGTGCATGTGTGTGCATGTGCATGTTCATGTGCATGTGCATGTATATGCATGTGCATGTGTATTGTGCATGTGCTTGTGCAAGTGCAAATGCAAGTGCATGTGCATGTGTGCATGTGTGTGCATGTGTGCATATGCATGTGTACTTGCCCTCTTGATCTTGGATTCTTATTGCCGGAGTGGATTTTACTACCACGAGATGGATTTTTTGCTCACACTTACAAAGGTATTTGTTTTTTAATGTTTCTTCAATTAGCATAATGTTTTTTTTTACAAGGTATTGGTTTCCTGATTCTACAATGTAGTGCTGCAAAACCCCCTTTTTTTTCCTTCCTAAGATTTGCTGCAGATTCAAGTTTAGGCCCTCTGTTTGCTTCCAACTCTTGGATATTCCTAGCTGCTGGATTGTTCATAGCAGCCAGCCTTTAGCTTCAATCAACAAACGGATTCTTATGCACACAATAGGCGGATTATTCCACGCCCTTTTCCATGTCACGCAGATCAGTCAAACAGTGGCCACAAGAATGCATTTATATTGTAGGTTTAGAACTTTAATCGAACCATAAGGTGAATCATGCATTACCTTTAAGCTAGAGATGGCATCCAAAATCATATGGATTGATAAACAATGGTGTCATTGTGAAAGAGAAATAGTTGTAGCGGAAGTAACAATATGTAGCATTATAACAGGGGTTTTTTTTTTATGTTTTTGTACGATTTTTTCTAAGGTTTTACTATGATTTCGGTGCTGTATTTGATGAGGTGTACTAAATAGTATTTCTAGAGTGCGCTCTTTCTGGACCCTTGATTTTTTTGTGGCTATGATATTCAAGGATGGAGTTTGTATTAATTAATGTGTTTTTAAAAAAAAGGGGAAAGAAGATTAGAACGGGTAACATTTAGGGCATATTTAGGGCATGCTGCTGGAACTTGAGTCCTGAAGCAATCCGAGGCTGGAGCAGATCGATAGCCCAGATCCCCTGCTTGGGGCACTACTTCTAGGGTTCATTAACTGTACCGGACTTGGCTATGGCGGATTAGAGCTTCTGCCGGTGTTAGGGAATGTCTGATTTGATGGAAATTTCATGTTTTCAGATTCTGCCTCACTTGAATGTGGCGGATTGTATGGACACGAGGATTTGAGACCCTTGACGCAGAAACAGGTATAGAAACCAAATTTTATACAAAATGTTTAACATAACAGAACAGGCAGGTCGATCTGAGGGGATGAAATTGCCCTTGATGGATCGATTTCTTCACTTTTTTTGTTGAAGGGAAGAAGAGATTTCTTTCCCTCTATGTTGTACTGGAATGAATAGTCCATATTTTGAGGAAGATTTGTAATGTAAAGGCATGCTTCCAAAGCCTGAAAATTTTGATCTCTGGCCAACAACGAGAGCTTGGGTTTACCTTCTCGTTTCCTGTAAAACAAACTGCCATTAATAGTGGGACCCTCTTGAAGTGGACTAAAGGATTTGCTATTGCTGAAACGGTCTGTCTGTTCTCTTTCTAAGATGGACAATACATTACTTTTACGAGAAATTGGAATTAATTGCTTACCTATTATGAGCGAGACATGTTGGCAAGGATGTTGTCCAGGAGCTGCAAGCTGCAATGGTCCGTCAGGGGTTGGACATGAAAGTCTCTGCTTTGGTATATCATCATTTTTTTGTTAATTCAATCATTTGAATCTCAAGCAGACAGCTAAGACTCGCACTGTTTGTTTCTCATTAACAGGTAAATGATATTGTTGGCACATTGGCCGGTGGTACTTATTGGGATAATGATGTGGTGATAGCTGTGATTCTTGGAACTGGCACTAATGCTTGCTATATAGAACGTGCTGATGCTATACCAAAGTTGCGAGGGGATATGTCTAAGTCTGGTACAATGGTAATGTTCTTCAAACTTGTTTGCAAGTTATCAGCATATTATTATGTTATTAAGGAATTGACACCTGATTTGGAGCAGGTTATAAATATGGAATGGGGAAACTTCTGGTCATCTTATCTTCCCAGAGTTCTATTAGATGAAGCTTTAGATGCTGGCAGAGAACTTAGCCTGGCTGTAACAACACGCTGCAAATGGCAGCAGTGTTCCTCATGATTCTAACAAGTCTGACGGTAGTAGTATCCCTCTCAAGCATCAGATCAAGCCTAGACCTACTCCACAATCCTTAACTGGTAATGTGTTGGGGAAGCCTTTGGAAGATGTGAAGTCAATCTATGTCCTAGGAAGGATTGGTTAAATTAACAGTGTCAAATGTTAAATCAGGTTAACCAACTGTGCTGAATGTAATATTGTGCTGAATGTAAATATGAAGGAATCTCAGGTTAAGCAAACGATAGTACCAACCCTTGCTGAATGTGGTACGAATCTTTCTGATGAAGTCATTGAGAATATTCTGGGAAGGGACTCGCGAGAGACACAAAACCGGCCGATAGATAGGCTTGTCATTCATCACAGCAGCAGTATACAATGTGTGAAAAACTAAGGAGAGAGAGAGAGAGGGGATAGCCGACCATAGGAACAATATCGGACTACCCCCTAAAAAGAAATGTGCCAAGGCAAAATAAAAGGGTAATGGCGACAACTTCTCATCGGGATAAAAAACCCCGCCCTTTCGGGTTTTCGAGGAAAACCCTAATGAGAAATAGTCGCCAACAACCTTGAATGTGTTGCCTGGAGAACGGAGAGAAACGAGTTGATGGCGAACGCAAAATAGAGCACGACCCCGGCTAAAGTGCCCCCCGAATGTGTCCATGGAGAACCGGGCGGAGAGGGGTGATGGCGAACGAAAATAGAACAGACCCCAGCAGACGGTGGAAAACGACGGAATCCCCGCAAGCAATACCAACAAAGCTCCCAAAAAGAACACCCGTGAAATGGTCGAGAAAACAAACAAAGACAAGCGGCACCAAGAAAGTCCGAAAAATAAAAACAGAGGAAAAAGAACATAACAGAAAAGATAGCATCACCCAAACGGTGGAGAACCATTATGTAAAATATGCATCACCCTCGAGGTGGAAATAAACAAGATAAAGCATCACCCAAATGGGTGGAGAACCATTATGTAAAAATATGCATCACCCTCGAGGTGGAAAATAAAGATCACCCGTGAGGTGGAGAACAACACAACAGAGGGCGATGGAACGTAAAACATAAGAATAGCAACACTCACGTGGGAGAACAACAAAGAGGCATGAACAACAAAAAATACAAATGAAAAAGACTCATGCGCCACCGTCAGCAGGGCGGGAAGGGAGGGAAGCCACGAGAGGAGAAGAAGAACTGGCGAGAGAAGACGCCGATAACCGAGCCAAAACGTAAAAGGCCTATAGGCGCCGTCCCTTCCTTAATGGCGATCCGATGGCTCGGATCGATGGGATTCTGGGAAGGGACTCGCGAGAGACACAAAACCGGCCGACTACCAAAGGACTTCCTCAACTATAAGCCTAGTCACTGCGAAACCTCCAGCTTAAGCCGGTAGCAAGAAGACACTCCTGCCACCACCTCCGAAAGCAAATGGATAGGATAAAAGATGCAGAGAGAAAGGAGAGGAAACGAAAAAAGAGGGCCGCCGGACGGAGTATCGAGGAGATGATAGGAACCAGTAGAAATCAGGCGCTGAAGGACAGTGACGGGGCATGCAAATGAAGGCAAGCGGCCAGGGGGAGAAAGTAAACTAGGATCCGAAGAATATGGTTCAAGCGAGAAGGAAGCTACACGTTGATGACGAGAACCAGCAGTGCGAGCAAGCCGTGGGAGAGAAAACGAAGCTGAAGAAGAAGAGCCGGAAGCGCCTGCTACGGACGACATCAGCTCAATGACCTGAAAAAGGAAAGGACATTATAGAAAAACAATGAAAAGAGAAGCACGCCACGATGCCGAATCTAAGGAAGCGCCCGGCTGGATGTTTCGCAATGACCTGAAAAAAGGAAAGACATTTGAGAACAAAAACAATGAAAAGAAAGGGACGCCGCCACGATGACGAATCGGCGGAAGCGCCCGCATGCCAACGAAACGGCAACAAGGCGATGACAAAACAAACCACGCATTACGCATAATGCACATATGATATGAATGCAAGTCAACAAAGGAACCCTTCAACATGGATCCCCAAAAGAATAAACAATAACGATAAATAAGAAGGAAAAATACCAAGTAACCGAGAAAAAGGCAAAGAGGAAAAACCTACGATAGGAATGTAAAATGCATAGATATAAAGATCGGACGAAACATGGCGAGGTTGAGTAGAGTCGCGACACCACGAAGCGAAGCGAGAGAAGACGAGGGACCGCCAAAGCACCGGCCATGCCAATTGAAGGCAGGCCCGAGATGCAAAAAGCGGCAAAGGAAAATACGACGAGAGCAGCGTGGGCCAGAGAGGGAAAAGAAACCGCGGGATGCGCGAAGTAGCGAACAAAAGAGCGTACATGCTGAGGCACGAGAGGAAAAAAGGTACGAGGGAGGCGAGCTCGACGAGAGGTAGACTGACGAGCCAAAGAGGGTAAAGCTAGAATGGCGGGAGAGGGAAGTTGAAAATTCAATGAAATTCGCGATGATGACGAGAACCAGCAGCACGAGCGAGCCGTGGAGGAGAAAACGAAGCGGAGGGAGAAGAGCTGGAAGTGCCCGCAATAGACGGCATCAGCTCAGTGACCTGAAAAAAGGAAGGACATTAGAGAACAAAAACAATGGAAAGAAAAGCACGCCAACTACGAGACGAAGAAAAAGGTCGCCTCCATAAAACAAGTCCTGCACGATGACGAGTCGAAGAAGACACCCCAGCAGGCGAACGAGAAGGACAACAACGAGAAGAAAAGAAAACCATGTTAAGGTAAAAATGCAGCCGGTAGCAAGATAAGGCTTAAAGGAGGAAAAAGATAAAGAAGAAAACTTATCCTCGGAAAGTGTGGAAGCGGCATACACTGGGCATAGGGCAGACAAAATACGCCACAGAGACAATAACAGGAAAAATGAAAACTCAGGAAATGTCCTGTATGCATAAAATGGGAAAACAACACGAGAAGAAAAACAAGCGAGGATATGGATAGAGCGAATAAAATGAGGCCCACATATATGCAAAACTAAAGAGCACAGATACAAATGACGTGTAATACTAAGGTCTGGTTCAGGGTAGCATAGGAGAAATATGTGGTGAAGCAGAAGATAGATAGATAGATAGATAGTATTTTAAGCCATGAATAAAGGCCTCAATAGGAAAAACATACTTGGGCAAACGAGGGACGAGATTGAGGAAGAGAATGTAGACATACCAGCACCGCGCAAAAGAATGGTCGAGAAGGAAACGGAAACTAAAGTTAATTCGGAGCACAAGGAAACGAAAAAATGAGGCGTAACTTCAAAAACGATAAGCCCAAGGAAACAACACATAGGCCACAGAAAGAAAATAAAGTAAAAATGCGCCGTAACATAAACAAGAAAATCAACTGAATAACCTGCATAACCGTGGAAAGAGTGTGGGGCATCAAAACAAGATAAACCACAAGTGCAAAAAATAAAATCCAACAACTATGGGAAACCAAGAATGCGTAAGATAATACCACCCTAATAACGATATACCACCTAATAAGCACAACATGGAAACTAGTTTGAGACACCATATATAGGAAAAAAGCAAATTCAAATGATGCCGAACATAAAAAGTCAAACAACCATGTAAACGCATATAATGCAAAAACATGCCAACATAAAGCGGAACCATATTGTCAACCATAACGCAAAAAAGATAACAACCATGAAACATCCGAAACAAGATAGAGGCAAGAACATGAAAAAGCAATGCAACCATTGTAATGTCTCCGCCTCCGCCTAAAAAGAGGAGAACAACGCTCAAGAATATAAAAAGAAAATCAACCCTCATAGTGCGTAATAAGCATAACGTGGAAACCAAGTGGAGACATCGATATAGGAAAAAGGCAAATTCAAATGATGCCAACATAAAAATCAAAATAGATCACGTGAATGCAACATAGGGATAATATCAAGGTAAACACCAAGAATGACGAAAACATAAGGTGCCAGAGATGAAAAGGACAATACATGTAGAATAATATGCCACACGGACCATATTCGCCCCCCTATGCTAAAAGCAATATACACGTGCAAAAACACACCTTATGGAAAAAACACTTTAATGATCAAGTTAAACCCATACAAATGCACCCATAAGTTCAAAAGGCCAATGCTCTCCCATCATCCTAAAGAAATTCCAAACCACGGGCATCAAAAACAAGATAAACCACAAGTGCAAAAATAAAACCCAACAACTATGGGAAACCTAGAATGTAGAAGATAATACCACCTAATAACGATACCACCCGATAATAAGCATAACATGGAAACTAGGTTGAGACAATCGTGATATAGGAAAAAGCAAATTCAAATGATGCCGAACATAAAAAGTCAAACAACCATGTAAACACATATAATGCAAAAACATGCCAACAGAAGTTTAAACCATATGGTCAACCATATAACAACCATGAAACATCCGAAACATATAGAGGCAAGAACGTGAAAAAGCAAATGCAACCAATGTAGTGCCCCGCCGCCTAAAAGAGGAGAACAACGCTCAAGAATATGAAAAAGAAAATCAACCCTCATAGTGCATAATAAGCACAACGTAGAAACCAAGTGGAGACATCGATAAAGGAAAAAAGGCAAATTCAAATGATGCCGAACATAAAAAAAGTCAAAATAGATCACGGAATGCAAATATAGGGATAATATCAAGGTAAACAACAAGAATGATGCAAACATAAGGTGCCGAGATGAAAAGGACAATACATGTAGAATAATATGCCACACGGACCAGATTCGCCCCTATGCTATACATCGCAAAAAAACACACCTTATGGAAAAACACTTTAATGACCAAGTTAAACCCATACAAATGCACCCATAAGGTCAAAAGGCCAATGCTCTCCCATCGCCCCTAAAGAAATTCCAAACCAACAGAACGACACATGTCCGCATTAAAATTGAATATGTAACAAGATGAATCGTAACAAATAACCCCAAAATATTATGCTAAGGATTACGAAATGAAATGGACATGAGAGCAAATGCAGAAAATAGGAAACATGCTAAAACCACATTTGCACAATGAAAATCCGCAAGGTCTATTCGTATATGCCAAGGTAGAAAACCCACCAAGAGTAGTTACCAGGAGTGTTGCGTAGTAATGCGTTCAACCTCAAAAGCACAAATGAGAAGGAACCGAAGAAAATAAAAGAGCACCACAAGATTAGAAATTGAACATTGGCAAAATATGAGCACGTATAAGTTTGTTGTCCGACCCAAATTGTACATATGACAAGAATTGAAAGTTTCCATATGAAAGCAAGTCATGCACCATATTCACCTCTTTATGAAATACACATGCAAGAATGCACCTCATGAAAACACAATCCAATGATTAATCCGTAACCATACTCAAACGAATTAATGCAAAGCAATATGGATAAAACGAATACCCCACCTGGGACTCAACTTATATAAAAACACGACAAATCCAAATGATGTATGCCCCAAGTCCGAATCAAACAATGCAAAAATTAATCCCTATGGCAATAATATACGTAATATAGAACCGATGGCATGATGTGGAGGTAAAGGATGGAGCTCCCAAAACAGAAAAAGAAAAAGAAAGTAATTAGAAGCTAAAAATCGATGGAGAGGACAAAAATAGCCGCCCGTGGCAACCTCGGATCCAAACGGGACAAACACAAGAACAACGGAAAAACCTATAATTCGAGGCGCTAGAAATCCATCCGAATAAAGAGAATGCCAATCAAAGTAAGAACAAATCAAGCTAGGCCATTGCGGAAAATGCATAACACGAGAAGAAACCCAACTATGTCAATGCGTACAATGCCAAAGATGCAGCCCCTTATGCAAAACCCCCAAGTCATCAAGAATGAGAAATAACTTAATACCAAAGCAATAAGATGAAGGGGAAAACCCCGATGGTAACACGTATAAACGTTAAAAGATAAAGGCAACCTCGTCGATGATGAACAAGAAAACACCAAGCCAGTGAGGCAACAGAATCAAAAACACGACATGGACAAGAATGCGAAAGGAACTGAAACCACCGTAATGTGCCGTATGCCTAAAACAAGGAAAACAACATGCGAGACCAACCTTTCAAAGGGAAAATACAACAGGACAACAAATGAACTTAACCAAAGCACAGTCAAGACGCAAAGGAAATCGAACGCCAATAATGTATAGTACAAATAATGTCGAACTAGTGTGATACAACGCAAATTCAAATGATGCCCAACAGAAAACATCGAACAACCTATGGTTCATAAGAGGATGCCAACATATAAAGAAACCTTCATTGTCAACCAAATGTGGAAAAAAGTAAAAAAGCAACACAAGGAATGAGATAAAAGCCCAAGTCCAAACCCATAAAACATCCCATCGAAAGCTCCCTATAGGTGTGCCATACACGGCAAACAACAAGAAGTATGAAAGAAAGCACATATAGAAGCTTAAACCCACATGATTTTGGCGTGTAAGATCCCACACCGAACAATATAACATTAAAAAAGCAAAACAATTGTCTTATTCCATATTATTCAAGAGATGGCATCAACACCCCTACAATGCCAAACCACAAAACACAAAACACGTCTCGCAGAGATCGTGGGACAATCACCTAAAATTTCTATTGTCTCACGAATGGTGACAAGAACCCGCAGTTTATTGAATGGAGGCCAAGAATGGCTGGAAAAGCATGCAAAAACTAGTGGCAAAGAACAATCCAAATAAAATAGCTTAATTCTAAAAGAAGCAGCCAAAGATACGACAGAAAATTGGATGGCAAATAAGCGAAAACACACCAGAGAGGAGCCAGAATGAACGGATTTGGCCAGCATCGCCCTACGAAGAAACAGACCCAAATAAAACCTGCAAGCCAAGGATTAACAGTCCGCAGACAGCGCCCATGCCCAAGGAGGCGGTAGCAAACCCCCAATTGCATCCGATGCAAGCGGTTCCTGGTGAAAAAGGAGAAATCCATGGAACAGAGGCGGGAAACAAAGTTACAGAGAGAAAAACGAATTCGCAGAGGGAAAACACGCCAAGGCCAAAAGGGATAGGAGGAATAGATGTACAGGTGACGGCCATGCAAGAGAAGCTAAGAGCAGATACAGAAGCGCAGAGGTCAAGATAACACTACGGCACCGAGTACTCCATGCGGCCAGCATAATGCTGGGTAAGAGGCAGAACAAGAAGGGAAGAAGGAACAAAATGAAGTAAGCATAAAATGAACCGAAAGCACAGAGGAGCCTAAGCCAGAAAGCGCTAAAGAGATGATGAGCCGCACCAAGAACAACGGCAGACCCGAAAAAAGAGAGGAAGCTCGAAGCAATCAAGGATAGATTCGAGAAACTAAGAAATAGGAAGAAGCATGCAACCAAATCCCAGTCCATCCAACCCGAAAACGTCCCCCACAAACCCAGAGCATCCGCAGTACATGATGAACCCATTCAACAGAACGGACCAAGCTCAAAAACAAACCCAACACACCCGATCATCCTAATAGCAATAAAAATAAAGAGAAACCATGCACAACAAAGACAGACGAAAAAACAATCGATAGAAGCATACTGAGGATGGAAGCAGAACAAATCCGTAGAATCATGCTAAGCGTGGAAGAGAAGGGAGCGTACCGTCCAAAGAATAATGACGAAAGTCGCCAGGCAGGAGCAAGCGGCGAGAAGGTGAAGCACGAGACTGATGGAGAAGCTGGGGAAGAAATCCATCGAATGAAGGGACATCGAAGCCACGAGAGGAGAAGAAGAACTGCTGTGAGAAGACGCCGATAACCGAGCCAAAACAGAAAAGGCCTAATATAGGCGCTCGTCCCTTCCCAGAATGGCGATCCGATGGCTCGGATCGATGGGATTATTGATAAGGTAACGTTATTTTTGCATTAGTCAATTTCAAAGAAATCTAACATCGCATTATGCGAAAATTGACACAAATATAGGGACACCAGAACATGCTTTCCAAGTTTCATCTTCCAAGAGTCAAAGACACGTAGTGGGTATATCAAACAAAAAAAATTGGCATTTTTGCTTTTAGAAATGGCATGATATATTTTTCAGTTCTGCATAGAAACAGACATTTTTAACGGCATCATACATACAGGGCTCCCAGACAGATGGACATACAACAGAGTCATACCCCTACATAAGGCAGGGAATAGAAAAGATCCAGGGAACTATAGGACGATAATGGTAAGCTCGATTTTCGCAAAATGGTTTGGAAAGGTACTGGATAACAAACTAAAGAAATGGGCAGAGGAAGGAAATGTGAGAGCACAAGGGCAAGCCGGTTCGCACTGCAGCACTCAACCACAGATCATCTCGTGACCCTTCTGATACTAATAGAGCGTAACAAAGCGCATGGAAAGAAAAATAATCACGCTTTGTAGATTTCGGTAAAAGCGCCTCGATCTGATCCAGAGAGAAGCCGCTAAAAAGACTAATGGATATGCAAGCCCCGAGAAGCATGGTAGGATCGATCGCAAAGACGTACCACAAGGTGTATGCAAAGATGGAACAGAAGGACAAATAGATAATATGTGACACGTGTGAAGTGGGATGCCCGTTATCCCCAACTCGCTTTGGAATATACATAGATGCACTCTGAGGGGATACATAACAGATCAGCAAGGGGACGAGTATGCCCCAACACCGGAGACACTAAGGTACCAATAATGCTATATGCGACGATCTTGGTATGATGGCAACAAAAAACAAAGGAATGCATTGATTGCTCAAAATTCGAACAATTTTGTGAAGATACGGAGGCTAACAAAGGAACCTAGCAAAAACAAAGATAGTGGTCTTTGGACACGCGAATGTGCATAAACCTTTCGGATATAAAGAGAAGGAGATAGAGGAAGCAATGTATCACGATATATCTAGGTTATGATGCACATGGCACGTGGAAGTGGGCCAAAGGAGCTAACGCCAGATTCCAATCAGCTATAGGAAGTTACTTTAACATGAAAAACTTCAGAATAAGTCGAATAACCGATTGGGACATCAAATGCTACCTATTTAGTGCAAATGATAGCCACCACCCAGTTATGTAATGGAGCGGAAGCATGGGGGCCAGGCTTAACAGAAAGAAACCGAAAAGGTGGAAGGAATTTTTAGACAATGGCACGCATAGAATTCGTGGTAAGGACAAACACGCCACCGACAAATATGGTCCTCAAAACAGGGGCAAAGGCCGATGGAAGTGAGAGCATGGGAGAGAACCATAAGATACACCGCCGTAGACAACGCTGGAGACATCCAAGGGAAACCGCCCAAAGATTGCAATCACCGACCAAGAAAATCACACATCCTTGAAGGCACCGGATGGTTCGTGAGAGGTGGCAACATGGACCGTGAAGATGGGACTAAACCCGAAAGTAACCTGATAGAAGAAGAGCAAAGGAATGAGGATTGGACGGACATAGCGACAAGAGCATGGTCAGCAGAGACATACAGACCCAAGACAGATCGCTCGTGCATAAGTTTTAATCCGCACCAACAGATGGGACACAATTGTGTGTACCGGATAACATATTGGGGAAGAAATGTATGGACATACCGGGTCCGATTCAGGATGGGAAGCCACGATCTAAGAATCGAAAAGGACGATGGAGAGGGATAGACAAGGAGGATAGGATATGCGTAATATGTGACGGGGGGAATAGAGGATGAAAACCATATGATTAACGACGCCCGATCTATGGGGACATCAGTGATGATATAGAAATATAAAGTGGGGGAACCAATCCACGGGATGATGAAGATGACGGAATCGGGCACGGATCCGCAGATGCGATCCAAAGAATGATGACCGCATTACGAGAGGTACACAAAGGAAAGAGGGCTTGTAATATGATCTCGCATAACACGGGTCATATAGCCCCACACAAATTGCTCAGCTAAAAGCTGATTGATAACGACGCATCACTGCACGGCCAAGAAGCCGAGGTAAAGCGGGGTGCTGGTATTAAAGGAAAAAAGTCAGCCTTCCGAAAAGGCTACATTAAAACAGCGTGATGTGCTAGTAGCACCCTTGTAGGGAGCTCGCCCATGCTACACAAGTCCAGGGGCCTTACGGCACAAAGGACATAAATGTATTCTATTATTCTATTCTATTTGTGAGGTCGAAAATGTACCTGGAGATCATAATAATATGTTTTTATGTTTGGTCGATTCTCGAATATCCACCAAAGTAAATGGCATTTTAGAATCTGATTGCGGCATTCAGATTTCCAGCGATGCATAGCCACATTAGTGGGCATCTTATGTTTATGGCACATGGATTTGTTGGTGTGCAACTGAGAATGCAGAAATAGTGCTTTTCTTGAAGGTACATCTTGTTTTTGTTTTCTTGTGTTCCTTCATTTGTGCAAAGGTTTAATTATTTTCCACAATATAAGTTGCGAGATGCCTATAAGGATAATATGGGTTCAAATCCTATAAGATCTGCTATTGATAGCTCAATCTTAAATTGTACATCGATATTTTCTTATACACATTGCATATTCTCTTCACAACTAAATCACATGCAATGGTGTACTTATCAATATTAGGCATGGTGCTTTGTCTCTTCCTAGTGTAATTTCTCTCATTGTTCTTAACATATGAAAGACCTTCTAGGGCGATGTGTAATCTTCGTGTTTTCTTTGTTAGGGCCCGAAGGGCCCAAAATTTTTTTTAATATAACAATCAACACACAACTACCATTAACATTATTAACACAACCCATTGCATTTAACATATTTAAATTAAAATCCCCCTTAAACCCCCTTTGGTTTGGGTGCATATTCACACGGGGGGTGACGTAGGGCAGCGAGAGCCCTCATAATTGTATTTTGCACGTACGAAATCAACACCATATAGTATTCCGCTTGAAGTCTTATAGTATTTTGCGAATCTTGTTATATAGTATAGCAAATTTTATACTTGCATACCCCACAAACGAGGAACTTTACGTACAGTATAGATTAAGGAATAAGGGGTGAATATGCCTATCCAACAGCTCTCGTTGCCCGGAGTCACCCCCCGTGTGAATATGGCACATATAATTCATGCAACATCATAAACATAAACAACATATTTGGCTTTGTATTTGGTTTCAAGTTGAGATATATTTTAGCTATGATCATTGGATAAATGGGCTTACTGTGCTCATAGTAATCATTGTCATGATCTGCAGTATAAATATCTCACAAATATGTAACTCAAATTTGGAAGAACATAACAAATATATATGAATTTATTTTTGGTATTTCAAAGATAAAGTTTGTATTACTGTTAGCAGGAGGTCATCTGAAGTTCTTTTTATAAAATATATGCCCTGCATATGTATATTTAAGATAATGAACGTCTATACATGTGCACGATACAAGGTATGAAACACATGTCATATCTGATTGCATACCAGTTTAATTATGTTTTTTAACTGATATCTTATTGTACTTATTTATTATCTAAGTAATATGCATTGATCTCAAGTTTATGCTGTCTTAAAGACTCAATGCAGGGCCTTTGGACAATAGGCACCTTACTGTATAAAGGACTGCAAATTGATTGGCTTATTTGACAAAGGTTAAATAAGACAATAGTCTGTTTAGGTCGTTATCTAAATGGATTTCGGGTTTCTTTCTTTTTGTATGCATATAAAAAATATTATACGGCGGGCCGTATTGAGCGGCGTGTAGGGGGTTTTGTGTTCTTCACTTTCGATTCTAACCCCCCATGAATTAAACCTATGATTCTAAAATGTATAATACCTATGAATTTAGGATACTTTTCTACATTAGATAGATAGATAGCAGTTTTTAACGTCACGCCACTAGAGAACCCCTACCCTAATCGTTCTAACGGGTTAGAACATGGCCCGGGCCATGATTTGGATCTACCAAGATCATGGCTCTGATACCATTGTGATGCTTCCCGAACCCCATCGTATAACTATGGAAAATTCCCCTCCCATGGCAATTCAATCAGCATAGAAAGGCCCTCCGTCTAACTCGAGCCACTTTTCATGGGCAAATGTCTGAGTGAAAGGCACTGAGGTGTCATTCGTCCCATGCCTTTCATGGGAAATCCTATAGAAGGAAGGAAGGAAGGAAGGTTCTTTTATCGTCCACAAAGGCCAATCGGCCTATGGGACCCAAATTACACGGGTGCAGCAAGCCCGTTGCTACCCGGATTAAACCCCCCCTTACGAGGGAAAAACCATCGCAGCAACAAGCCTGCTGGCAGCTGTACAAATATACATATACACATGAATTCCCGGCACCTCAGGTAGGCACCCGGGGGCAGAGGTGAGTCCGCAGATCCAAAACCTCTTGGAGGTAGGAGCCAAGGGATCGAACTGACGACGTACTGAGTAGCTTGTGCGGGGGCAGACCAGATCGCACCAAGAGAACGTAGCGAGCCCGAATCTGACTATAGGCTGGACAGCTCTGAAAGGCATGGCTTTCATCCTCAACAACCCCCCCACAGCAACACCGACAAAGCCCGCCCCGGCGCGGCTCTCCAACCCACCGCCCGCCTCAAGCCGAAGATGGGCCCCCCTCGTCAATGGACGCCATGTCTTCATGGGAAACCGAGAACGCGGTAGAGTTGTGGGCCTCGAACCGTGGTGGGGTTTGTGTCTTTTTGTAGTGTGCCATCTTTACCCGCTCCAGAGCATGGTGGTCCCGTGAGCTTCCCCGGAAAGAAGAGACCAAGTACCCCCTCGCCCTATCCCCGGCGACGCCCCAGGTGCACCCGGACGCATCTATGTGCATCTATGTTCCAGCGTGCCCACCTAATCTCTCTTGTCCTTCCACCGAGTCATTAAGGGCTCATCGCCACAGGCGTAAGCCAAGTCGCGAGGCCGAAAGTGTAAGCCCATCTTGGCCACCTTCCGAAATAAACAATGTGTCTATCGAGGGGCGCGATGTCAGCGGGGCATGAATCACGCTCCCCCGCAACAAGATCTCGATATGGAACCGAGGGCTTGACCCCAAGCGCCCGCATCAAAATGCCTTCGGACCTGCTCTAAGTCGTTCCAAGTCGCCAAAGATACCACCGGGCCCCACACCTCGACCCATACTGAAGAACCGGCTCCACCACCGTTCCGAACAAATGTGACTGGTCATACAAACTCTCGCCACAGACTATTGTTTTGCATTACGCATAACGCCTTCCAACCCGCGGTCACCCGAAAAGCGAATGGATGCATCCCAATACATTGAGGGACGGAAATTCCACCCCCTGTGTACTTGTAGATGGGTGTGACCTCTACCATCCGGCCCCTCGATAAGTGAGCCACGGAGGTGCCGGATGGCGTGAGGAGGATATGAGGACCACCTTAGTCTTGGCCGCTGACACACATGTCCGCCGCCCGGCGAATGTCAAGGGCATCTAGGTGTGCTGCATGCCCTCCTCGTGTATGGGCCAACCGTCCACATCATGCGCATAGATGAGTCACGGATGACCCGGTGCAAGAGTCAGATATTGTCCCCCATTGGCGCCTTCCACCGGTCAATGTAAAGTCCAAAGAATGTGGGTGAGAGAGGATAACCTTGCCTAACTCCAATGCTAACAAATAACGTCCTTCCGTTTGCATGCGGGCTCGTGCGACTCTGCTCAGATACGTACCTCAGCGTTAATCGCTCGCAGATCCATAGGGAGCCCCGGATGGTGCAATCTTGCCCACAACTTTTCTGGTACTTGGTCGAAAGCTTTTGCAAAGTCCACAAACAAAGACATGTCCTCCCGATGGTTCCCGCCGCCCCGACCGGGGCCCCGAGTGTGAAGATGTGATCAATGGTCGAATGTCGAGCTCGAAGCCTGCCTCGGGTAAATGCCCCGACTTCACGTGCCTCCCGCCCATCCGGGTTACCTGCTATTCGAGAATGCCCGCGCCGCGCCTTGACAAGCACCGAGACCATGATGGTTCGGTAATTGGCCGGATAGTGTGGATCCCCCGCCTTTGTAGATCGAACAACCACGCTTGTGGTCCATGATCGGGAAAACCCTCTTCGCGGCGCCGGTGACTGGAACAAGGTCGTGGGGCCGGGGCACCATGGGCTGTCCTCGCCCAATTGAGCAACTCCTCGGCTTGCTTGCCGCCTAAGTCTGCCGCCTTCCCATTAGCTAAAGCGCCGCAACCCCTCTTCGACATCTTCTTCGCGTGATCACCGGCCCGTGGGCCATGCTGTGGACACACATCGCCTGGTGTTCCCTGGATCATAAAGCTGTTGTCGGGAGGGCTTCTGCAAGCATGTCAGTATAACCCTCCGCCTGCTCATAATCCAAGTGCAACCGAGGTCGGCAAGGTCTTGCACTAGGGGCGTGGCGGCCGGCCGGCCGCCTTCACATAGAGTGGGAGGTGATCCAAGTCGGCCTCCTCGTCCCCGACCGGTCAGCGCCCGATGTGAAAATGGCTGACAAGGTGTACATCCTACGCAGCCACTATGGCATAATCCATGACACTAGTTCCGCCGCCGTGATTGTCTTGTCTGCAAGTGTACCCGTGGGAAGAGGGCCATTGTGGTAGGCCATTGCATATGAGCAGGTCAAAGATACCGCATTAACATCGAGCAATTGTTCCGCGGGCGGGTGACTGATCATCATCGAAAGTGCCGCGGGCAAGTCCTCCTGGGACGCCTCGCAAAGACGCCATCCGCTCGCGGGGTCCAGTCCCGCGATGGCCTGTTCGACCCCCAAGCGCATTGAAGTCTCCAAGGAGCATGACTCTGCCCATCCGCTTGTGCTGCTGTATGTCATCATATAGATCGACATACGGGTCCATCCTGTCCACCTCCGGGTGGCTGTGATAGCAAAAGCGTACATATATGTTAGCACCAAGCAACAATATACATAATAATAGGCCACCACGAGGGGTGGTCCGTCCTCAACAAGACGATGTCACATAAGAACAATATACATAACAAGTGCATTGGAAATGAAGGTTCTAACCTGGGCTCAGACTAAGGGGATCAACTAATGGTCAGGGCCTCTGGATATCAGCAGACAGAATCACGACAATAGCATTGGCTGGCATATAACATTGGCTAGGAGAGTTCACTCCATCTACCCCTCCTGTGCACACTTTGTAGCTAGGCTGGAATATGCAATGGCATGAATGTAGCCTTCCGGAGATGTAATCTCATGGATTCACCCTATAAGACTACTCCGGATTACATCTCCCCAGTCCGACAAGGCAGGTCAGGGATGGGGTCAGGGCACAATGGTTCCATGGGTGCGCTAGAGGATCGTGGCACCACCGGCGCTTATGCATTTGTACCCGACTTACCCCCCAAAATCCATAGGTCGGCTCACGACACCTATCGATCCCAGGCCATCATTTTGGGACCTGACTTGCAACCCAGGAGGTGTCAGACCCATACCTTGCCTGCACGCAGTGACCGACTATACGCCTAGCACACTGTAGTAGCCCCAGTAGCTGCGCTCAGCAAGGCTCCACCCCCACTTATCTGGTGCTCATTCTTGGCATAACATCCACAGCTGGATGGGCTCTTGTGCACATGCTGCATTTAACAGGATTTAAGGAATTCTAACTAGAAACATCTCTATTACTAGATGGCCTTTAGGTCTCTACACCCCTTAATCCCCACAACACAGGAGGAGCAGAAAGAGAACAATCATCATACGTAATCTATAATCTCAATTAGAGCATGAAATAGAGATTGATTAGAGCATGAAATAGAGATTAATCATCATACAACTACACATACAAGGGTTAGCTAGAAGCTTAAGCTATCTAAGTACTAACCTGTATCTTAGCTAGAGCCATTATCTCTTAAGGTCTCCATGTAGCTGGTCTGGTTAGGGATGATCAAGCGGCTCCTCCTTCACCAAATCCTCCCAAATCGATTTGGGGCAGAATTGGGGTTGGAGACCCACTTGATTGGCTCCCAGATGGGCAAATAGCCTGGCCCAATCGACTTGGGCCAGGCGATTTCACCTTATTAGTCGCATTATGCTAGTTAATAACAATTAGCTAGGTATTTAGTTATTAATTAGTTTATTAGCTGACATTTTAGCATAGCTAACTTAAACCCTTTTAATTAAATCCATAATGGTTCCAAAATATACCCATGGTGACGTGTCATGGTATTTATACATATATCATATAAATACGTGGAACGTCACAAGAATGTTGACATTGATGATCTATTTTGTGCCAAACACATTAACACGAGGGTATCTATGAAGAATCTGCCATGAAAGCATAGCTACCTTAGGATGAAGTAATTTATCCCAAGCCCAATTCCACATACCTCTCCAGCTGGGGGGCGGGAGCTGAAGGGACCACTTAATGGATGGCGAAAGGATATTACCATTGATAAGTAGGTTATACATAGAGTTCATGAGCCTATGCTCGTGAATAGTTTGATGGAAAATCGACATGCACCCTTCAATAGGCTCTGGAGCATCAAACGGCAAAGTGCCGACAACCTTTAGCGAAACAGGTATGTCCCATCGAGACAACAAGAACTTGGTTTGAAAGACCTCCCAAGTCACTAATTGGTCATAATCATACCATACCACAACTTTCAAGATTCATGCTAACCTCCCACATCACTAAGTTAATGGATGGGACTGAGGAACAAAGTGGAAGATTATTTTCAGATATCCCCAAAAAGGAGCATTCAACTGATGATAGGCAATGGGATTGACATAAAATAAGGCCTGTACTGTCTCCCAAGACTCCAATACGCCTTTCAAAAAATGCGACGCATTAGAAAAAGTTCATTCTTTTATGTCATTAAATATACCCCTGGCATTATGCTATGCTCCATATGACATAGATTTGAACAACATAAATTGCCATAACTTCATTGGTGCGGAGCTCTTGCGTGTCACATGGCTTGAACATTTTTCACTTCAAGAATTTGATCTCATAAACCAGCACGCCTCTCTTCAAGCACGGGTCCTTCCGCTCTTCCCCTCATCAGACTAGCATCTTCTTCTGGACACTTTGCAGAATGCATCTCTTGCAGGCCCGACCATTTCCTTGGACGGTAAGCTTTTATTTCAGATACTGAATTTGCTCTACTCCGCCATCTTGTCGTCTCTCTCCTCTTGCCCAAAATTCTGCACTGATGCCCAAACCCAGACCCAAGAGAGCACATGCACTGGTGACAAGATGCAAACAGAGGCCTATGGGATTGCCGATGTAGAGATGACAGAAAAAGATCATGATGGTACACAAGAGCAGGAGCAGGATCACACTCACAGGCAGGATAAAGACACTGGGAACGCGCAAGCAGCAGAATTCACTCAGACGGCAGTGGACAGAAGCTTGAATTTGCGCATTGTCGGTGTGCCAGAGCCAGAGGCAAATCCTGCCTTGGATACAGAACAGGCAGCTAACTTCTTTACAGATGTCATGCATATTCAGAGGCCCACCATTGTTACAACGCACAGGGTTTGGGCTCAAATCCCAAACCGTCCCCGCCATATCGTCGTGCAGTTCAATAGCCCACAGGACAGGCTGTATGTACTTCAGCATGGAAGTCATCTAAAAGATACCCAGTTCTCAGTTCAGGAGGATCTCTCTCCACTTCAGCTCACCAGACGACGTCAGGAGTTGTGTAAGGTGCGGGAGGCTAGGCTACAACGAAAGTGGGCAGTGTACCGGGGAGGCACAACTATTATTCGAGATCAGTGGCCTCAGAACCCATGGTTTGGTTACCTTTAGCTCACTGTGCTTACACACTTTATTATTGTTTCTATTGTATGTTTGTAATATTTCCGTCTCATAGGCCAGTTGGCCTTCATGGACGTTAAAATATTCTTCCTTCCTTCCTTCCTAAATATATTTTGATCCAACCCATTTCCAACAATGAATTTATTTAGTAGAGCATTTGTGCTGCTGCACTTTCTCAAATTAAAAGCTATTTCAGGTATGGACTTGAACATTTTACGCAATGCTTTCTTGATCCCATGTTGATTTCCTTTGATTTAACTATACTTTGTAAAATACATCCATTCAGCTTGAGCTGAGGGACCAAAGATTTGAAAAGAAAGTGAAACACCATGATGCATCGGCCATGATTTTCGATGTATAATGCTAGTAGCAAATTTTTATTTATGCAAAAAGATGAAATACAAAATGGAAAGAAGAACAAAATTGGTGGTGGTCTTTTTGTTCTTTGCTCGCTAGAAAAAAAAGAAAGAAAAGTTGATTTTTATCGTCCACTGAGACCAATCGGCCTATGGATTCAGAAGGAGCGCAACAAACTTATTACTATCCGGGTTAAAAAACCCCACCCGAAGGGTTTTCGAGGGAAAACCGTGGCAGTAATAAGAATGTTGTCAAACTGTACAAGTATACATCATCATGAAATAAATGTATATATACATGTCAAGTGTGTGCCTGAGGACATAGCTGATCTCGCATATCCATGACCTCCTGAAGGTATGATCCCAGCACCCGTATGGAAGCCGTACTCAATGTCACATGTAGGGGCTGGCCAGGCCTGGCCAACTCAGCATAGCGCGTCTGGATTTGATAATATGTTGGGTAGCTTTGAAGGGTATGAGATTCATCCTCAATGACTACCATTTGGCAGCATTGACAAAGCCTGTCCTTGCGTGGCTCACCAATCCATCTGCCCGTCTCAATTCGAAGATGGTGTGCCCTTGTGCGAATGGAGGCAATGAGTCTGCGCCTTTTCATAGTAGTGGGTACGCAGGTAGCATTGCGGGCCTCGTTCCAATGTGGGATTTATGTGGCGCTGGTAGTGTGCTGTCTTGACCTGTTCAAGGGCACTGGCATCCCAAAGCTTGCTGAGGAAGCAAACGTCAAGATATTGCCTCAAGCTATGGCGATCTGCCTCTGTTTGCACATGTATGCACCTGTGCTCTTGCACAAAAATCCCGTTTCCTGCAGCAAAATTTGATATGGGACTGTGGACTTCACCCCTAGTGCTCGTACCAAGAAGGTTTTCTGCACCTGCTCCAAGTCATACTACTGGGACCCATACTTCAAACACATATAAAAGGACAGGCTTCACTAAGACCTTGAACAGGTGTGACTGATGGGCCCAATCATACAACTCTACTCTATGACTATTGTTTTGCATTGCATATAGTGTCTTCCCCAACCAGCCACTTTCGTGGATATGGATGTGTCCCGTGCATAGTAGAAGGAAACTCCACTCCCAAATATTTGTATATGGGTGCTACTTCCACATTCTGCCCTCGGTAACTGAAGGACGAGATCCTCGACTGACGTGAAGATGATATGAGAACCACCTTAGTCTTGGCGGATTGACGCTGTCGGTCCACTTGGCGTAATGTGTCCGGGGGCATCGAGATGGCGCTGCATGTCTGCTGGTGTGTAAGCTAGGAGGTCCACATCATCGACATATATTAACTGCGATGATGATCAGTGCGTAAGGCGAGCTCCGTCGCCCCATTATCGCCAAGTTCTTCCAACCGATCAATGTAAAGCCCAAACAATGTTGGGGAGAGATGCCGCAAACTTTCTAGGAATTTTCTTCTTTATGGGTCGTTGAACCATAATTCAATAGATCTAACGATCAAAGATGACGTGCAATGAAAGGTGGCAAGCTAGAAATCTAAGAATTGTTGCCTTGCGAACAAGTTACCTCGTGAGACAGATCATATATCATGTGCTTCTTCACATGCCTATATTCATAATTTTTATCTCGTCCAGCTGTCCCCTCAACCTTGGTGAATTTGCCTGCGGACAATAGGAATGGACCCCATGGCATTGATTTTTATTATAAAGCCTTATTTTTGCACCACACCAGCGGACAATAGAACAATATCTATCAGGCGTGTGGTGTCATTGAAATAGACACGAATACCTAAATAGATAAGTTTTTGAATTTGCCCAAACTGTAAAGTAAATTGGGGAATCCAAAAAAGTAATGGTCAAAGCTTAAAAGGAAGCACATCCGCAGCAAGATAGATGATCCGATTACCTCTTCTATGCGGATCAGACTTCAGAAAGATCAGACCTCCTTTCTGTGATGGATAGAATTTGTTCTCTGTGATATTGGATAATCTGTTGTACTGAAGGACTTCTATCTTTAAACACCAATTAAGGCACATAGAAATGGATGTGGTTAATGACGAGGAAGCTGTGGTCGCAATAGAAGGAGATGATCTTCACGAGCCCCTTGTCAAGAAAAGTTCTTTCATTGGTGGCCACATGCCTCTTACTAGAGGAATATCACACTTGGGGCTGATTGAGACGGATGTTACATTTCTAGAAAGTCTAGACTACGAGTAAGTTTCTAGCGTTCATGTATAATTGCTGTTTTGCTTGATCCTGTAAATCGAACTGTTTGCTTACATGCAGGATTATTGAGAATGATTTATTCAAACAAGATTGGAGAGCTAGGACAAAGCAGGAGGTGTTTCAGTACGTAATTCTCAAATGGACGTTTGCGTGCATTGTGGGGATTGGGACCGGTTTCACTGCTTGGTTTATCAATCTGGCAACAGAAAATATTGCTGGCGCAAAAAGTCTTCTTATTGGCAGTTATATGCAATCCAATCAGTGAGTGGAATAATAGTTTTTTTATAACAAAGCAAGGGTGGTAGTGTGTTTAAGACTGCTATATGTTGATTTGTGAAAGGAATCTAGAATGATCAGTATTTATAGCTCCCTTAGTGTTATGGAAACCAGTTACGTTTGGCGCACACAGTTAGAATCGTGGAATCATTGGACTAGAGTAAATATTTGGAAAGAGAAGTATATGCAGAGGTAAGTCGAAGTTGATAGAGCAATAGGAAGCGAGACAAGTAAGTAACACACAGAGAAGATGACCTAGAACTAGATATATTTCCCCTTCTTTCCCTTCTCCTTCTTTCCTTGAATATTTTACAGATTACATTTTTTCTTCGAATATGTCGTACGATAAAAACTATGGAAAAAAAACAACATTGTCTAAGTAATTAGCCACCTCACAAGAGGAGTGAAGCCTACGAGGATGCATGCCAGTGTCACACAATCAAACTTCCTACGAGGATGTAAACACATGGTTTAAGAAAGGATAAACATATTAAGAGTTTGCAATATCTTGTGGACTATGTAGGATCCTTATTGCATGCCAGATAAAATATCAGGGCATTTAAACCTAGAAGCAGAGAACACTTACGATATGATGCTATGATGCAGGCACTTCATGGCTTTCATTGTGTTTGCTGCGATCAATGTTGTCCTAGTTCTTCTATCTGCTATTCTATGCATTTTTGTTGCTCCAGCTGCAGCAGGATCTGGAATTCCTGAAGTTAAGGCTTATCTGAATGGTGTGGACGCTCCTGCAGTCTTAGCAGTCAATACATTGGTTGTAAAGGTATTTGCATTAGTCCATTTGTAACTAGTCTCCTAGGCAGCTTATCTAGCAATTTAATAAGATAAAGAGCTTTTCATTACAATCACTGAACTACTAAGTATTGTTTATATTTAAGATATATATCTGAGAGTTAGACAGCATAAGTATTGATGTATGCTCTATCATTTGTTGATTTGATAAACTTGAAGTCACCCTTCTGATGGTTACAGGTTATTGGAAGCATACTTGCTGTATCCTCAGGGCTTTTTCTAGGTAAAGAGGGCCCTATGGTCCATACAGGTGCTTGTATTGCAGCTTTTCTTGCACAGGGTGGATCTAAACGTTATCGAATGGCTTGGAAATGGCTACGACTTTTTAAAAATGATAGAGATCGCCGAGATCTTGTAACATCGGGTTCTGCAGCTGGAGTGGCTGCAGCGTTTCGGGCACCACTTGGGGGGGTTCTGTTTGCACTAGAAGAAATAACCTCATGGTAATGCACATCAATCCTCAACAAAATGGCAGAAGGGCAATCGGATTGTAACTAATTAGTTGTTTAAGCTTGGTGGACAATATGTTTTAATGGAGATCCAAGATTAAGAATATAACCGTTGGCAATTGGGGCTATGTAACTGGTAGCTTATTTTGAGGCTCCCTTTGATCAGGAAGTTGGTAAAAATTACTTTTCTTAGTAGGTTAGTGTAATTTTGAGGGAAATATTGTGCCACACCTTGGGGTCTTCTGTTAGCCGTCGAAGATGCATGGTAGTATAGTCCTAGCACTCTACTGTAACTTTATCACACTTTTATGCAGGTGGCGAAGCTCTTTGTTGTGGAGGACTTTCTTCACTACAGCAGTGGTGGCTGTAGTCCTTCAGATAGGCCGTAGTATTTGCAAGCAAGGCAAATGTGGACTGTTTGGAGAGGGTGGATTGATTATGTTTGATATCGATGGTGCCTACACATACTTTGAGCTCAGTGATTTACTTCTTGTTCTTGTCCTGGGAATCGGTGGAGGCATTTTAGGCAGTCTTTTTAACACGCTCAATACAAAATTTTCAACCTTTTTTGCCGAGTGGCTTAACAGGTATGGATCTTAAATTCAATTTATTATCTCTTAAACAAAGTCCATAATTTCTTATTTGGGGAATCAGGAAAGGAGCTTTTTGCAAAATAGCACAAGCATGCATTCTGTCCCTCATTACATCAGCATGCTGCTTTGGTCTGCCATGGGTTGCACCATGCAGGGATTGTCCCAACCTCTCTGATCTTCCATATGAGTGCCCAACATATGGGCGTTCTGGAAATTTCAAAAATTTCAATTGTCCTGCTGGACAATACAATGATTTGGCAGGACTATTTTTTGCAACAAAGGATGATGCTGTCAAAAACATATTCAGTACAGGAACATCTCGGGAATATCATTATATCTCTGTTTTGACATTTCTTGTTGGAGCCTATATTCTCTCGCTAACAACATACGGTGTATCAGTTCCCTCGGGGCTGTTTATTCCAGTAATTTTGAATGGGGCAACATTTGGTCGCCTTGTAGGTATGCTCTTTTCATCATACAACATACAGAACGTTGACGAGGGTCTTTGTGCTGTGCTTGGAGCAGCATCTTTCCTTGGAGGATCTATGCGAATGACTGTTGCACTTTGTGTTATTCTGCTTGAGCTTACAAACTTGGGTCTATCCATGCTTCCCATGATGATGCTGGTTCTTCTTATCTCCAAAACCGTGGGGGATCTATTTAATATAGCAATCTACGACTTGTATATACGAATGAAAGGATTTCCTATTCTTGAAATGAATCCAGAGCCATTTATGCACCAGTTAACTGTTAAGGATGCAATTACTCGTCCTTTGGTGAAATTCAATTTGGTGGAGCAAGTGGGAAATATTTATATGACACTGAGCAATTCTAGTCATAATGCATATCCCGTAATCGATGGTCCTTCCCTTTCTGAAAAGACTGTATTTTGTGGTTTAGTGCTACGTTCACATTTGTTAGTTCTTTTGGCAAACAAAGAGTTTCAAGCTTCAAGCAGCTCAGAAAGAAAGAATAGCTGCATAAACTTCTCAAGCTTGTCTGCACTAGACTTTGCAAAACCTGCATCTGGGAAAGGGATCAGAATTGAAGATATTGATCTGAGTAGTGAGGAGATGCAAATGTTTGTAGATCTGCAGCCAATTATCAACACATCTCCATATACAGTCCTTGAGAATATGTCTTTAGCAAAAGCCTATACTCTCTTTCGCCAGTTGGGATTACGGCACCTATGTGTCATGCCCAAGACATCACAGGTAAGTACGATATCCCGATTGTTTTCCTCATACATTCACTATGATAACTGGGCCTATCTTATGACAAAATGCAGGGGGATCCTATTCTCGGAATTTTAACACGACATGCTTTCCTTCCTGCCACTATTGTCAGGCGGTTTCCTCATATCAAAACCAAACCCAAAGCCTTTACATCTATCCCAAAGAAAAGCAATCTTTTGTGACATCTAGGTGAGAGATTATATTATATTCCTTCATTCAATCAACCATTCTTTTTACTACCTTCCAGTTTGTGGGGAGACAAGGTCGGTCTATTGACAACCCTTCTTCATGCAATTTTGCATTGAGGCTCTAAATTGATTATTTCTTAGGGATTTATTTTTTGTATACAGGACCTCATTTTTTATTTTCCAGATTATATATTTGGACTAATAATATAAATGGAAAGCTGCAGCCTTGCTTTTGTGTCAATCCCCTTCCTTCCCCTTTTCTCTTTATATATTTTTGGCAATCAAGGTAGGAATTATATCATATATATGATGCTTTATCCTCGAGGTTTCGAGGATGAATATATCAATTGTAACCTTTTAGACATTCTGGCTGCAGCAGAGGAATTTTCTTCTTGGTTTAACTATCTAAGGTCTGGCAATTTGTTTGTTAACTACTAACATAAAAGTTGTCATCATATAGACAAGACTGTTAATAAAAGCCTTTTTGGATTGCCCTAGGGGGGCAATCTGGGTGGGTCTAATGTTGAAGTTGTCGCTTGGAATTTTGAGTTAAGGCTACGTTCTCATGAGCCTAACCGAACTTCGATATTCAACGGTGTCAACTCTTAGAAATCCTCCGCCATTTTTGAAAACTCAAAGTCAACTTTTTTGAAGTCAGGTGAACGCATGGGAACGTACCCCTATATTCCAGGGTGGGGGTTACTTTTGAAGTGGTTTAAAAGAAATAAACAATGTCGTGCTTGGGCACAAAAAGGAGTGAAGAAGCTAAAGGAAGGCTTCGTCTTTTAGAAGAGTGAATATCATTCATTGGATTGTACTTTATTATAGGATCTCACTTGTCTGTCAGTGTGGTGCTTGGGCACAAAAAGAAGTGAAGAGGCTAAGGAAAGGCTTCATCTTTTAGGTCATTCAAGGTATCTACTCACTTGAAACATCGATGCTAATAACATGATGCAATTTCCTTACCCACTTAAACGTCGATACATAACATGATTTAACATTGTTGTTGGGCTCATTGTGGCGAGGTAATTCCGTGGGAAACCTCCGACACCTAGATGACTAGTTGTTGTTGGGCTCATTGTGGCGAGGTAATTCCGTGGGAAACCTCCGACACCTAGATGACTAGTTGATGTAGCCACCAAGGGGTAGGAAAACCCTCTATCTATGCAGCTAGTTGATGTAGCCACCAAAGGGTAGAATCAGAGTGATTGTTTGTGGTGGCCATAAAAAATTTCAGCCCAAAAATTACCCAAAATAAACTTTGGCATAAAAATTTAAAGAATTTTAACCACATTGGTTTAATCGTATAGTATCATCCAATTTCTCTACTCACTTAACACTAGAATGGTCAGGTGATGGACCAGAAATGGTCCATTTGCAGTGTCCACTTTAAAATTCATATAAAAACAATGGTACAAAATCTACTCGAACCCTTCCTAGGAGTTCATATATGGCAGTCATGGTCCACTAGAAAAATACCTAAAAATATATATACATCCATTCTTGTAAGTTATGCTCTAGCAAACTCAGGGGGGTCAAGTACCAAAAGCTTCATGTGTATGTAAAGTCAAACTGTCTCGAAAAAATGATTTTTTCAAATTTTTTCATTACCATGATATCTTTCTATACAAGACAGGAAAAACAACACAAAAAATTCAATGTCAATCCGAAGTCCGTGAAGAAAGATAGGGTCATTCAAACATGACAGGGTCAACATTGTTTTTTGCCTCCTCTGAACTAATTATGGTTCCCAGAAGGCAGTGGTAGTTTAAATACAACTACTTTTACAAGGAAATGCATTTAGAGCTAATGTTTGACATATAAGCAATTGATAAATCCCATAAAAATGTTGGCTGGCCTTGAATTTGGTGTTTGAACTTTCACTTTTGGTCTCAATTTTAGGTAACTTGTAATAATGATTAATATTTTCCCATATAGAACAAAACTTACTCTATGATATCCTCCAAAAAAATCATGGTATGAAAGTTCAAAATGATATGAAACCAATGCAAAAACAAGCTCATTAAAAATGATGTCACAAGAAATCAAGAAAGGTTTCTGTACCTGAGCCCATTACTAGTCCATAGGCAATAACTTCCTTATGTTAATTGATCTCAAAGTTGAATTTTGGAATATGAATAATATTTGTTAATCATATATAGCATCTATGTCTTCTATGTTTATTCTAGATTTATGCCTCGAGATGTGACTTTGAAACATCACATTCTAAAAAAAAACAAGATTGCGTAATAAACGGGAGCAAATCATCGAAACGAGAGCGAAAGAAATATTCCTTAAAGATTCCCTTATTTTTTACAAAAAAGGGGGTAAAATGAGGTTATTAAAAAAAAAAAAGTGCATGAAATTGTATTTTGACCCCCTCCCCCCCCTCCCCATCCCAATGACTAACTTTTTTATGGAACGATAGAAATGACTTTTTAAAGTGACTCTTTTTCCTTGCAAAATAGAATTTTCTTCAAGTATGTTTTCGTGAGAAAACCGCCAATTTAAGAGGGTATAATATTTAACAAGAAATTGAAGTAAAGCTTGTAACCAAATTGTAGTATTTCAAAAATGTGAAGATGAAATCTTCATATTCACATGCAAAATTTACTTTTTTTAAGACTTCGCTTATGTACAAAAGTATGAGGAGTGATGAAGGAGGGATCCAGCACATCATCATATTCATTTATGCCATCCTCATCACCTTCACTTCTTTCACTGTCACTCGGGGAAGTGCTTGAGTTGTCTTCCTCATCACTATCAACAGATGGTGAAGCATTGCCACCACCACTCCCTTCTTCATCCTCTTCCTCATAATTACAAGCCTTTTTAAGCAAATTGATAGTCCTTTGGCGTAGACGATTGTCAGATTTCAATTTAAAATCATAGCACAATATAGTCACGTCATTAAGGTTCAGCTCATCCCTACAACCCACTTTCTTGGACTTTCTCCCTTTTCCTTGGCTTCTCATTTCTAACTCATATCTACCTTCAAAAGCATTTTCTAAGCGTGTTGCAAGCCAATGAATCTTGAGTTTAGTGACTAAGCCTTCCTCCTTGATTGTAACAAGTACTTTTGCTATCCAGAAAGGTCGACCTTTGTCATCCTCCTCAGTTGGAAGAGCAATCATCATACCTTTGGCAATTTCTGTGATATTACCTTGAGGCCCATTCCTGCATCTTGGTCCGAGGTACATGACTCGATCTTCGTCTTCTTCTACTGCAGGTGCTATTGTGGCATTGTTTGGACCTGCTTGGTGCTGGGATTGATGGAAGGTGTTAGGCCATTGAAATGGTTCTTGCAACTGTCTTAGAGCTATGTTTTGTACAACAATTTTCTGTTCGAGAAAGAAATTTCTCCATCACATCCAATCTTCTTCTAAGAAGTACTTAAAGCCTGAGGAAATTCCATTTTCAATGGCTTTTAAGGATGTCACTGGGGTACTTTTCTTCTGCTTGGACTCCTTAGGATTTTTGAGTGGAAGTTGCTCAGCACGTTCTATGAAGCAAGTGTCTGGAATATATTTAAGGAAGCGCAATCCCTCTGGTGGATTCTAGTCCTTAGTTGTGGTGTACTTCTTCCCCTGTAAGAAGCTTTGTCCATCCTTCAAGTAGAACTTGATGTGATGTTGAAAGGTGAGATCATTCAACTTGTTCATAGCTTGTTCTCTGTCTGAACGTTGAGAGAAAATAAACTCTCTGAAGTTAGCAGTCTCTTTAAGAAACTCAATCACTGGAATGGGAGTATAAGAATCTTCAATAATTCGAACTAAAGTAGGAAGAGAAAAAGCTTTCTTCCTTCTAAGGCGCACAGAAAATCTGCTGAACATTTGGTCAATCTGATCATGAGTGTGGCCTACAAGTAAGAATCCGAGCTTCACTTTTCTAAAGATCCCCTAGCTCCACTAACATGGCACAGTAAGCAAAGAGTGTTTGATTCTTCTTCTCCCTTGTAGTATTGTCAAGTTGCAGGTAGAGCACTGGTGGTAATTGCTCTTGCTCACATAGGACCTTGTTAAGAATTTTAATTGTGAGGTTCGGGTCACCATGCAAGTTTGGATACGTCAAAAATACTTTACACTTTAGACTTCCTTTGAAGACCATAGCTCCTACAAGGTGGACCTTAACAAAACATTCATCTAGCACATCTTTAGGAATGTTCAAGAAATGGGGTAGAGTAGTTTTTTTTTTATCCATTCGATCAATTACAACAGACATATATTGCAGTGGACGTTCGAGAGCTTTTTTTCTGTGCTTGACAAGCTTTCTTCTCTCTGCTGCTTGTTGTTCACGATGTCTGGCAAGGTTCTGTTGCACATTATCTGTTGAAGAATTCAGGTCAAAATATTTCTTTAAATAAGTAAGAGAGAAGAGAACTTGAGCTTACTTCTTTCGACCTCTGTCTTTGCAGTTTCTTGTTGACTCTTTAATTCTGCACACCTTGAGCAAACAGACATTCTGTGTCTCCTGGGAATCTTTACAAGACCGAATTCACTTTTCCACAGTCTGGTGAAGTGTGAATAAGAGATGTGCTGAAACTGAGTGCAAGTCTCTTTGTATTCGTTAAAAACATTTTTTTTGGTGATGTTATCTGTCAAATAATACATGTTGCGGTTAGGCAACTTCTCACATGTTTCTCTAAAATATTTCTCCATCCATGACACAGTAGCAAGGGCATGCATGGTTCCATTCTTGGTCCACAATGATCATCAATTGCTAGGTTTTTATCCAGTCTTTTGTGAACAGTGGACAACCATAAAGCAGTTCTGGCAAACTTCTTCACGGTTAATGTAAAGCAGGCATTCTGGTCTGCCAATGTCATTGAACTGTAGTTGTCTCTAATTGCTCGTAATTTAGACATGTTAAATTTGTTGATGCAACCCAATGAGCAGCATTTAGATCTTAAAAGTCTCCTCATTTTGTGCTCGTCCATAAGGTTTCTTCTTCTGACAGAGGAGCATGTTCTCGAACTAAAATCCACCTTGAATTTCTTGGAAAACTGAGAATGTGTAATCTCGTTGCACCTCGTTGGTGTCTTCATCTTCTGATGAGAGTTCTACTCTAGGGGTGACCTCCTCTGCCCTTAGTGGTGTGCTTGTAGAGGAAAACAAACTACGTGAAGCTGTACCCGATAAGGAGGAGGTACAGTGTTGAATGAAGGAAATGGGCCACAAGACGCCGTGCCAGCAAATGTTGTCGCAACTTCTTCACGAGGAGTTCGTTCAAACATGTCCCTTAGAGCCGACTGAAATTCTACAAACCCATGTGTAACCACAGTTGTGTGAAGAGGAGTAGATGCTGCAAGGTCGTCTTCATTTGTAGTGAAGTCGTAGTGGGAGAAGCGATGGAGAATCTCGCAGTCTTTTGAGCGTGCTGCATTCCTTGTTTGTGTAAGTGAAGAAAGAGAAACTACAAATGGCTGGGGTAGCCTGTTCCAAAAAATTTGCTGAGGTCGAGCCTCTGTAGTGTCGGGGGATGGTACAAAAGGTGGTGGAAGATTGCTACGTGCAACAGGTGAGGCAATGAAAGGAGGTGAGGCAATGAAAGGATGTGGCAGTCGGTTTCCTACTAGACTTGGAGAGGGTTGGAAAGGTGGTGGCAGTCTACTAGTTACTGGACTCGGAGTGTCTTCGATGAGCAATAAAGACTTTGTCGAGGTAGGAGAAGCATCTGCGCTACGTGTTCCATCTGAAGTAGAGGTACTAGAGGAAACAAATGGTGCTGGAAGTTTGTTCACGAAGCGGTTAACCATCTTAAACAACTGCAAAACATTGGGGACATGTAAGTAACTCAATAAGGGTTGGGCAATTGCTATTCAAGAATACAAAAAGCTATTCCGAAATATTATTTGGTATGATGCATTTGCTGTGTGAGTGCATGAATCCTATTCCAAAATACACTAGTCCAGACTGTCTGGACAAGACGTATTCCACTTTACATAGAAAAAGATAACTGAAAATAGTCTACCTTTAAAAAGGAAAATTGAGCGTCTCAGTTGAGTATTCCGCTTTAAGAGATTTAGTCGCCCGACGGCGCCCTTACAACCGATTGATTCCTTTATTCTTTGTATTAGATTTACATAGAAAATTATGGGCCGGATAAGCATGTAAAAATTTACATAGTAATGCCTCTTTTGGCTCTACGTTATTTGTGGGCAATGGTGTATTTGGGGATACACTTTTGCCTTTCATCATTAGAGGGCAAAGTGTATTCGAAAAAAACTTGGCCTTTTGTGTGAGCAAAGTGTATTCCAGAATACACCTTCGTCTGATTAATAAAGTGTATTCTGGAATACACTTTGCTCACACAAGAAGGCCAAAGTGTATTCCGGAATACACTTTGCCTTTCGTCGGGAGGGCAATCACTTTGTTCTTCAGACAAAAGGTGAAGTGTATTCCAAAATACACTTTTGCCTTTAAATAAGCGAGGGGCAATGTGTATTCCAGAATTCACTTTGCTTACACAAGAATGGCAAAGTGTATTCTGGAAAAAATACACTTTGCCCTTCTTGTGTAAGAAAAGTGTATTCCGGAATACACTTTGCCCTCCAGACGAAAGGCAAAGTGATTTTTGGAAAATATTGTACTTTTTTTGTTGTTTTTAGCTTTTACAAATCATTTTTTAGTTGAATTAAAATACGAAAAAGCATGCTTGTGCAACTTTTTTCTGGCTGTTTTTTCTTCTTTTTGCTTGCATTTAATGCACAAATTTGCAATTGTTATTCTGGAATACATTTTTCGTTCCTTTTCTACTCGTGACAGTGTTGTTTTAAACATTATTTTGGCAGGCAAGAAGGAAGCAAGAAAGCACTAAAGAGAGTGCTTAAGCTGTTCCAACGGCCACATCCAATGAAGCAGATTAAGGACATAGATGAGCCTGCAGTTTACGAAAATTTTCAATCGTAACCAAAGGTGCAGGTGATAAGTACAACACACCGACCTTTCTTCACGTTTGCAAAAGCCCTGGGAATAAACGCTATGCCGACTCCGAGTTTGTTAATCTTGGGACAATAAAAGATGTCTCTGAGGTTGCTGGACAAGGAGGTCAAGTGAGGAGGCTATCTTTCAAGACCTCCCAGGGCTACATTGTGGTTGACATTGCAAGCTTTAGATGCATTATACAAATATATCTCCCACTACCGGAACAAACAAAGCCTAGGTTCCATTATTAGGAAGGTTTGTTCCAGTCAAAGCGAGACTTTTCTGTTAGTGAATCTGAGCATGAGGAAGAAGCTGAAGAATCTCCTTCTGCTAGTATTTCTAGGCAGGACAAGGACGGAAATTTCGAGGAAGAAGTAGAGGAGCAGCCCAAAGAGCAGCCCAAAAAACTTAGCAGGCCAAGAGACACTATAGCTACTAAGGGGATAGAATAAGGAGCAATCCAAATGCTCATGTGGCTCTAATTGTTGTCCTTGTTGACAGGAAGCAGTGCACAACCCCCCAAGACTATGATCGAAAAAATGCAGAAACCTACACAAACTATGTCTTGGGGGGAAACCACAGCTTTAAAGCCAGAAGGCAACTGTACAAGGAAAAGAATAACCCGAGATATCTCTCAGTTCTTTATGCAGTTTACTGTGGCCTGACAGACGAGGAAGCAAAAATCGTTGCCAATACGCACAACGCAGACAACGAGTACAAACTGAAGATGAGCTTTGTCGATAAGATAAGGTTCATGTACAGGGAGTGCATTATTTTCAAAGAAAAGTATGGCGAAGACCTAAAGAAACCAGCCGACTCCTTGGAGCTTAAGGAGGCGTGTGCAATAGATTCTTAAGTACGATGAGGCGAACAAATGGCAGTCACTCATAAGCCAGGACAACTGGTTCCATCTTGCCTTTAGAGATGGCAGAGTATGTTACCTTTCTCTTCCAGAAAACGTTTTGTGTGTTAGTTGTCGTTTCCCACTCTAACAGCCTTTCATTTTCGAGTGCAGATCTGGGATCTACAGAATGAAATATTCAACATGTTTGAACGGGGAGAGCTGAAGAGCAAAGGAAATGTGTCAGACAAAAAGAAGGGCTCCGACGTCCCCAAAAAAGAAATGACCATTACGGTGTGGAGGGAGATGCAGGGATTTACAGACATGGATTTGCTGGAAAGGCTTCTGCAGAAAGTTGTGGATACGGACTTTACACTGGAAGAAATGTCCAAGGAGCTACACAAGTAAGTTGATATTCAAGATTCGTTTGTCCTTAACGTGTTGTATAAATTTGTTAATTTTTATTCCGGAATACCCAATCACGCCGGAGGTGTGTCAAAAGTGTATTTCGGAATACACTCCTGCTTGAACATGAAGCAAAACTGTATTCCAGAATACACTTTTGCTTTTATCGTTAAAACAAAAAGTGTATTCTCGAATACACTTTTGCTTCATGTTCAAGCAGGAGTGTATTCCGGCATACACTTTTGATACACCTCGGTGGTGGTTGTGTATTCCGGAATACAGTGCTAGTTTATCTTTTCTTTACTTGTTTTGTTAAGATGTTCGTGGCACACTCATTTTTGACCTTGTTGACTTTCAGCCAAAAAAATGTCATAACCTGCCAGACATGTTTAATGGAGCAGTTGAACGTGGACAGCTGGAAGAGGTGTAAACAACTTTATCACATTGCTACCATTGCTACCTTCGGCCGAATGCTGCATGATTCAATACGCCCAAATTTTGAGGGCTGGTTAAGCCTTCTTGTTCATTATATTTCTCTTTGTGTCTTTGTTGATATGACGTTATTTCTAACGAGCAAGAAGAAAAACAGGGACCTACCGTAGGGATTCATGCACCTGGTACGGATAGCTCGAAGGAGAGGACGTTAGAGGATAGGGCGGATTGTAGATGTTGAGCCGTCCGGGCTACGAGAGGTTTTGTATGTTCGATCATAAGAACCTTTTTTTTTCCATCATTCATGGACTGCACGGTTGGTTGAACGATAAAGCCACAAGATTTCATGTTAGTCATATCGACTTGCCATATGGCTTTAAGTCAAGGATAGCCGCCTGACGACCAACATTTCAAGAATTCGAGTTTAATGCGCTCATCGACGGCATTTTTAAGGTGTTACCACCAAAGAAAGCATTGGCGCCTTGTTGTGTTCCATTCTAGCATGCAAAGCCACACTCATGGAATCTACTTTCAAAAACCATTTTGGTTCCCCCGCTGCAAGCCGGTTATGAAAATATGGTCCGTGAGTTTTTATTCTAGAACACAACCTGCTTTCTTCTCTTCGCTCAAAGTTTCGCAACATCATTGTACTTGTAACTTATTTTCTTCTTATTTTCTATTCTGGAATACGTATTTCTTATTCTGGGATACGTTTCTGCAGGTACAAAACAAACATTAACTACCATGGTGGAGGACCCAGGCTACTGAGTAAGGTGGAATATCTCCATGTCGTTTACTGGAGTTTCGACGGGAAGTGCACTATGGAGCATTTCAACACAGCAGCCTGCCAAAATTTTTCTGATGTTTTAGAGTTTCCAGCAATGTTATAGAAGTTGCAGGACCCAAGTGCACAAGGCTGGATTGTCAATCATTACCAGAAGCCACAGAAGCTGATTAACCATCTTCTGAATATGTTCTCACATCAAGGAGATTGGGTGCTTGACGCTTTCTCTGGCTCTGGTACAACAATAGCATGTGCACTTAAAAAGGGCCGCAATTGTGTTGCAATAGACATTGACAAGGAGGCTGTAAACTTTATCAAGATGAGATTGTCTGCCTTACCAACTCTACCAGATGAGAATCAAGAGTTAGGCGCCAAATCATCATCAGATTTTACCAAGATGACATCCTCAGAGATACAGCCTCCATTCACAAGCTCTCTGCAAGATGAAGCTACTTTTGCAGAGCTTAAAGAAGTAGCTCTAGCTACTATACCAAGAAACCAGAGACACAAACAAAGATAAAACAAAGGGAAAAGGAGCAAATTGAAGAGAAGGACCAACCCGAGACAAGCAAAAACATGAGGACTACGATTTGGATCTCTGACTTGTCTTCTGCAAGATTAATTATGATTGGCTAGAAACTATTGCCGAATTTGATGTATTAAAAAATTTTAATAATATAATTATTATTTTTTCTACCTTATTGAGATATCTTCGAATTCCTAGTTACAGTGATTGTGTACTGATGTCTGAAATTTTGCCATTTTCGAGTGCTCTTCTTCATGAATACAAGATCATCACTTTAAAAGAACCCAAAATGTAAGCTAAAATATTTTGTTCCTCTTGAAATCCCCAACTTTTTTAAAAAAGGATCAATTTTAGAGCATGGTGTTTTTCTTAAGGGAATCTTTGAAACGGGAGTCCCGTTTAATTTAAAGCAGTGTTAAAAGTGTTAAAATGTCCCACGTCATGAAATCAATGCAAAAAAATTCAAAGAAAATATGGAAGTTTATGACTATAAAAAATCAAGTTAGACTGTTATGTGCAGTTCCACTTGCAGACCATTATTGGTCCACAGGACTGGAAGTTTAAAAATTAATAGAGGCAACATCTTAATCAATATTCATCTCAACTTTAGAATATAGTTTATGCGTACAGTTCTTTATAGGGTAAAATTAATTGGTTAGACGAGCTTGCATAATTTGAGGGCAATGTTTAAACACAAACAACTGTGAATTTATGGAGTACTTATTCGCCAATTGAATCTACATGGACTTCTACTCACACCTTTCACAAATTATGTTAATAAAGGTAAGAAACCATGGAAACATTATGGAGACAAAACAGATAGGGCTGGTGAGAGATATATGCTCTATACAATTGAACTAGTTATGGACCATAAATGGTTCATGCTTAATTATATTCGTATCTTTCAAATAATATGTTATTTCAATATGAAAATAGAGAGTTATATTGTAAAAGAAGGCCCGCATTCATGAAAAATATAGTGTACATGAAAGATGACCTACTTGAAATATTATCCTACTAAAACTATAATGCTTTGTAGTAGCAATGGATATACCAGTTTTATACTAGTAAAAAATAACCATGTTTCTCCGTATTTTTTTTGCAAGAAAACCATACAACCTAAACTCAATTATTAATTTATGCGTCCTATGCCCACGTGGGATTCAGCTCGTTGCTGTCCCACACGCCCGGGTGTACCACCTTGGGGTGGGTGTGGGGGGGAAGGGGGGTGGATGGGGGAGTGACTAGGTCAAGGGAGGGTAGATAGGAATTTCTTTTTATTATTTTAAATTTGGCACGAATCGCAAGAAGTGAAAAATGAAGATCAATATGAGGTCTTTTTCAAAAATTCTTTTTTCCACAAGGAATATTTTTTGATGCTCTATAGGATGGGAGAATCTTTTGCAAAAAAGAGCATTTTATTTTTTGGCTAAAAATGGAAGTGAAATTTGATGATGTGGCAAGTTGGTGGGATGATTTGGAAAATGGGCGGTGACATGGCATTATAAAGTGATGATGTATCAAGTCAAAACTTTCTATGAAGTGGAGATGATGTGGATGACATGTGTATGATAATGTGGAAGCATTTGGGGATGATGTGGCACCATGGGATGATGACATGTCACCTAAGGTATCAAAATAACTTTTGAAAAATAAGTTTTCTGGTAGACGACACATGTATGATGACATGGATGTGCTTAGGTGTCGATATGGATGGTATTTGGCATTCTTGAGGACGATGTGGTTAATTTGGTAACCAATTTGGCACTAGTGCGCATACCAATAGATCTTTTATGCAATGACTTGGACAATTTACTCTTCCATATTTGTTTGAGGAAAATATGCACTTTCTCTCTCTAGCTTAGCTTTTAGAGAGAGAAGATGGTCTTAAACCATAGAAATAGCCAAATTTGGTGGAATCTTTGCTCTTTTCAAAGGTGATGAATGTATGATGGGTGTGTGATGCATGTATGGTGTGTTTTGACTAGAAAAAAGACTCTTTGCCAATTTGGGCTAGGGAAAATGATGATGAGGCATGAAGATGTAATTTATAAAGCATGTATGGTGTTCATGGATGGGATTGAGGTGGTGGGATCATGTAAGAAGCCTTGAGAAATAGAACTCATGCCAAAATGATTTGGAACTAGCCACATACCAAAGAATCTTGAGGGATCTTCCAAACTTCAATCTTGAGGGGTTGGTCTTTCAATCTCTAGACTCAACTTCACTAGCTTGAATCTTATCCTCCTTGCTACACTTGCATGATATCCAATGAATGTCCTTCCCTTGGTTCTTCAACAAAGGTATCAACTTGTGATCTTCAAAGATGGGAGTCTTCAAACTTCTAGCTCTTGCACATATATGTTAGTCCAATGTTAGATAAAGATGTGCAAATTATGTGCATTGCTCTTCTATGCTGCCAAAATGTGGCAGCAGGATGCTAATGAAAAAATCAAAAAGAAGTTTCAGAAATATTTCACAGGTAAATCAAGTTATATGGATTTGCGAAGTATTGTGATCATGTCTTCAAATGCCACGCCTATCATATTATTGATCATCCGGTGCCCGAGGATGGGTGTGTCCTGGTCTTTTTCCGGCTGTAACCTCAAGTAAGTACATCGAGACATTAAAACTAGAACGTCCTATTATCATGGAATATTAAGTTCTTTACACCATGCATTGATAGATAACCAAAGATGAGTAGAATATCTTATTTCAGCAATAATAATAGATCAAAATAACAAGACTTAGCAAACTGCATTCCAGTTTCATATAAAATATTGTTTTAAGACAGAACATAGAAGTTTCCTTTCCAACCGCAAAACTAGATGAACTTGTAACAGAAATAGAGAAGGTTTTTGAATGTCACCAATGCATCGATAGTATTTTGTGAACAAATATATTGCTTGAACACCAACTCCAAAGCATCACATGGAGGGATAAGTTCAGTTACCTGCAGCGAAACCAAGAGACAATTAGCCTAATGGGTAAAAGCTCAAGTCACAACAAGTAAGCAATGAACCTATCCGGCTTAATGATCCTCACCATTAACCAATATTCCTGTTATAAATTAATACGTAAAGAAATGGAACTGTCATATCGCCCTTCACTATCGCATAGAGAGCAATAGTCTAAAAATAAGTCAAGGGACACCAAAAGCATTCACTGTTTGTCACAAGTCACATGAAGCATGATTTATTATAGAGTAAGGAAAATAAATTACAGTCTAAGTTTACAGCATATATAACAGTATAGAAATAACGGGCAAACGAAACTTTTTAGCAAGAAATAGGCCCCATGGAGAATAACCAGTTAAGTGCAGATGCCTTGGGAACCACGTAAATGTGAAGTTAAATTACATGACAACAACGTGTAAATTAGAATCAACATGTGGCAATGTCACAGTTTAATAGCAAGATCAGATCTAATGGGATATAGCGACAGATAATTCAAGCTTAATCCCAAAGAAGAACTACACTAGATAGCAAAAAATATTAAGTCCATGTGGCTAAGTAGCGTAGATCTTGTCTATAGAAAGCTATAGCAGATGCCATATTGTAGACATAGAAAAATGTTAGACAACAGGAACAACATTTAGGGCAAGTTTAGCAGCTCAGATAATTTGGATCATAGCAGATAGATAGAGAAAACAAGTAGATAAAAGTCTATACGAATCATGGACAATGGCATTGGAGATGTCATAAACAGAAATCTGAATTTCTACTATACCTAATCAGCATACTTGTATTCAAATACATGAAAGAGGAATTGGTTGTATCGCAAGTAAGAATAAACAAGCTTTTTCAAGATCCCGCAAGCAAGAATATTGAGTATCCTAAGAACAGGTCAAGCCAAACACAATATGAGAGGTTAAATTGTGTAGATGATTCAACAACATAAACTAACAAGGTGCTCTAAAAATGTTCGGATCAATTGGTTAAGAGAAAACAAAACCTAAATGGGTGAGAAATAGAACTATAAGCATACAAATCAAGTTTAAAATTAATGATTGCTAAGATTTATTGGCTGCAAGAACCTGATTTGACATGTTGGCCTTCATGTTGTTGGTTTGATTGTGAGCCTCTCCAGCAGTTGAAAATGCGTCGGATATACATAGGGCAGAAGAACTGGTAAAACATAACAAGGACCATTGGGGGCATGACTTTAAGAAAATTCAGCAGCATATTAGTCAACCAAAAAAAAAAGGGTGTGCATATGTGATTGATTTTCTTAGCATTAATGAATTTTCAGAGGAGCCCCTGCATGAGATGCTGAGCATGGGCTCGGTACGGAGGTTGGGATCATACCTTCAAGAGATCATGGATCATCGAGATCAGCTCGGTCCTCGGGCACTTACCTGATACGTGTACATATTTCTTTCCCCCATGATATATATTTGTATTTGTATTTGTACAATTTTACAGCAAACTTATTCCTGTCACGATTTTTCCCCCAAACAATCTTTCGGGGGGGGGGAGTTAATCCAGACAGTAATACGCTCTTTGTGCCTCCTGTTTCGGTCTTATAGGCCAATTGGTCTCCATGGACGATAAAAAACTCTATTCTATTCGCTTTCTATATGATTCAAAACATTGGAAGAAGCCGGGTAAGTTGAGGATGAGATGTGTGTGTGGGGGCATATGTGGTTTACGAAGTTTTTTTGTAATGGTTTTGTGGTTTTATATGATTTACAAGGGTATGAGCTTCCAATGCAAGTTAACGGTGCACGTCTTAAGAGGTATTATGCACCAAGAACTTTCAAGAAACTCCCTGACGCAACATAATGTAATTCATCCGGGACGATGAATATAGTTCGGGAGAGGGAGGGAGGGGAGGAAAGCATGTAGGAGACAAACAATTTAGCTAAAAGAATATTAAAAATAGCCATTTATATATATTAAAATAACTTCTTATAGACAAGGCTAGCAATCAAATTGGAAGGCTAGATTAAAGCAATAACTAAATAGATTAAACCCATGATTAAATAGAACATGCATTTGTAGTAGGTAAATAAAATGTGCCTTTTTCTATTTTTTAATTTAGGTTAAAGAAATTAATAATAAAGCTATTGTATGGGTGAATGAGATGTATCACGTATAAATACTTAAGTTTTTTTTTTTTTAATGTTGTTAGATTTTGCTGGTTTTTTTAAGATATCAATACTTTCTTGTTTTGGATGGGTTGTCTACTGGATTCTTATAGCTGATACTGGTGGCTTATCATTGTTGGATAATGTTTTTTATCTAATTGGTTTGCTTTTTTTATTATTGTTGGCCAACAATTTTAACAGGAATTTATTCATGAACCAGGGGCAACAACATGATAAAACATTTCAAAGACAAACATCAACATAAACCCTAAATAAAGACTCGTATATTAAGGCAACATGCATAACAATTTAACTGAGTAAATGATTGTGCGGCATAATCCAATTGAGATAAAAAGCGCTCAATGATGCTCCATGGGTTGCAGCTTGAGCAATTGTGGCACAATGGGATTCATGCAGAGGATATAAAATACATCTTACTGGAGTCTCTTATATATACATGTAAATGAGAAGACTTTGACATTCTTAAGACGATATCCGAGATAAATAAGTCGATTAGAGTAGGATATTAGTTACAAATTTCAAGCAAGCACATGTGCTATGTTAATATGACAACATATCAAACATGAAGATCGAGATTAATAGTGCACAAAACAAACCTATGCTATCCAAATGAGTACTTTGACACACGTTGGGGCATTAGAAAAGGAGATTATTATTAGGGTTTCTAAAAATTTCTTTGAAGACATTCGAACTTCCATTGCGTGGTTTTTCATTTCCAGATTTTTTTTATTCTTCAGGTATGTTTTCGTCTTCTAGTATCATGGTCTGAACATCATCAAAAATCATAAAGGAATGATTGAAAAACTCTCTTTCATTACAAAAGTTTAATAGTGGTTGTAACAAATAGGTATGTCATCTGCAATTAAATGAATATGCTCAATTATACTTTTCTAAAGAATAAGAAAAAAATGTATTCTATCTATATTGAATCACTTTGAGAGTGGCTGATTCCAGAAAGGATTAAAAGCAGTAAATTCCTGAATGTAACAGTCTTCTTGAGATCTTTAGACTTGTCATCTGGCCCCAGTGAAGAAAGGGAGTTTTCGAATTTGTTTGTTCAAACTTTGCTCCTGTTGGGTTCAAACACGAACTTAATCAAGGAATATCTTATAGACAACATGTGGGAAAATTCCTTCTTAACCTTTGTGGCATCCATTTCATTGTTGCTATTGGATGGAACTATCACTTTTGCCTGTTCTTCAAGATGAAATTGCTCCAGTTGAAATTGAGATCAATGTAATCCATGTACAACTCTAAGTGCCAGGATTTGTGAAGTTCCGTATTCCTCGTAGTTGCGCTTTCCATTTCAACAAAGAATGGAAAGCAACTCATCCACTGTCACGCTATTTGGAATGTTGACAACCTTGGAATATCGGGATATCTTAGTAATGAAAATATGCTAATGGACTTGGAAAGAAAGAATAAAAATGCATAAATCTATCAAATGATCACAACAAGAAGAATAATGTGCTAGAACGTCCCAAAAGGCGAAACCGGCGACGTGGGCGATGGAAAACAGTGGACAGAACAATTGGTCGGAATGTCCAATGAACACGATTTAAAGGCTAAACTGCAAATGATAAACGCCAATCATAGTACGTAAAGTTCGACTGAAAATTTCGTCCAATCCAAGAGTGACACGTGCACAACATTCTTTCCCGGAATTGTTCAATTAGTTGCATTCTAAGTTTCTAGTTACATTCCAATATCTTACTTGCATTACTTGCATTCTGCCTTCCATTCTGCATTCTAATTTCTTGATTAATTTACAGCTCTATTTACTAGCTGGGGAATTGAACCCCAGTGAAAGCATAGCCTAGCAACAGATTGGAAAAGGTTACACAAAAGATGAAAATCTTCTTGAAGAACCAACGGACCTGTTTGCAAAGGAGTTGGAAAGGAGGAAACAAGAGTAGCTTCAATGCCTTGGCTTTGCTTTGCAGTAAAGATGTCATTATCTGGAGGAGGAAGATGCGAAGAAGAACGAGTAAATCCTTCATGGCCAGAGGTCGAGAGGTCGAAAAGCATAATGTAAAACTGAAAGCTTACAAGAAAATATAAAAATATTCACAAAGAACCTGGCTTGACCTACTTTTAAGGCCTCCGATAGCAAAACTCTTCGAAAAAAAGCAAGTATAGGAAAGAAAGAAGCGACAAAAGATCACATCACAGATCACAGATCACAGCTTGCCAAAAACTGGATACCTGCTTTTTTTAGCTTTGATCTTTACCCTGAAAAGGCAAACAAAACATTGTAAAGATCTAGAAGCTGAAAATAACATTTCTTCCTGCAGCGCCAAGGCGCCATGATCTTGCGGACAGCTCCTTCGCAAGAGCTGGAGCTAGAGCTGAAGGGTGGCATAGAAGGCGCCATAGTCCAAGAGTTACATACAATTTCGAACAAAGAAGCAGCCGAAATAGCTTAGGAATTCGTCAATCCAAGATTATCAAACCGTATGATCTGCCTAAGAACAAAAAGAAACAGTTAGTAGCGGATCTGGAGCATATCAAGCAAAGCAAGCAAGCAAAATGATCTACAAAATAGAGAAAATCCTTCAGAATCGTGGATAGCTGAATAATAGCAACTGAAACCTGAAAAAGCAGAGCGTTATAACTCGGCTTTTTCCTCATTCTGATGCCGGTCCTTCAGGAACACTGAAGATTGCACTGAATAGTTGCTATATGAATAGTCGCTATATCACGGCAAAATCTTGCCAGAAGCACAACAATTTCAAGAAATCATGTCTAGACAAGAAAATAGGTTGTTTCCATTCCATCCAAACCTCATTATCGGCAACAGCAGCCATATTTTGGATGGGCGCCATAGCTGGACTACATAGAAGAGCTCCTTTGCAAGAGCTGGAGCTAGAATAGAAGGCACCAACATAGAAGGCACCATAGCCAAAGGCGCCATCGACAATCGCCAGAGTATCACAAGAAAAAAAAAAATGCCATATCAGAATAAAACTACCACGAACTTCACGTAACAAGAATTGCCTTCTACTTGCGGAGGCACACCTGACACGCTAGAATTGCAGGTAGGAAGGCAATTCTTGTATACGTAAAAACCAGGTACGTTCAATTCTTGCCCCTGCGCCAATCACATCATGCCATTTGGCAAGTTTCAAATCAAGAATCCTGGGTTCATCCCTGCGATTCCTGTTTTACTTGCATTCCGGAAGCGCATCCTTGGTTTACTTGCATTCTGGCAAGATTACCCTGCATTCGGCTGATTTACTTGCATTCTAGCTGATCTTTACTTGCATTCTGGATTCAAGAATCGAACGTCCCTTGTTTCCACGTTATAGGAAAGCCCATTTAGTGGGCTTTCCTGCTGTGTCAACAGGGCTCCGCGCTCCGCGCGTCGCTCTGTTTCCACAGATATACAAGCAATCCAATAGTGTCGTTTTACTTCGTCAAGCCATTTAGAGGACCCACTTTCATGATGTGCAGGCAAACACGTAGTCTTAACTATTGCTCACATATCGTAATCTGCTACTTGACTATTGCTATATTGCTATTTTATGCATCCTAATGATAATGAATGCAAAATGTCTGAATCGATTCATTCTCCGGGAGCAGACGGCAAAGTTTCCTCTGACAAAAACCGGCAATGCATAGTTCCGGGGCGGTGTACGTTATCCAAGCCAGCTATTTCTTTTCTACCCTTTTTGACAGAATACAATAATGAAAAAGCTCTTAGTTTCAGTATTTTTCTTTAAGGCCTTTGTGCAAGCAGAATCATTCCACTTTTAATCCTCAGAATCCCCATCAAAAGATTAGTGTTAAATATGATTGGAGTTTACTACATATAAAGAAGACATTTGCTCAAATTGCTAAAAGATGCCGTCTTTTCAATTTCTTTTCAATCAATGGTTTTGCAATGATGCTGCTTGATGGGAACACGATCTTTCTGGAGCCCTTCTCCATAATTATTGTTCACTGGAATTGTAAAATATCCACTTAAAAACTAAAAGAATGGTGATACGTGGAAATGGCATGAACCTCGTTTCTGGAGCATTGCAGCCAATCCTCAATGACGCTGCATTAAAGAGTTCAATAAACCCACCATGGCACTAACAGACATCAGAAACATGCATTCAAGCAACCACATCTTGCCATTACCTTCAAAAGTTTAAAGATAGACTGCCTGAAATCCGTTGCATATTAGTTCTTCATGCCAACAAACTTGAAGAATAAACGCGATTTCTAGCCTTATGAGCCTACAAAGATTTCAAAACATGTCACAATGTGCTCATTGAACCAGTGCAAAAAGCAACCAAAGCCAGAAATAGCTTACTTGTTTCTCCCAATTTGTCAGTGCTGTCAACGTTAGCAGAGACAGCATCTGTGTGGAAACTCCACATAGAATACCAAACCACAAACCCTGCAGCAAAACAATCTTCTGAATAAATTACGGTACTTGAGTTCATAGAAGGAAGACAAAAGAACTGGTTTTACCAAGACTAAAACAATGAAAAGTATATTCATGAACTAGAAAACACTAAATTGATTAAATAAGCTGTATATACATAGGATTATACATCAAGGCGGTGGACGCCCACCGTTCTTTTCTCTTGAAACTGTAAACAGTCTGTATACAGGCTCCATGGCCTCTTCAAGGCCCCAAGAGAGCAAGTTAATTTATTATTATTATTATTTATATAGACTCTCTCAATACCATGCTCGGATGATCTCTTATACTAAGGTTACTAGTGAATGTCATGATCTTTGATATTGCCAGGTCCCAAGAAAACTTGGCATAACATGGCCCACGGACCACAACCCTTTGCATAATCGAGCCTGTATTTGTATCCTGCCCTTATTTCTATAAGGCCATGTGCAAATCCAAGGCTTTAAAAAACTATTTCACTAAACGCCACTTCTTGCAACGGTAATACTTTGACATGCTAAACCTCCCCTAAAAGTTGTGTCAAAACTCACTTTTCCGCCAACTTGAAATGTGAATGCTAATAAATAGGCAACAGGGAGCCCAACTACATAATATGCCCCAAGATTTGCCACGGCTGCAAAAGATTGCCATCCACATCCACGAGCCACACCTGGTCACACAAATAAAGATCTTTAGCTTCGTCATAATATTATAAACTTCTGAACTAACGTGCAGAGATCCATATTTCCTTTGGCATCCTAAGAAATAAGCAGATGAACTAATTGCATTAATCAATGGACAATTACAAGTGCTGCAAGTTTTACTGAAAAGAACCAGTATCAGTTGGGCTAGCTAACATACAAATCAATTGCAATTTGTGGAAACATCAAAAGCTGTCCCACAACCACCTTTGCTACCACAATGCTTATTACAGAACCAGAAGTTTTGTTTAGAAACTATCCTACAAGAATTCATGCCAAAACATTCACCACAATGCTTATTACGGAACAAGAAAACTTGATGTCCATAGAGACATCTATATGCTTATCCTCGATCTTTCCATGTTCATGCATTCTGGCAACCTTATTAAGGGTACCACATACTCCTCTATTTTAATCTACCTATGCAATCTCAAGCAAAAAACAGAATTACACCCAATTTCTCTTGGAAAGGGATCTAACCTGACAGAACACCTTGAACAGTATCCATCACAGATATGCAGGCAATAAATGGCACAAGCTTTGCCACATAGTTCACAACCTCTTTTTCATTACTAAATGCCCAGCCTAAGATGTTTCGAAGCAAAAACAGAGTGGTGGAAGCAAAAACGGCATCTATAAGAGTAAGACTTAATGCCACGTAGACAGCTAAGCGAGCTGCAAAGGGATGACCAGCTCCCAATTCATTTGAAACACGAGTACTGGAAATGCAGCAGTAAATTGTCAATTGCAATCAAAAGTTTGAGTGCTATAACATTTCAGTGCAATTGCTTGCCTTACAGAGGCGCTGAGACCGAACGGAATCATATATGCCAAAGACACAGTATTCAAACTGCACATAAACAACTTTATTAGGCCCGTTTTGTGCTTCTCTTACAGAGAAGTTTACATGAACGATATTTGCAGATGCCACAATCCTTACCATATGGAAAAAGCTGAAGCCTCGAGTTCTGGCCGTGGTAAAATACCAGAAAGGAGCACCAGAGTTTCAAATGACCACCATTCTAAACTGGAAGAATACAGTAAACTAAGTTTGGGACACGAGAAAAACATTATCATACTCTTTTTAATAGGATATCAACAACACAAGCCATCATGACAATAGAATTGCCAAATTTTCAAGGCAGAAAAGAAGATATATAGAATATCATCAGAGATGTAAAAAAGAATGAATCTAGAAACCAGAAAAGAAGATATATAGAATATCATCAGAGATGTAAAAAATAATGAATCTACAAACTTTGCTGACATTAAAGCACGTTTTTCACATCCCAAAAAAAAAAACCTAAAGCATACATTATGTTACTTGATTTGCAACTCTTCCTTTCATATGCTTTAATTCCACACCTTAGTGCTTGTGCTTTTCATAAGTAAACAAAGCATGACCATGAAAAACTCCTACTCGTAAAGATTGTAGATATCCGAAAAAAATAAGATCAAAGGATCTGTGGTTATATTTCCAGCAAAACTTATAAAACTGCAAGCTCTACATGTTCGACTAAGTAAGTTGTGAAAGAAAGGAACAGTAAAATAGAGTACCATATCATGATTGCCGAGGGAACCGCAAGCTTAAAAAATTGCTTTAAATCATTGAATGCCTCTCTCGAAAATGAGGTCCATGTCTTCTTACACTTAGGAGAGAACTTCACATAAAGCACTAGAAGTGCAACGTTCACCCAATTTGATATGCTGGTTGATAATGCTGCTCCTTTGTTTCCCATTTTAAGTTTGTACACCAAAGTCCAGCATAATGGTATGTGAATTGACAAGGTTACACAAGAGCCTAACAACATTGGAAAAACAGTGCTCTGAGTTTGCAAGAATTTCACAAGCGGTTGGAGGCATGAATAAGCAAATAAACCAGGAAGCATCCATCGGGCATATCTCCCTGCTTCTACTGCAATCATGTGATCTTGCCCTAGCACCATGAGCAGCCAACCCATGTTGTACCAAACAATTGCTACTGGTATGCAGGTCATAGCCAACACAAACACTGCCCTTTGCATGTATATACCGAGTAAATGATACTGGTGTGCACCATAGGCTTGTCCACAAAGTGTCTCCAAAGCACTCCCCATTCCTATCTATTGAAAGAGGCAAGTAAGATTTATTGAAACCAAAGAATACTAATAGACTTGAAAATAATCAAAATGTACAGAATTTAACAAATGATCACCAAAAAAAAAAGTTGCTAAAACGTACCAAAAGACTGAAACCGGAGACATTGGCGAAGGAAGTGGCAATAGAAGCACTTGAGAGAGACAATTCGCCCAAATGTCCAACGAACATGACGGATACGATTTGAAGGCAAAACTGCAAAAGATTAACGCCAATCATAGGGCCAGCAATCCAACACTGTCGTTTTACTTCGTCAAGCCATTTGGACCACAAACTTTGATGGGCAGGAGGAGGAGCTTGTGGTAAAGCTTGGTACTCTCCATTGAGGGAGTCCATCTCCTCCCGCTTGTCGGCCGTATCCATGATTGGCAAACCCGCCGCCAAGGAATCACATAGGCGTCTTATTAATTACTGAATGCAAAATATCTGCCTAGATTCATTTTCCGGTAGCAGACCACGATGTTTCCTCTGACAGCAATGTACGGTCTTCTTTTAACATGGGGCGGTGTATATTGTCCAGGCAAGCACCATAATAATGAAAGCCAACATTCCGTATAAAGTTACCCTGGTCATGCTGATATGGCGCAATCCCAACGGTGGGTGATTCCATCCCGTAGAATAACCCACGTTGATGATCGTGCCACGACCCATAACCAGGGTAACTTTATTTTCAGGCGCCCAACATTCCGGTCCAATTTATACAATTGTATAAAAGTAGCAGCCAAAAAGCACGTTTGATTATTTGCATTGAACTTTTTTATGCAACTGAACACCATTTTTTGAGCCCTAATAACCTTTGCAATTTTCTCCTGCATTTGTCACAACCTTCGTAACCTTATGAAATGCACTAACATTAAGATGGGATTCACAACGAGGTCTTGCCTTCGAAGCAACTTATACAAGTTAACTTTCTTTGATGGGAGTTAATTGCTTTCAAGTTTCGCTACACAATGACATCAAACATAAGCAATGACATCAAACATAAGTTTTGGCCAACTTAATATTATGGCAGTTATATCATGTGTCCGATTTATGGATAGAATGTTTTTTTTTTATTGAAAGATGCTTTCATTCATAATGGATTTATGTATACAACTTAATTCTATGTGATATCAAAACCTCCACAACTTGACGACTGTGCAGAGTTAATCACATAGCAAGATTAAACGTGCCATACGTCACAACTGACTAAAGAAAGAATCCCATAGTTGACGAGCCATTCTTTTGATCTTTTCGCAGCCTTTGAACTCACTTTACTTTTTAGATTTAAGAGATATCAAGATCCCGAGGAATGCGTAATTGCGGAGAAGACAAAAAGCCTTGCGTCTCTTCCAAATAATCCAGAGCGTACCATCCCTTACACAAATGCACGATCCCTTTTCAATGCACCATCCTCTAGGATAAATTCCCAAAGACTACGCTTACAACCGGGCTAGATAATTCAAAAACTTCTTTCACTCTGGCCCCAAGCGCTTGGATGTCTCGCATTCTATAAAGCAATGCTCAATAGATTCCTCCCCAGCATAATCACACATATAGGACAGATATGGGACTAACTTGTGAGTTGAATCGTTGACCACACTGTTAGTTCTTAATGCCCCATGTATTATCTCCATGTGAGAACTTGCACTTTGGGGGAAGACGATTCTTCCATACATGTTTCCACATACGCCTAAATCCCCTTCCTCACTTTTGCAAGGACCACTTCGGCGATAACTAATACCTCGTTGAAATGAAGAAGTTTGTAGCAAGAAGAAACCGGCGGGTGCTCGTGCAAAGCTTCATGAGATGTCACAAAATCCCCACCAAAGGGTATTGCATAATGAGTAATGCTACCTACCCAATCGAATCAAATTGCTTCAATCTTGTGGACGACCTCAAATTTTTGTTTGAAGTCTTCCCATGATAAAAGCACCCACGTGAGTACCAATCGCCAACAAAATTGATTCCACGTGATGACCACCTTCTCTGAGTCCTCATATCCACTAGAGAAAATAGGGCTTTGGATCCCCATCCGCTTCTATGGCTAACCACCACACCGCATTGCGATGGAGTGGTAGTTCACTACATCTCGCATGCCATAAACCCCTCATTGATTCCCATGCTTTAAGTAATCCTTTCAAAAAGGTGAAGCCCCCGAGAAAGGTTTTAATTTGTAAAGAGAGCCCATGGCAACTCCACTCTCATGGTGACTTTGTGTGACGGTCCGTGGGAATATCGCCATAAATAATGATATTCCTCGATCCGTCACCATACAAGTCTATCTTCATAGCCTTGTATACCATAGATTTGTGGCACTAGGGGCATGGCTAAGTTATTCTCATAACTTAGCCAACCATAGGTTAAGCCATTATCCACGGGCCTTAACCTATTGGGGCACTGCCACACCAGATCTCCACCCCATTGGTGCCACGTGGCATCCTAGGTGGACCTAACTTATATAGGCATAAACCCTAACCCTAGACCTCTTTCCAGCCCTAGCACCCGTGAGACTCACCTACTGCTCGAAACCTCGCTTCAACATCGCTTGTTGTGGCATAGACTGGTGCAAAGAGTCCAGCAGGGTAGACTCGCTCTTGGAGTAGGAGCGGCACCTGCGTGAGTCCGAGACCATGGAGGCACACCGGATCCGAGGGAGAGCTTGGAGCGTGTATGTAGGATAGTAGTTGTGATAGCTCATCCGAATTAGCATTCCGGATGTGCTAGTATTTTGTATCTAGAGTAGAGCCATCCTAGAACCCATATTCAACATCTTGAACCCTAATCAAGGAACCCTAACTATTAGTTAGATTTGTATGATTAGGTTAAGATGTTCTTCTTATGATTATTCTCATGATGTGATGAGTATGGATGTTGGTTGATCTTGTTGCTCCTCTTGTATTGGGAAGGGGGTAGAGACCCGTGAGCCATATGTAGTATGCTCTAGAGTAGATCCCTTAGTCCCTATTTAGTTGCGGCTCATGCATAGGAGCCCACCCGTGCTATTGAGGCTATGATATGACTCAACACCATAAACGGGGCTAGAGGGAAAGTGGAGGGAGGATCCCACGAAAGTGGGGGCCTTTGGTGGATCCCATAGTGAGCTAGGCTTATGGTCGGTCACTGCGGTGGGCGAGGCATGGGTCCGACACCTCCCGGGCAATGGTGTTGCCCTGCCTCTCAGAGCTGCAAGTGTTGGCTTGGCTCGTTTTGGGGGTTCACCGGCAGTGCATCGTGTGTCGCCACGATTCTCTAGCCGCCCACGGCACCTCTAGATCCCGGGAAGGGAGATGCAACCCTTCCCTGCCTCATCCACCCGGGAGATGCAACCCGGAGTAGTCCCGATGGGTGATGCCATGGGATTACAGATCCCAAGGCTAGAGTCTTGTCGTGAGCCTGATCTAGCCCATTTTGCAAAGTATGCACAAGGGGCGGATGGAGTGGTCAACCCTAGCCATTGTTCTATACCAGCCCTCGCCATTGCCATGACTTCGGTCTGCTCTATCTTGAGGCCTAGCGGTCAGGTCATCCCTCCCACGAGTCCAAGCTTCGGGTAGGAGCTCTCATGTTTTATGGTTCGTGATTATCATCTTTGCCTTGGTTTATGTGTGATGCACTACCCTTGAGGTAGTATTTGTATATGTTGATGCTAGTTCTCGACGTGTTATCGCCTTCATTTTATAGGAGCCCATAGGGGAAGGGCGCAAGACACCTTTCAGTGTTCCCTTCCCGCACTAGAGTCACCTCCGAGTGCGGGGGTAGACGAAGGGCCCATCACGTTGTTGAGCCGGGATGGGGATTTCTCGCCGAGTGTCTGGCCGGGCGCCGTCGCTTAGCGGAGGAGCGTCACAATGGTATCAGAGCGATGTTCTTGGTTGACCAAGAACTAGCACTGACCATAGCCATGAAGTAGTCTAACAAGCCTATAGGGGTGTGAAATAAATATTTCCACCATCGAACCGCGAAAATGGGGGAAAAATTTTTCTCCTAGGTAGTGGGTCAGGACTTAGGTTAAGTGTTAGACGAAAGTTGAGTGAGTCAAATTCATCTTCTAGTAAATTTGGAGTGAAAATTATGCATCTGCATCAAATTTCACCTAAAATGGGTCGAAGAATCATGCCAATCGGAGACCCAGGTGAAAAATGGCGCAAATTCCTAAATTGCACTTCGAACCATTAGAAAAATTCAAAAATTTAAGTATAATATCAATTAATATAGATTTAACATATACATTAATAGTTAAATAATTACTAAATATGGTGTAATTAATAAGGGGGCTAATAAATAGGGTAATTATGGTAGGAGAATATTCCAGGGGACCCTCCTTTTTAAATATCGACACCTCATTCTTTCTCTCCAACCCTTCACCTTCACCTCTCTCTTGCTTTCGGCCTTTTTACGTCACCCATTTCTGAACCACAAGATATGGCACGCACCAAGCAAACCCTGAGAAAAGACCCGGCCCTAGGCCTACCCTCTCCATGGCGCTGCAGTGCCAGGCGACATGTGAAGAAGATCCCGAGCACCTCCCACCCAAGAAAGGGGAAGAGGAGCTTCCCCAAAGAAGAAAGCAAGAAGAAGAAATAAGCCTCCTTCCATGATGCGAGGAGAGTCCCAGGCCGGTTCTCCATCCGGTTCGGCATTTCTCGGACCCCGGAAGTCTCGCCATTCGGCCCCTCGGACAAGGGAGGTGGAAGAAGAGGGAAGAAATAGGCACAACAACAGGTAGAGGAAGTGGGCCCTTGGTGCTTAAAAAGAAGGGGAAGGGAAAAAGAGTGGCGAGTGGCGGAGGAGAGGGCCGCCCGAGGAAGAAGCGGGGCCGGGGAGAGGGAGCTGAGGAAGAGAGGCCGGACCAAGAGGAGGCAGCGGCCAGCCCGCGGGCCGTCGTTATAGAAGAGAGCGGCGGGAGGAGGGAGCACCAACGGGAGGCGGCGGAGGCGAGGAGGAAGAAGGCGGGGAGGGACCCAGGCGCTGGGCCCACCACCCCCTAAGTAGCCCAGGAACCACCTAAGGTAGTGAAGAAGCAAAAAGGTAGGGAAGCGGGCATTGGCGCTCAGGTCCCTTGAGATTTAAGCGGAAGATGGTGGCATACAAAGAGTACCTTACGTCGTTGGGCCGAGTACAATGAAGAGTAATATTACCGCCCGGGGAGGAGCAGCCCGGCCAGCGTCGTGGTGAAGCGGCGGGCGAAGAAGAACCAACCCCGAAGCCACCGCAGGCGGGAAAAACCAAGAGGTTCACCACGGGCGAGCGGCACATACGCCGGGTGTTTAGGAGATCAAGCACTTCGGAATGTGCGAATCTCACGATAAGGAAAGCGCCCTTTGGCGTCTCCTTAGAAGGTTTCGCGGCGATTCGGACCCGATTATAGGGTTACCCCTCTAATGACCCGGGCCCTGCAAGAAACTTCGGCGGAGCTGGTCCACTCTTGAGGAAGGGAACCTCTGCGCTATCCATGCTAAGAGAGTTACCCTTATGCCCAAGGATATTCACTTAGCACGAAGGATTAGCGAGAGAGAGGCCTTAGGCCTCAAATTTTGTAAATTTTGTAGGAAAGCTAAATTTTCATGTAACTATGTTTCTTATTAATATAAAAGTTATTTTCCCTCTATAATTAGAAAAATGTTGTATGCTTGAAATATAGGAAATAGAACCCAATTGTGGTAGAATTCTTCATAGCATGTCTAGAAACACCCTAAAATCATGACTACAACAAAATTTTGGCAAAAAAAAATCATCTAAAATCTTTGAAAATTGGGCCAGCCCGGGTGAGACCCCGCCTAGGGCCTCTGCGTTCCCGGCCTTGCGCGTTTCGTTTGCGGATTCACCAAATACCCCCAAAATCAACTTCTAGATGTCGGTTTTGCTCAAAATAAGTTGCTAGTTAGGTTAGAATTGGCCCAATTAGCCATATTAGCATCTTCAAATTCCTAAATTGACCAAAATTGGCCCAAAACAGGCCAGCCGGGTGAGACAGCGCAAGCGGCGTTTGCGTCCGTGACCTTGGAGGCCATCCTTGGATTCACCCGAGTCAGGCCATCTTTGAGCCAAATTAGCCAAATTGATCCAACCAAGCGCCATGTAGTGTTTCTTGCCTTGTTTTGCTTAAGTTTGCACTTCATGGTAGTTCATTTGGACACCGAGCCATAGAACCAAGATCGTCTTAGGTAGGTACCTTTTTGCCTGAACCCAGGGTCACCCATAGTCTATAAAAATAGGCCCCATTTGCCATTTTTCTTCCCTCTGAGCTGCTCCCACCCCTTAGGCGATTTTCGATCCTCCAGATCCTTGCAAGCCATTTTCTACACCCTTTCACTGCTCAATGGCCCGGCAACTTTGAGAGATGGTACAATCTTTGCCAGCCATATCCATCGGCTTCCGTAGATCAAGCCTTCTCTGTGTTTGATCACTTGTTTGATCTTCATGCAACTTTGACTAGAACACCCTACTACACGGACATTATGTGCCAATATGACCAGCGAGGTCCTGCCTTGGGAAGTTAGGCGCCTCCTAGGGGAGGGGTGGGTTTCTCTTGAGACACTTACCCAAGCCTTAGGTCGAGAGTTGGCGGGGATCCAAAGGCAAGCGACTATGGGATAGGACTAGGACCATGCCCGATTACATGACTGCTTGGACATAATAGGCATAGGTACCTTTTCCATTTCGAACGACCCTTGCCCTCTTCATGCACTATAAGTCAATCAACAAAGTAGGGGGAACCCTCTGTTCAGCCCTTAGACTTAAGCCACTTGATACCCGTAGAGCCCGGGATCAAATCCAAATATAGAATCCTCAGCCCTCACGAATACTATGGCGGCGTCGGGGGGCACCATCTTCTGAATCCATGAAGACTACTGGCGGCTAGGGGAGCGGAACCCGAATGGGAGGCGGGGAGGCAACAAGAATGAAAGAGGTATGCGTCAAGGCATGGCGGCGGCGAGGAAGCGACTACCGACCCACCGGTCGGCATCACGGCTTTGTCACCGATAGTCATCGGCGGGGAGGAGTACATTTTTGCAAATGACATCCTCAACTTGTCCCTATTGTCGAGGAGCAGGGTCTTGAATCGGCGAGCTCTTGGGCATGATAGCACACGGGAAAACCTGAGACCTCATCGACTACTCATACCGGGGAGATCCCAAGGGGGCTGGCGGGAGGAGACACTCTTATCTTTGGGGAGACAATGTCCGGATATAGCAGCCTATCGGCCCGAATAAAAGGGAGATCTATCGGCCCGGCGGGAACCTATCATCTCGAGAGGAGGAGTTCCAGCCGAATCTGAGCACACTCTACAAACCGAGGGAAGGGCCCAAGCTCAAGCCCAGGCCGATTCGAGCGGGGGAGCATGAGGGAAGGGTCCAGCGGCATCAACTTGGACAACGCAACCCGGCATGTGGAGGGATCATGAAGACCTTATGGCGGTGGATGCCTACGGTGAAGCGGCTCAAAGGAAGAACCTTTGGATCATGGCGTAGGGAAGGGCGACGCCCGCTACTATCTTCCAGCCCTCGGCCAAAGGGCAAATGATAGTCTTCCACAAGGAGTTCAGCCCAAGGGGGAAGAATCCGTGGCACTTCTCATAGCACTTTTCGGGCTTGGGCAGCACTTTCGAAGATATCGCCCATGCCGATCATCATTCTTTTCAACAGGCGGTCGGCTCCATTGCCTCGACTTTGCGAGAGGGGCACCTTAGGGATGCAACACTTTGGTGGTAGCGACAACGACACGGAACTCCCGGGAACCGGAGATGGCAGAGCACTTGAAGGAAGATCGGCGAGGAACATCTTGCGCAACCTCGGCAAAGGCCTCCGATTCAGGGATGTCAAGAACTTCTTGAGGCTTTTCGGGAGGCCATTGAATAGTTGTAAAATTTTTCTTAAGTTTTGTGCTAAATGTTTCTTGTACCCATTGTGCTAAGATATATCTACCTTATCATGTAATCCTTATGTATTAATGACTATTAAGCTGTTTTGTCAATGTAAGGCTTTGTATGATTTCTTATAACTAAAGATAATTCAATTGCAAGTAAAATTGATCAACATCTAACCCAAATAAAATGTATTGATGATCAATCCTTGCAGCAAAGGAACTCAAGTCACGGGATCTCAAGATCCGGCACCGACCATAATGGGTACCAAGGAACTTGTTTGGCGAGGGAACAAGAAGACTTTGGCGCGGGATATGTCACGAGGCAGTCAGCAAGGTTGGTGCAGATGAGGAACCAAATGCAACACCTCATCAAGCTGGCGACACCTCTCATGAATGCAGGGGAAGATGGTCCTCCACCTCCACCTTGTTTTCAGGGTGGTGGCCGAAGTCCCTCGGCCCGGGGAAGGGGAGGGCAACCGAGGGAGCGTCGGGGATAGGAGAAGGAAGAGGGAGAACCGAGGAGTCCATCATCATCTAGCTCCGGCTCATCCGGATAGCTCTTCCGGTGAGGGGGCGGCTCTAGCTCCGTGATCGGTCGGGCACACCTAAAAAAAGGAAAAAGAGCAAAAAAAGGCGGATGACTATCGAGAAAAAGGTGGATAGTGCTATGGCAATGTATGGAAGACAAGGCTTCGGCCGGTTTCGAGGGGAAAAACGAATCGAGGCATGGAGGCTGAAGCATGAAAGCGATGAAATGGAAGAATTTGGCAACTCATACGGTATGAAAGACAAGGACATAGGGAAAGTTGCTACAGCTAACCTTATTGGACCGGCAAGGATCTGGTGGAAGGGATATGCTAAAATCCAACAAAATTGAAGAGGAACAATTGCGGGTTTAAGACCTTCGACAAGGCTTTTCCGCAAGCACTATGTGCCAAGGTCTCATACTAGTAAACAGATTCAGCGGTTTTGAGGTTGAATCGGGGGTAGCTTATCGGTGGCTAAGTATCCGAGAAGAATTTATGAGGCTCGGGCTGCATGTTCCTGGGAGTCTCGAGAGAATAAGCCGTGGATACTTACATTGAGGGGTTGAACAGCAATATCAAGAGGCTTGTTAGAGCAATCAACCCGGTCGATTCTACAGGCGAAGATAAAGCTATAAGTTTGGAAGAGGCACCGGCAACTCAGCGGAAAAGCAATCAACCGGGGGGAGTAAGAGTTCAGGCGTGCTCGGGGACAATATCCGGGGTAAGCAATCGGCGGCTACACCATCGAAGTCGGCAACAAGGTAAGGAGTCGAACAAAGCTTTTGGGGACCGTAAGCCCGGGAATGCATCGGGGCGGTCTCTTAAAGCGTCTCTAAACGGTTTGCCGAAGGAAAAGAGAGCGAGGAATGCATTGAAAAAAAGCTATGTTTGAGTGCTTCCGGCCGGGGGCACGAACACATGATTGTCCATTAGTCATCGCGGTCAGCCTTGGCGAGAACTCTTGGATTGGGACTCCCCAGCGAAGCGGGGCGAGGGCGGCGACCAGCGGGGAGGCGGGGACTTCATAGATGGTGAGTGCCACATATGTGCAAACATTGAGGCAGTGATATAGAGAATCGGTCCAAGCTGTCATCCGGTGATGGGATCATAGATAGTAATCCTTATGTAGTCCTCATAGATCTGAGGTAGCTCTCATAATTTTGCATCTCCTAGATTGGCTGCTCTAATGAAGAACAAGGTATTGAAGTCTAAGCCAAGGCGATGTAGCTATAGCAAATGGCCATTGACACACTAAGGGGAGGAGGATCACCTTTGACATAGACCTTGAGTGGGGCTAAGTGGCGATGGGAGCTTGAAGTCATGGACATCGGAAGATATGATCGATAGTGGGGATGGAATTTTTGAAGCCCATTAGAAAGCCATGATTGATTGCGGCCGGAATGAAGTCACCATGGCGGCACGGGCGGCGACAAGTTGATAGTGAAAGGTAAAAGCTAGATTCTCCTATGCGGTGTATTTCTTTGAAGGCGACTAAGGAAAGAGTATAGAAAGGAATAAGGTGGATTACATCTTGAGGATGGAATCGGTTGAGCGAGGCAAGCGGATGGAAGTGACCCAAAGGGAAATCGGTTGCCCAGCGGATAGCAAGGCTTATTTCAGAGTTCAAGGATGTATTTCGGATGAAATCGGCAGTACCACCTTATAGGGGTGTGGAATGTGAGATCACATTGGCTCGGGATCACGAAGCCTACCGGTAAAGCGCCATATAGAATGAGCACCCGAGGTTGATTGAGCTCAAAAGCGGCTTCAGGAATTGCTTTCGAGCTTGGATTTATAGAGCAAGTGTGTCTCCTTTGAACACCTATACTCTTTGTGAAGAAAGAAAGATGGGAGCTTAAGAATGTGCATAGACTATCGCCCGACAATAAGCGGGCGATAAAGAACAAGTATGCATTGCCAGGGCGGATGATCTAATGGACCCGATTACAAGGAGCAAAGGTATTCTCTAAAATTGATTTGAGGTCAGGGATACCATCGGATAAGAATAAAAAGAAGGGATATCCATAAGACCCGCTTTGAGCGGGTATGGTCACTTTGAGTTTCTGATAATGCCCTTTGGACTATCGAATGCTCCGGCTAGCGTTTATCGCCCTCATGAGCGACATCTTGAGAGACTTCTTGGATGAGTTTGTTATTGTCTTCTTCACGACATCTAATCTGACAAGTCCCTTGAGGAGCATTGTCGACATCTCGGGGAAAGTGTTGGAGAAGTTGAGGCGTCATCGGTTGTATGGGAAGCTCTCTAAGTGCCACTTTACCTTGGTAGAGTGGAGTATTTGGGGCATGTAGTAACATCAGGGAATCTCCACAGATCCATCTAAGATTGAGGCAATAGTTGATTGGCCAGCTCAAAGGAATGTGGCAGAAGTAAGAAGCTTTCTCGGGTTGGCGGGATATTCTGAAAAGTTAAGTGAAGGACTTTGCTAAGTGGGCGTCCCCTCCTGTGGGACCTCACTAAGGCCAAGAAAGATTAAGGATTGGACTAGCCATTGGTTAGAAAAGTCAAGCTTCTTTTGAGAAAGCTTAAAGGGCCTTAACAACAGCACCGGTTACTTGTTCTTCGGATCAGTAAAAGATAAGTTGGTAGCTTAGATGCAAGCAAGATATACTTGAGGCGATCTTGATGCAAGAAGGAAGGGTAATTAAGCCTCTGACTTCGAAGAAGATGAGCGGCGCCGCAGCGCTACCCAACCCATGATCCGGGAGCTGCTAGCCATTGTCGGGGCATTGAGGATATGGAGGCATTATCTGCTTTGGGAAGGAAGTTTCAGTTGGATCTGATCACGGAGCCTTCAATATCTTTTCACCAGCCACTCCTCAACTTAAGGCAAAGGAGGTGGATGGAATTCCTGAGGTATGATTTTGATATTATATATAAGCACAGTAAGCTTAATGTTGTAGCGATGCCCTCTCGAGGAGACCATTTGGACAAGGGCGCATTGTAATGCGATTTCCACTCTTTAGTGAGTTTGGCAAAGAAGATTGAGAGTCCTTGCCAGCGGATGTGGACTTCAAGGAGGTATGGGAAAGTCTTTCCAAAGGAAGCGGAGCGGATAAGGGCGGGGAAGCCTTCAAGCATTATAAGAAGGAAGGCAACTGTTGTATCCACAAGCATAAGTTGTGTGTGCCCGAATCATCGAGGGGTAAGGAAGCTAATTCTTCATGACACACACCAACGGACCCAATAGCGAGGGCATCTTTGGCTTCATGAAGACCTATTTCAAGATTCGAAGTAGCTACTTCGGCGAGGAATGAAAAGCCGATAAATAGCTGCATATATTGAGATTACCCGTTATGTCCCGGCCGGACCAAAGCGGAACAACCAGATTCAGTGCTCTTAGAGCCATTGGGGGTGCCAAATGCAAAGTGGGAGGTCATAAGCATGGATTTCATCACGGGTCTCCCTAGAACTCTTGAGGCAAGGATGCATTGATGGTTGTAAATAGATAAGTTATCTAAGATGGCACATTTTGTGCCTTGCAAGACTCTGACACCGCATTAGATCTTGCCAAGTTATTTGTAAGGGAGATTTTTAGACTCCATGGCATGCCTCGGGAGATAATATCGATAGGGATTCTAAGTTTATGAGTGCCTTTTGGCGGGATCTCTTTACACCATTCAGGCGAAGCTCTCCATGAGCCGCGGCATATCATCCCCAAGCGGATGGCGGGCGGAAAGGGCCGAGCCGGATCATTGAAGACATGCTTGAAGCTATGTGTGGAACAAGCGGTCCAAGTGGGATGAGTACATCCACTTGGTGGAATGCGCCTACAACGATTACCAAGCGGGGTCATCTCGGATGTCTCCTTTCATGAGTAAATTATGGTACCGATTCTTAACCGGATACGGCACAATCCTGTGTCCAAGGTAGAAGTATCAGCCGAGATGTTAGGGGATATCGGCAGCTAGTGGAAGAAGTAAGGGGTTATTTATTGGCGGCAAAAGTCGGCCGAGAAGAGTGTAGCCGACAAGCCGCGGGACCGTAAGAGAGTTCAAGGTAAGCGATAGCGTTTGGTTGAAGATCAAAGGTGAAACAAGCCAAGGATTGGGAGTTGGGGCTGCAAGCTTGCCCCTAGGTGGGCTGGTCCGTCAAGATTTTTGAGAGAGTGGGCTCTCAAGCCTACAAGTTGGATCTTCGGCCCATCTCAAAGGTTCACAAGGTCTTCCACATAAGTTTATTAAAAGGCACAATCCTAACCACGAGGAGGTTTTGGATACTCCAACCTTGTTGGAAATGGCGGAGAACAAGTAGAAATAGTGCACAGATTACTTCTTGATAAGTCATTCAAGAAGACTAGGAGGTCTCAGTTCCTCCAATATTTGGTTAAGTGGAAGCACTTACCCGTGGAAGATCGACATGGGTATTGAAGCAAGACTTGGAGAAGCAATACCGAGTTTATGAAGGAGTTTGATGGGCGGTCGTCTCTGGAGCTTGTGTGACCCGACTTGCCGGTGGTTAGCTAGTATGTTGTTAGTTAGCCTTAAGCTGGCGCATGCATTCTAGTTACTAGGGTGCATGTGCGAGAACCGTCGTGTGGGCGATGATGGGATACGCCTTTAGGGCATTCTCTCCAAGGCCACCACCAAGAAAGGTGCATGACCATTAGGGTCATGTGAGTGAGGAAATGAGGCATGGTGGGCGATGATGGGACATCGTCGGATGATCTCTATGCCACGATCGCGGAATCTGCCTTTACGGCCGTAGGAGGGTCATGGTGAAGGTTAAAAAGTGATCATCTTGTGATGATGGGATGGATGAGGCGTTCCCTAGCTTCAAACCCGTGGGGCATGATGCACTAGGGGGTACTTCGACACAGGGATGGAGTACAAGGTAGCACTTTTCGATCATGGCGTGATGGGGCATCTTAAATG
>JAJEKV010000029.1:10340276-10463370 GCA_021234155.1 Isoetes taiwanensis | reverse complement strand
CTCCAAAGCATCACATGGAGGGATGAGAGTTGGAGTTACTGTGAAACCAAGAGACAATTAGCCTAATGGGTAAAAGCTCAAGTCACAACAAGTAAGCAATGTGAACCTATCCAAACCCAATGATCCTCACCCATTATACAATGACTACTGTTATAAATTAATCGTGAAATGGGTATTCATATCGCCCTTCACACTATACATGAGAAGCGATAGTCTAAAAATAAGTCAAGGGACACCAAGCATTCCTTTGTTTGTCTGAAGTCACATGAGCATGGTTTATTATAGGTAAGGAAAATAATTCGATCTAAGTTCTGACATATGATGTAGAAATAGCAGTAGCCATGAAACTTGCACTGGCAGAAATAGGCCCCATGGAATAACCGGTTAAGTGCAGGATGCCTTGGGGTGCCACACGTGAAGTGTGAGAGTTGGAATTACATAGGCAACAAGTATAAATTCTGATCAACATGGCAATATACACGGTTTAATAGCATGAATCGGGATCTAATGGGATATGGCGACCCGGATAATTCAAGCTTAATCCCAAAGAAGAACTACACCAGATAGCAAAAATATTAAGTCCATGTGGCTAGTAAGCGTAGATCTTGTCTATAGAAAGCTATAATGAGATGCCATATTGTAGACATAGAAAAATGTTAGACAACGGGAACAACATTTAGGGCGTTTAGCAGCTCAGATAATTTTGGATCATAGCAGATAGATAGATAGAAAACAAGTAGATAAAAGTCTATCTGAATCATGGACAATGGCATTGGAGATGTCATAAGCAATCTGAATTTCTACTATATCTGAGATCGGCAGATACTTGTATTCAAATATATGAAAGAGGAATTGGTTGTATCGCCAAGTAAGAATAAACAAGCTTTTCAAGATCCCTTAAGCAAGAATATTGAGTATCCTAAGAACAAGGTCAAGCCAAACACAATATGAGAGGTTAAAAATTGTGCAGATGATTCAACAACATAAACTAACAAGGTGCTCTAAAAATGTTCCGGATCAATTTGGTTAAGAGAAACAAAACCTAAATGGGTGAGAAATAGAACCATAAGCATACAAATCAAGTTTAAAATTAATGATTGCTAAGATTTATTGGCAAATAAAGAACCCCGATTTGACATTGGCCTTCATGTTGTTGGTTTGATTGCTAGAGCCTCCGAAATAGCTGAAAATGCGCCGGATATACATAGGGCGTAAGAACTCGGTAAAACATAACAAGGACCATTAGGGGCATGACTTTAAGAAAATTCAAAGCTGTTATTAGTCAACCAAAAAAAAGGGTGTGCATATGTGATTGATTTTCTTAGCATTAATGAATTTCGAGAGCTCCCCTCAGATGAGATGTCGGGCATGGGCTCGGTACGGAGTTGGGATCATAATACCTTCAAGAGATCATGATCCTTCGGGGTCAGCTCGGCCCCTGGGCACCGACACGTGTACATATTTCTTTCCCCCATGATATATATTTGTATTTGTATTTGTACAATTTACTGGCAAACTTATTCTGTCACGATTTTCCCCAAACAATCTTTCGGGGAGTTAATCCAGAACGATGTCGCTTTTATGCCTCTGTTTCGGTCTTATAGGCCAATTGGTCTCCATATGGGCGATAAAAACTCTATTCTATTCGTTTCTATATGATTCAAAACATTGGAAGAAGCCGGTAAGTTGAGGGATGAGATGTGTGTGTGGGGGGCATATGTGGTTTCTGTTTTTTGTAATGGTTTTGTGGTTTTATATGATTTACAAGGGTATGAGCTTCCCAATGCAAGTCTGCAGTTAACGTCTTAAGAGGTATTATGCACCAAGAACTTTCAAGAAACTCCCCGACGCAACATAATGTAATTCATCCGGACGATGAATATAGTTAAAGGAGAGGGGGGGAGGGGAGGAAAGCATGTAGGGAGACAAACAATTTAGCTAAAGAATATTAAAAATAGCCATTTTATATATATTAAAATAACTTCTTATAGACAAGGCTAGCAATCAAATTGGAAGGCTAGATTAAAGCAATAACTAAATAGATAAAACCCATGATTAAATAGAACATGCATTTGTAGTAGTAAATAAAATGTGCCTTTTTCTATTTTTAATTTAGGTTAAAGAAATTAATAATAAAGCTATTGTATGGGTGAATGAGATGTATCATTATAAATACTTTTTTTTTAATGTTGTTAGATTTTGCTGGTTTTTTAAGATATCAATACTTTCTTGTTTTTGGATGGGTTGTCTCTTGGATTCTTATAGTCGATCTTTGGTGGCTTATCATTTGTTGGATAATGTTTTTTTTATCTAATTGGTTTGCTTTTTATTATTGTTTGCAACAATTTTTAACAGAATTTATTCATGAACCCGGGGCAACAACATGATAAAACATTTTCAAAGACAAACACATCAACATAAACTAAAATAAAGACTAGACTCGTATATTAAGGCAACATGCATAACAATTTAACCGTAAATGATTGTGCGGCATAATCCAATTGAGATAAAAGCGGCTCAATGATGCTCCATGGTTGCAAATTGAGCAATTGTGGCACAATGGGATTCATGCGAGGATATAAAAATACATCTTACCGGAGTCTCTTTATATATACATGTAAATGAGAAGACTTTGACATTCTTGACGGATGTCGAGATAAATAAGTCAGGATTAGAGTAGGATATTAGTTACAATTTCAAGCAAGCACATGTGCTATGTTAATATGACAACATATCAAACATGAAGATCGAGATTAATAGTGCACAAAACAAACCTATGCTATCAAATGAGTACTTTGACACACGTTGGGGCATTAGAAAAGGAGATTATTATTAGGGTTTCTAAAAATTTCTTTGAAGACATTCGGAACTTCCATTGCAGGGTTTTTCATTTCCAGATTTTTTTTATTCTTCAGGTATGTTTTCGTCTTCTAGTATCATGGTCTGAACATCATCAAAAATCATAAAAAGGAATGATTGAAAAACTCTCTTTCATTACAAAAGTTTAATAGTGGTTATAACAAATAGGTATGTCATCGCAATTAAATGAATATGCTCAATTATACTTTTCTAAAGAATAAGAAAAAAATGTATTCTATCTATATTGAATCACTTGAGAGTGGCTGATTCCGAAAAAGGATTAAAAGCAAGAATTCACAGATATAGCAGTCTTCTTGAGATCTTTAGATTTGTCATCATCCGGCCCCTGATGAAAGGGAGTTTTTCGAATTTGTTTGTTCAAACTTTGCTCTGTTGGGTTCAAACCACGAACTTAATCAAGGAATATCTTATAGACAACATGTGGGAAAATTCCTTCTTAACCTTTGTGGCATCCATTTCATTGTTCTTATTGGATGGAACTATCACTTTTGCCACATTCTTCAAGATGAAATTGCTCCAGGAATTGAAATTGAGATCAATGTAATCCATGTACAACTCTAAGTGCGAGTTTGTGAAGTTCCAGTTCACGGTAGAAGTTGCGCTTAGCCATTTAACAAACAATGGAAGCAACTCATCCATTTATAATGCTATTTGGAATGTTGACAACCTTGGGAATATCGGGATATCTTAGTAATGAAAATATGCTAATGGACTTGGAAAGAAAGAATAAAAAATGCATAAATCTATCAAATGATCACAACAAAGAAGAATAATGTGCTAGAACGTCCCAAAAAGTTTAAAACCGCGGCGTGGGGATGGAAAAGCAGTGGGACGAGAACAATTGGTCTGAATGTCCAATGAACGCGATTTAAAGGCTAAACCGCAAATGATAAGCGCCAATCATAGTACGTAAAAGTTCGACTGAAAAATTTAGGTCCAATCCAAGAGTGACCGTGCTGTAACAACATTCTTTCAGGAATTGTTCAATTAGTTGCATTCTAAGTTTCTAGTTACATTCAATATCTTACTTGCATTACTTGCATTACGCCTTCCATTACGCATTCTAATTTCTTGATTAATTCTGACTCTATTTATTAGGCGGGAATTGAACTGATGAAAGCATAGCCTAGCAACGATTTGGAAAAGGTTACACAAAAGATGAAAATCTTCTTGAAGAACCAACGGACCCATTTTGCAAAGGAGTTGGAAAGGAGGAAACAAGAGTAGCTTCAATGCCTTGGCTTTGCTTTGCGGTATAAGATGTCATTATCTGGAGGAGGAAGATGCGAAGAAGAACGAGTAAATCCTTCATGGCCAGAGGTCGAGAGATCGAAAAGCATAATGTAAAACTGAAAGCTTACAAGAAAATATAAAAATATTCACAAAGAACTGTCGGACCTCTGCTTTAAGGCCTCCGATAGCAAAACTCTTCGTAAAAAAAGCAAGTATAGGAAAGAAAGAAGCGACAAAAGATCCGATCACGGATCCACGAGATCACGGATGCCCAAAAGCGGATACCTTTTTAGCTTTGATCTTTACCCTGAAAAGGCAAACAAAACATTGTAAAGATCTAGAAGCTGAAAATAACATTTCTTCCTACAGCGCCAAGGCGCCATGATCTTGCGGACAGCTCCTTCGCAAGAGCTGGAGCTAGAGCTGAAGGGTGGCATAGAAGGCGCCATAGTCCAAGAGTTACATACAATTTCGAACAAAGAAGCGGCGAAATAAGCTTAGGGATTCGTCAATCAAGATTATCAAACCGTATGATGTCGCCTAAGAACAAAAAGAAAGGTTAGTAGCGGATGGAGCATATCAAGCAAAGCAAGCAAGCAAAATGATCTACAAAATAGAGAAAATCCTTGAGAATCGTGGATAGCTGAATAATAGCAATGGCGAACCCAAAAAAGCAGAGGCGTTATAACTTCGGCTTTTTCCTCATTAAATCAGGTCCTTGAGGAACACCGAAGATTACCTTCGAATAGTTGCTATATGAATAGTATTTATATCACGGCAAAATCTTACCCGAGGAAAGCACAACAATTTCAAGAAATCATGTCTAGACAAGAGAAAATAGGTTGTTTCCATTCCATCCAAACCTCATTATCGGCCTTGTGACCATATTTTGGATGAAGCCATAAACGAGACTACATAGAAGAGCTCCCTTTGCAAGAGCTGGAGCTAGAATAGAAGGCACCAACATAGAAGGCACCATAGCCGAGCGCCCGCCGACAATCGCCCGGTATCACAAGAAAAAAAAAAAAATGCCATATCGAATAAAAAACTACCACGAACTTCCGTAACAAGAATTGCCTTCTACTTGCGGAGGCACACGACACGCTAATTGTGCGGTGGGAAGGCAATTCTTGTACGTAAAAACTAATGCGTTCAATTCTTGCCCCTGCAAGGCCAATCACATCATGCCATTTGGCAAGTTTCAAATCAAGAATCTGGGTTCATCCCTGCGATTCTGTTTTTTTACTTGCATTAGGAGCGCATCCTTGGTTTACTTGCATTACGGCAAGATTACCACATTCTTTGATTTACTTGCATTCTGGCCGATCTTCTTTGCATTACGGATTCAAGAATCGAACGTCCCTTGTTTCCACGTTATAGGAAAGCCCATTTAGTGGGCTTTCTGCTTCAATCAACAGGCTCGCGCTCGCGCGTCGCTCTGTTTCCACAGATATACAAGCAATCCAATAGTGTCGTTTTACTTCGTCAAGCCATTTAGAGGACCCACTTTCATGATGTGCAGGCAAACACGTAGTCTTAACTATTGCTCACATATCGTAATCTGCTACTTGACTATTGCTATATTGCTATTTTATGCATCCTAATGATAATGAATGCAAAATGTCTGAATCGATTCATTCTCCGGGAGCAGACGGCAAAGTTTCCTCTGACAAAAACCGGCAATGCATAGTTCGGGCGATTGTACGTTATCCAAGCCAGCTATTTCTTTTCTACCCTTTTTGACAGAATACAATAATGAAAAAGCTCTTAGTTTCAGTATTTTTCTTTAAGGCCTTTGTGCAAGCAGAATCATTCCACTTTTAATCCTCAGAATCCCCATCAAAAGATTAGTGTTAAATATGATTGGAGTTTACTACATATAAAGAAGACATTTGCTCAAATTGCTAAAAAGATGCCGTCTTTTCAATTTCTTTTCAATCAATGGTTTTGCAATGATGCTGCTTGATGGGAACACACGATCTTTCTGGAGCCCTTCTCCATAATTATTGTTCACTGGAATTGTAAAATATCCACTTAAAAACTAAAAAGAATGGTGATACGTGGAAATGGCATGAACCTCGTTTCTGGAGCATTGCAGCCAATCCTCAATGCCGCTGCATTAAAGAGTTCAATAAACCCACCATGGCACTAACAGACATCAGAAACATGCATTCAAGCAACCACATCTTGCCATTACCTTCAAAAGTTTAAAGATAGACTGCCTGAAATCCGTTGCATATTAGTTCTTCATGCCAATAAACTTGAAGAATAAAGCGATTTCTAGCCTTATGAGCCTACAAAGATTTCAAAACATGTCACAATGTGCTCATTTAACCAGTGCAAAAAAGCAACCAAAGCCAGAAATAACACTTGTTTCTCCCAATTTGTCAGTGCTGTCAACGTTAGCAGAGACAGCATCTGTGTGGAAACTCCACATAGAATACCAAACCACAAACCCTGCAGCAAAACAATCTTCTGAATAAATTACGTGTACTTGAGTTCATAGAAGGAAGACAAAAGAACTGGTTTTACCGCACTAAAACAATGAAAAGTATATTCGATGAACTAGAAAACACTAAATTGATTAAATAAGCTGTATATACATAGGATTATACATCAAGGCGGTGGACGCCCACCGTTCTTTTCTCTTGAAACTGTAAACAGTCTGTATACAGGCTCCATGGCCTCTTCAAGGCCCCAAGAGAGCAAGTTAATTTATTATTATTATTATTTATATAGACTCTCTCAATACCATGCTCGGATGATCTCTTATACTAGGATTACTAGTGAATGTCATGATCATTGATATTGCCAGGTCCCAAGAAAACTTGGCATAACATGGCCCATGGACCACAATCTTTTGCATAATCCAGCCTGTATTTGTATCCTGCCCTTATTTCTATAAGGCCATGTGCAAATCCAAGGCTTTAAAAAACTATTTCACTAAACGCCGCTTCTTGCAACGGTAATACTTTGACATGCTAAACCTCCCCTAAAAGTTGTGCCAAAACTCACTTTTCCGCCAATTTGAAATGTGAATGCTAATAAATAGGCAACAGGGAGCCCAACTACATAATATGCCCCAAGATTTGCCACGGCTGCAAAAGATTGCCATCCACATCCACGAGCCACACCTGGTCACACAAATAAAGATCTTTAGCTTCATCATAATATTATAAACTTCTGAACTAATGTGCAGAGATCCATATTTTAGCATCCTTTGGCATCCTAAGGAATAAGCAGATGAATTAATTGCATTAGTCAATGGACAATTACAAGTGCTGCAAATTTTACTGAAAAGAACCAGGATCAGTTGGGATAGCTAACATACAAATCAATTGCAATTTGTGGAAACATCAAAAGCTGTCCCACAACCACCTTTGCTACCACAATGCTTATTACAGAACCGGAAGTTTTGTTTAGAATCTATCCTACAAAAATTCATGCCAAAACATTCACTACAATGCTTATTAGGGAACAAGAAATCTTGATGCCCATAGAGACATCTATATGCTTATCCTCGATCTTTCCATGTTCATGCATTCTGGCAACCTTATTAAGGGTACCACATACTCCTCTATTTTAATCTACCTATGCAATCTCAAGCAAAAAACAGAATTACACCCAATTTCTCTTGGAAAGGGATCTAACCTGACAGAACACCTTGAACAGTATCCATCACAGATATGCAGGCAATAAATGGCACAAGCTTTGCCACATAGTTCACAACCTCTTTTTCATTACTAAATGCCCAGCCTAAGATGTTTCGAAGCAAAAACAGAGTGGTGGAAGCAAAAACGGCATCTATAAGAGTAAGACTTAATGCCACGTAGACAGCTAAGCGAGCTGCAAAGGGATGACCAGCTCCCAATTCATTTGAAACACAGTACTGGAAATGCAGCAGTAAATTGTCAATTGCAATCAAAAGTTTGAGTGCTATAACATTTCAGTGCAATTGCTTGCCTTACAGAGGCGCTGAGACCGAACGGAATCATATATGCCAAAGACACAGTATTCAAACTGCACATAAACAACTTTATTAGGCCCGTTTTGTGCTTCTCTTACAGAGAAGTTTACATGAACGATATTTGCAGATGCCACAATCCTTACCATATGGAAAAAGCTGAAGCCTCGAGTTCTGGCCGTGGTAAAATACCAGAAAGGAGCACCAGAGTTTCAAATGACCACCATTCTAAACTGGAAGAATACAGTAAACTAAGTTTGGGACACGAGAAAAACATTATCATACTCTTTTTAATAGGATATCAACAACACAAGCCATCATGACAATAGAATTGCCAAATTTTCAAGGCAGAAAAGAAGATATATAGAATATCATCAGAGATGTAAAAAGAATGAATCTAGAAACCAGAAAAGAAGATATATAGAATATCATCAGAGATGTAAAAATAATGAATCTACAAACTTTGCTGACATTAAAGCACGTTTTTCACATCCCAAAAAAAAACCTAAAAGCATACATTATGTTACTTGATTTGCAACTCTTCCTTTCATATGCTTTAATTCCACACCTTAGTGCTTGTGCTTTTCATAAGTAAACAAAGCATGACCATGAAAAACTCCTACTGTAAAGATTGTAGATATCGAAAAAAATAAGATCAAAGGATCTGTGGTTATATTTCCAGCAAAACTTATAAAACTGCAAGCTCTACATGTTCGACTAAGTAAGTTGTGAAAGAAAGGAACAGTAAAATAGAGTACCATATCATGATTGCCGAGGGAACCGCAAGCTTAAAAATTGCTTTAAATCATTGAATGCCTCTCTCGAAAATGAGGTCCATGTCTTCTTACACTTAGGAGAGAACTTCACATAAAGCACTAGAAGTGCAACGTTCACCAATTTGATATGCTGGTTGATAATGCTGCTCCTTTGTTTCCCATTTTAAGTTTGTACACCAAAGTCCAGCATAATGGTATGTGAATTGACAAGGTTACACAAGAGCCTAACAACATTGGAAAAACAGTGCTCTGAGTTTGCAAAGAATTTCACAAGCGGTTGGAGGCATGAATAAGCAAATAAACCAGGAAGCATCCATCGGGCATATCTCCCTGCTTCTACTGCAATCATGTGATCTTGCCCTAGCACCATGAGCAGCCAACCCATGTTGTACCAAACAATTGCTACTGGTATGCAGGTCATAGCCAACACAAACACTGCCCTTTGCATGTATATACCGAGTAAATGATACTGGTGTGCACCATAGGCTTGTCCACAAAGTGTCTCCAAAGCACTCCCCATTCCTATCTATTGAAAGAGGCAAGTAAGATATATTGAAACCAAAGAATACTAATAGACTTGAAAATAATTAAAATGTACAGAATTTAACAAATGATCACAAAAAAAAAGTTGCTAAAACGTACCAAAAGACTGAAACCGGAGACATTGGCGAAGGAAGTGGCAATAGAAGCACTGGAGAGAGACAATTCGCCCAAATGTCCAACGAACATGACGGATACGATTTGAAGGCAAAACTGCAAAAGATTAACGCCAATCATAGGGCCAGCAATCCAACACTGTCGTTTTACTTCGTCAAGCCATTTGGACCACAAACTTTGATGGGCAGGCAAAGGAGGAGGAGCTTGTGGTAAAGCTTGGTACTCTCCATTGAGGGAGTCCATGTCCATCTCCTCCCGCTTGTCGGCCGTATCCATGATTGGCAAACCCGCCCGCCAAGGAATCACATAGGCTAGTCTTATTAATTACTGAATGCAAAATATCTGCCTAGATTCATTTTCCGGTAGCAGACCACGATGTTTCCTCTGACAGCAATGTACGGTCTTCTTTTAACATGGGGCGGTGTATATTGTCCAGGCAAGCACCATAATAATGAAAGCCAACATTCCGTATAAAGTTACCCTGGTCATGCTGATATGGCGCAATCCCAACGGTGGGTGATTCCATCCCGTAGAATAACCCACGTTGATGATCGTGCCACGACCCATAACCAGGGTAACTTTATTTTCAGGCGCCCAACATTCCGGTCCAATTTATACAATTGTATAAAAGTAGCAGCCAAAAAGCACGTTTGATTATTTGCATTGAACTTTTTTATGCAACTGAACACCATTTTTGGAGCCCTAATAACCTTTGCAATTTTCTCCTGCATTTGTCACAACCTTCGTAACCTTATGAAATGCACTAACATTAAGATGGGATTCACAACGAGGTCTTGCCTTCGAAGCAACTTATACAAGTTAACTTTCTTTGATGGGAGTTAATTGCTTTCAAGTTTCGCTACACAATGACATCAAACATAAGCAATGACATCAAACATAAGTTTTGGCCAACTTAATATTATGGCAGTTATATCATGTGTCCGATTTATGGATAGAATGTTTTTTTTTTATTGAAAGATGCTTTCATTCATAATGGATTTATGTATACAACTTAATTCTATGTGATATCAAAACCTCCACAACTTGACGACTGTGCAGAGTTAATCACATAGCAAGATTAAACGCGTGCCATATCGTCTGGCCCGACTAAAGAAAGAATCCCATAGTTGACGAGCCATTCTTTGATCTTTCGCGGCTTTGAACGTTTGTTTACGGTTTAGATTTAAGAGATATCAAGATCCCGGAGGAATGCGTGTAACGTGAGAAGACAAAAGCCTTAGCGTCTCTTCCAAATAATCGAGCAGCCATCCCTTACACAAATGCAAAGATCCCTTTTCAATGCATCACCATCCTCTAGGATAAATTCCAAAGACTACGTTTACAAGCTGGGCTAGATAATTCAAAAACTTCTTTCACTCGGTCCCAAGCTGCTTGGATGTCTCTGCATTCTATAAAGCAATGCTCAATAGATTCCTCCGTACAATCACACATAGGACAGATAGGACTAACTTGTGAGTTGAATCTGTTGACCACACTGTTAGTTCTTAATGCCCTGTGTATTATCTGCCATGTGAGAACTTGCACTTTGGGGGGAAGACGATTCTTCCATACATGTTTCCACATACGCTTCAAATCCCCTTCCTCACTTTGCAAGGACCACTTCGGCGATAACTGTAATACCTCGTTGAAATGAAGAAGTTTGTAGCAAGAAGAAACTGAAGGGTGCTCGTGCAAAGCTTCATGAGATGTCACAAAATCCCCCACCAGTGGTATTGCATAATACAGAATGCTACCTACGACCGACCGCCAAATTGCTTCAATCTTGTGGACGCACCTCAAATTTTTGTTTGAAGTCTTCCCATGATAAAAGCACCCCCTGTGAGTACCAATCGCCAACAAAATTGATTCCACGTGATGACCACCTTCTCTGAGTCCTCATATCCACTAGAGAAAATAGGGGCTTTGGATCCCCATCCGTTTCTATGGCTAACCACCACACCGGCATTGCGATGGAGTGGTAGTTCACTACATTCAGATGCCATAAACCCCTCATTGATTCCCATGCTTTAAGTAATCCTTTCAAAAAAGGTGAAGCCCCTGAGAAAGGTTTTAATTTGTAAAAGAGAGCCCATGGCAACTCCACTCTCATGGTGACTTTGTGTGACGGTCCAGGGGAATATACGCCATAAATACGTATATTCCTGGATCCGTCACCATACAAGTCTATCTTCATAGCCTTGTATACCATAGATTGTGGCACTAGGGGGCATGGCTAAGTTATTCTCATAACTTAGCCAACCATAGGTTAAGCCATTATCCACGTGGCCTTAACCTATTGGGGGCACCGCCACACAGGACTCACCCGATTGGTGCCACGTGGCATCCTAGGTGGACCTAACTTATATAGGCATAAACCCTAACCCTAGACCTCTTTCCAGCCCTAGCACCCAGAGACTCACCTACTGCTTGAAACCCCGTTTTCAACATCGCTTGTTGTGGCATAGACCGGTGCGGCGGCCCCCGCCAGGTAGACTCGTTCTTGGAGTAGGAGCGGCACCTCGTGAGTCGGAGACCATGGAGGCACACGGATCTGGAGGGAGAGCTTCAGGAGCAGGTATGTAGGATAGTAGTTGTGATAGCTCATCTGGAATTAGCATTCCAGATGTGCTAGTATTTTGTATCTAGAGTAGAGCCATCCTAGAACCCATATTCAACATCTTGAACCCTAATCAAGGAACCCTAACTATTAGTTAGATTTGTATGATTAGGTTAAGATGTTCTTCTTATGATTATTCTCATGATGTGATGAGTATGGATGTTGGTTGATCTTGTTGCTCCTCTTGTATTGGGAAGGGGGGTAGAGACCCAGAGCCATATGTAGTATGCTCCTAGAGTAGATCCCTTAGTCCCTATTTAGTTGCGGCCTGTGCATAGGAGCCCACCAGGCTATTGAGGCTATGATATGACTCAACACCATATAACGGGGCTAGAGGGAAAGTGGAGGGAGGATCCCTGCCGAGTGGGGGCTTTGGTGGATCCCATAGTGAGCTAGGCTTATGGTCGGTCACTGTGTGGGCGCGGGCATGGGTGGAACACCTCATCGGGCAATGGTGTTGCCACTGCCTCGCCGAGCTGCAAGTGTTGGCTTGGCTCTCGTTTTGGGGGTTCAGTCGGCACGAATCGTGTGTCGCCCGATTCTCTAGCAGCCCCGGCACCTCTAGATCTGGGAAGGGGGAGATGCAACCCTTCCCCGCCTCATCGGACGGGGAGATGCAACCCGAGTAGTCCCGATGGGTGATGCCATGGGATTGCGTGATCCAGGAAGGCTAGAGTCTTGTCGAGCCTGATCTAGCCCATTTGCAAAGTATGCACCGCGAGGGGCGGATGGAGTGGTCAACCCCAGCCATTGTTCTATGCCAGCCCCGCCATTGCCATGACTCGGTCCCAAGCTCTATCTTGAGGCCCTGGCCGGGTCAGTCATCCTCCCACGAAGTCTAAAGCCGGGGTAGGAGCTCTCATGTTTTATGGTTCGTGATTATCATCTTTGCCTTGGTTTATGTGTGATGCACTACCCGAGGTAGTATTTGTATATGTTGATGCTAGTTCTCGACTTGTTATCGCTTCCATTATTATAGGAGCCCATAGGGGAAGGGCGCGCAAGACACCTTCGTGTTCCCTTCCGCACTAGGAGTCACCTCGAAAAGCGGGGTAGGCGAAAGGCCCATGCGGTTGTTGAGCCGGATGGGGATTTCCTGCCGAAGTGTACGGCCGGGCCAGACGCGTTTAGCGAGGAGGCGTCACAATGGTATCGAGGCGATGTTCTTGGTTGACCAAGAACTAGCACTGACCATAGCCATGAAGTAGTCTAACAAGCCTATAGGGGTGTGAAATAAATATTTCCACCATCGAACCGCCAAAAATGGGGAAAAAATTTTTCTCCTAGGTAGTGGGTGGGACTTAGGTTAAGTGTTAGACGAAAGTTGAGTGAGTCAAATTCATCTTCTAGTAAATTTGGAGTGAAAATTATGCATCTGCATCAAATTTCACCTAAAATGGGTCGAAGAATCATGCCAATCGGAGACCCGGTGAAAAAATGGCATAAATTCTAAATTGCACTTGAACCATTAGAAAAATTCAAAAATTTAAGTATAATATCAATTAATATAGATTTAACATATACATTAATAGTTAAATAATTACTAAATATGGTGTAATTAATAAGGGGGGCTAATAAATAGGGGTAATTATGGTAGGAGAATATTCCCGGGGACCCTCCTTTTAAAATATCGACACCTCATTCTTTCTCTCCAACCCTTCACCTTCACCTCTCTCTTGCTCAAATACGTCACCCATTTCACGAACCACAAGATATGGCACGCACCAAAGCAAACCCTCTGGAAAGGCGGCCCCTAGGCCTACCCTCTCCATGGCAGTGCCGGGCGGCGACATGTGAAGAAGATCCGGAGCACCTCCTCAGGCCAAGAAAGGGGAAGAGGGCTTCCCCCAGCCAGCAGCAGAAGCCAGCAATGAAGCCTCCTTCCATGATGCCGAGGGAGAGTCCCCAAAGAAAGCCCTGGCCGGCACAGAGGACCGGGCAGTCTCGGGCGATTGGCCCTCGGACACCGAGGTGGAAGAAGAGGTGGAAGAACGTGCACAACAACAGAGGAAGTGGCCCTTCAGTGCCCAAAAAGAAGGGGAAGGAAAAGTCACGGGAGTGGCTGTGAGGAGAGGGCCGCCGTGAAGAAGCGCCGTGGAGTGGGAGAGGGAGCCGAGGGAGCGTGGAGAGGCGACCAAGAGGAGGGAGGCCCGGCCTCACAACGGGTCGTTATAGAAGAGGTCCTACCGAGGAGGAGCACCAACAGAGAGGGCTGCACGGAGACGAGGAGGAAGAAGAGCGGAGAGGGGACCTCGACGCTTTGGGGCCACCCTACCCCTGTGGCCGGAGTCCACCTAAGGTGGCTTAAGAAGCAAAGGTAGGGCATTCAAGGCCCCAAACAGACCGCTGAAGTTAAGCGAAGATGGTGGTATATAAGGAGAAAGTACCGTCGTTGGGCGAGGTACAATGAGTGGTATTACCCGCCCCGAGGTGCAAATACAGCGCCGTGGTGGGCGGCGGGCGAAGAAGAACCAGCCCAAGCCACCCCACCTAGGCCGGAAAAACCCAAGAGGGTTCACCGCAGGCGAACAACAGCTCATACCGGGTGTTTAGGGAGATCAAGCACTTCCAAATGTGCCCTATCTCCTGATAAGGAAGGCGCCCTTTGGCCGTCTCCTTAGAGAGGTTTTGCTGGCGATTGGGACCCGATTATAGGGTTACCCTCTAATGACCGGGCCCCGCAAGAGGCTTCCGGCGAGCTGGTCCGGCTCTTCGAGGAAGGGAACCTGCGCGCTATCCATGCTAAGAGAGTTACCCTTATGCCCAAGGATATTCACTTAGCCGCGAAGGATTGTGAGAGAGAGAGAGGCCTTAGGCCTCAAATTTTGTAAATTTTGTAGGAAAGCTAAATTTTCATGTAACTATGTTTCTTACTAATATAAAAGTTATTTTCCCTCTATAATTAGAAAAATGTTGTATGCTTGAAATATAGGAAATAGAACCCAATTGTGGTAGAATTCTTCATAGCATGTCTAGAAACACCCTAAAAATCATGACTACAACAAAATTTTGGCAAAAAAAATCATCTAAAATCTTTGAAAATTGGGCCAGCGGGTGAGACCGGCGCCTAGGACCTCATTGCGTTCCAAGCCAGCCCAAGCGTTTGTATGGATTCACCCGGCCGGGCCCAAAATCAAGCTTCTAGATGTCGAGTTTTGCTCAAAATAAGTTACTAATTAGGTTAGAATTGGCCCAATTAGCCATATTAGCATCTTCAAATTCCCTAAATTGACCAAAAATTGGCCCAAAACAGGGCCAACCAGGGTGAGGCAGCGCCAAGCAGCGTTTTGCGTCGTGACTGAGCTGAGGCCATCAGCGGATTCACCCGGTCAGGCCATCTTTGAGCCAAATTAGTAAATTTGATCCAACCAAGCGCCATGTAGTGTTTCTTGCCTTGTTTTGCTTAAGTTTGCACTTCATGGTAGTTCATTTGGACACCCGAGCCATAGAACCAAGGTCGTCTTAGGTAGGTACTTTTTTGCCGCGAACCAGGGTCACCCATAGTCTATAAAAAATAGGCCCCATTTGCCATTTTTTTCTTCCTCTGAGCTGCTCCCGGCCCCTTAGGCGATTTTCTGATCCTCCGATCCTTGCAAGCCATTTCTACACCCTTTTCCCGCTCAATGGCACCCGGCAACTTTGAGAGATGGTACAATTTGCCGACCATATCCATCGGCTTCGGTAGATCAAGCCTTCTACGTGTTTGATCACTTGTTTGATCTTCCACGCAACTTTGACTAGAACACCCTACTACAATGCGGACATTATGTGCCAATATGACCGCCAGTCTGCCTTGGGAAGTTAGGCTGCCTCCCTAGGGGAGGGAATTGGGTTTCTCTTGAGACACTCTACCCAAGCCTTAGGTCGAGAGTTAATGGGATCCAAAGGCAAGAAGCGCTATGGGATAGGACTAGGACCATGCCGATTACATGACTGCCGGACATAATAGGCATAGGTACCTTTCAGCTCAGCCCTTGCCCTCTTCATGCACTATAAGTCAATCAACAAAGTAGGGGAACCCTCTGTTCACCCTTAGACTTAGCCACTTGATACGTAGGGCCCGGGATCAAATCCACGAATATAGAGTCCTCAGCCCTCAGGAATACTATGGCGGCGTCAGGGGGCACCATCTTCTGAGATCCATGAAGACTACGAGCAGCTAGGGGAGCAGAACCCGAATGGGAGAGCAAGGAGGCAACAAGAATGCGAGGTATGCGTTGAGGCATGGCGGCGGCGTGAGAACGACTTACCCACCCACGGTCGGCATCACGACTTTGTCACCGATAGTCATCGGCCAGGGGAGGAGTACATTTTTGCGAATGACATCCTCAACTTGTCCCTCTTGTCGGGGAGCGGGGTCTTGAATCGGCGAGCTCTTGGGCATGATAGCACGGGAAGAGCGGAGACCTCATCGACTACTCATACCGGGGAGATTCCAAGGAGGCGGCGGAGAACACTCTTATCTTTGGGGAGACAATGTCCGGATATAGCAGCCTATCGGCCAGATAAGGGAGATCTATCGGCTGAGGGAACCTATCATCTCGGAGGAGGAGTTCCAGCCAGATCTGAGCACACTCTACAAAACGAGGGGAAGGGCCCGAGCTCAAGCCACCGATTCGAGCGAGCATGAGGGAAGGGTCCAGCGGCATCAACTTGGACAAGCATAACCCGGCATGTGGAGGGATCATGAAGACCTTATGGCGGTGGATGCCTACGGGCGGCGGCTCAAAGGAAGGGCTTTGGATCGTGGCGTAGGGAAGGGCACGACGCCGCTACTATCTTCCAGCCCTCAGCCAAGGGCAAATGATAGTCTTCCACAAGGAGTTCAGCCCAAGGGGGGAAGAATCCGTGGCACTTCTCATAGCACTTTCGGGCTTCGGGCAGCACTCGAAGATATACGCCCATGCCGATCACATCATTCTTTTCAACAGGGCAGTCGCGCTCCATTGCCTCGACTTTGCGAGAGGGCACCTTAGGGATGCAACACTTTCGGTGGTAGCGGCAGCAACCGGAACCAGGGGCAGGAGATGGCCGAGCACTTGAAGGAAGATCGACGAGGAACATCTTGCGCAACCTCGGCAAAGGCCTCCGATTCAGGGATGTCAAGAACTTCTTCAGGCTTTCGGGAGGCCATTGAATAGTTGTAAAATTTTCTTAAGTTTTGTGCTAAATGTTTCGTGTACCCATTATGCTAAGATATATCTACCTTATCATGTAATCCTTATGTATTAATGACTATTAACTGTTTTGTCAATGTAAGGCTTTGTATGATTTCTTATAACTAAAGATAATTCAATTGCAAGTAAAATTGATCAACATCTAACCCAAATAAAATGTATTGATGATCAATCCTTGCGACAAGGAACTCAAGTGCGGGATCTCAAGACCCGGACCAGACCATTTAATTGGGTACCAAGGAACTTGTTTGGCGTGAGAACAAGAAGATTTTGAGCAGGATATGTCACGAGGAGGATCAAGCGCAAGGTTGGTGCGGATGAGGAACCAAATGCAACATCTCATCAATCTGGCGACACCTCTCATGAATGCACAGGAAGATGGTCCTCCACCTCCACCTTGTTTTCAGGGTGGTGCGAAGTCCCTCGGCGAGGAAGGGGAGGGCAACGAGGGAACGCCGGGGATAGGAGAAGGAAGAGAGAGAACCAGGAGTCCATCATCATCTAGCTCCGGCTCATCGGATAGCTCTTCAGTGAGGGCGCTCTCGGCTCAAATGATCGGTCGGGCACACCTAAAGCAAGGAAAAGAGCAAGAAAGACCGGATGACTATCGAGAAAAAGGTGGATTGCTATGGCAATGTATGGAAGACAAGGAAGCTCGGCCGGTTTCGGGGAAAACCGGATCGGGCATGGAGGCTGAAGCATGGCTTGATGAAATGGAAGAATTTGGCAACTCATACGGTATGAAAGACAAGGACATAGGGAAAGTTGCTACAGCTAACCTTATTGGACCCCGGCAAGGATCCGGTGGAAGGGATATGCTAAATCCAACAAGGCGAAGAGGAACAATTGCAGGTTTAAGACCTTCAGCAAAGGCTTTCTTTAAGCACTATGTGCCAAGGTCTCATACTAGTAGACAGATCGCGCCGGTTTCTGAGTTGAATCGGGGTAGCTTATCGGTGGCTAAGTATCACAGAAGAATTTATGAGGCTCGGTCGCATGTTCCGGAGTCTCGAGAGAGGCAAGCCGTGGATACTTACATTGAGGGGTTGAACAGCAATATCAAAGAGGCTTGTTAGAGCAATCAACCCGGTCGGTTGCTTTCGGCCGAAGATAAAGCTATAAGTTTGGAAGAGGCACCCGGCAACCCAGCCAGAGAAGCGATCCAACCGGGTGTAAGAGTTCATGGCGTGCTCCGGGGACAATATCGGGGTAAGCAATCGGCCCGGCGGCTACACCATCGAGAGGAGTCCGGCAAAGGTAAGGGTCGAGAACAAAGCTTTTGGGGACCGTAAACCCCTGAGAATGCATCGAGGCGGTGCTCTTAAGCTCTCCTAGGCGGTTGCCAGAAGGAAAGAGCGGCGAGAATGCATTGAAAAAGCTATGCTTGAGTGCTTTCCCGGGGCCGCGAACACATGATTGTCCATTCGTCATCACCGGTCGGCCTTGGCGAGAACTCTTGGATTGGGACTCCCCAGCGTAGGGCGAGGGCGGACGACCCGGCGGGAGGGCGGGGACTTCATAGATGGTAGGGAGTGCCACATATGTGCAAACATTGAGGCAGGTGATATAGAGAATCGATCCAAGCTGTCATGGCGGTACCGATGGGATCATAGATAGTAATCCTTATGTAGTCCTCATAGATACGAGGTAGCTCTCATAATTTTGCATCTCCTAGATTGGCTGCTCTAATGAAGAACAAGGTATTGAAGTCTAAGCCAAGGCGATGCTATGGCAAGCGGCGCCATTCGCACACACTAAGGGGAGGAGGATCACCTTTGACATAGACCTTAGTGGGGCTAAGTGGCCGATGGGGGCAGAAGTCATGGACATCGGAAGATATGATCGATAGTGGGGATGGAATTTTTTGAAGCCAGCCAAAGCCATGATTGATTGCGGCCAGGAATGAGGTCACCATGGCTGACACCGGGCGGCGACAAGTTGATAGTGAAAAAGGTAAGCTAGATTCTCCTATGCGGTGTATTTCTTTGAAGCGGCTAAGGAAGAGTATAGAAAGGAATAAGGTGGATTACATCTTGAGGATGGAATCGGTTGAGCGGGCAAGCGGGATGGAAGTGACCCAAAGGGAAATCGGTTGCCGAGGCGGGAATAGCAAGGCTTATTTCGAGTTCAAGGATGTATTTCGGATGAAATCCGGCGGTACCACCTTATAGGGGTGTGGAATGTGAGATCACATTGGCTCAGGATCTGAAGCCTACGAGAAGGCGCCATATAGAATGAGCACCCAGAATTGATTGAGCTCAAGAAATAGCCGGGAATTGCTCGAGCTTGGATTTATAAGAGCAAGTGTGTCTCCTTTGAGACACCTATACTCTTTGTGAAGAAGAAAGATGGGAGCTTAAGAATGTGCATAGACTATCGCCCGACTTAATAAGCGGGCGATAAAGAACAAGTATGCATTGCCAAAGAGGCGAGATGACCTAATGGACCAATTACAAGGAGCAAAGGTATTCTCTAAAATTGATTTGAGGTCAGGATACCATCGGATAAGAATAAAAAGAAGAGGATATCCATAAAGGCCGCTTTGAGCAGCGGTATGGTCATTTTGAGTTCTGATAATGCCCTTTGGACTATCGAATGCTCCAGCAGCGTTTATCGCCTCATGAGCGACATCTTGAGAGACTTCTTGGATGAGTTTGTTATTGTCTTCTTCGACGACATCCTAATCTGACAAGTCCCTTGAGGAGCATTGTCGACATCTCGGGGAAAGTGTTGGAGAAGTTGAGGCGTCATCGGTTGTATGGGAAGCTCTCTAAGTGTCACTTTGCAACAGGCGAGTGGAGTATTTGGGGCATGTAGTAACATCAGGGAATCTCCGCAGATCCATCTAAGATTGAGGCAATAGTTGATTGGCCAGCTCCAAGGAATGTGGCAGAAGTAAGAAGCTTTCTCGGGTTGGCGGGATATTACAGAAAGTTCGTGAAGGACTTTGCTAAGTGGGCGTCCCCTCTGTCGGACCTCACTAAGGCCAAGAAGATTAAGGATTGGACTAGCCATTGGTTAGAGAAAGTCCAAGCTTCTTTTGAGAAGCTTAAAGAGGCCTTAACAACAGCACACCGGTGCTTGTTCTTAGGATCCGAGTAAAGATAAGTTGGTAGCAACAGTGCAAGCAAGATAGCAAGGCAGTCTTGATGCAAGAAGGAAGGGTAATTAAGCCCACGACTTCGAAGAAGATGAAGCGGAAAGCAACAATACCCAACCCATGATCGGGAGCTGCTAGCCATTGTCGGGGCATTGAGGATATGGAGGCATTATCTCTTTGGGAAGGAAGTTTGGGTTGGATCGCGATCACCGAGCCTTCAAGATATCTTTTCACCCGCCCACTCCTCAACTTAAGGCAAAGGAGGTGGATGGAATTCCTTGAGGAGTATGATTTTGATATTATGTATAAGCGGTAAGCTTAATGTTGTAGCAGATGCCCTCTCGGGAGACCATTTGGACAAGGCGCATTGTAATGCGATTTCCCTCTTTCGAGTGAGTTTGGCAAGAAGATTGAGGAGTTCTTGCCAGCAGATGTGGACTTCAAGGAGGTATGGGAAAGTCTTTCCAAAGGAAGCGGAGCGGATAAGGAGGCGGGAAGCCTTCAAGCATTATAAGAAGGAAGGCAACTTTGTTGTATCACAAGCATAAGTTGTGTGTGCCCGAATCATCGGGGGTAAGGAAGCTAATTCTTCATGACACACATAACAGCCCAATAGCGAGGGCATCTTGGCTTCATGAAGACCTATTTCAAGACCGAAGTAGCTACCGGGCGGGGAATGAAGAGGCAGATAGCTGCATATATTGGGATTACCCAGTTATGTGTGAGACCAAAGCGGAACAACCCGGATTCAGGTGCTTTAGAGCCATTGGGGGTGCCAAATGCAAAGTGGGAGGTCATAAGCATGGATTTCATCACGGGTCTCCCTAGAACTCTTGAGGCAAGGATGCATTGATGGTTGTAGTAGATAAGTTATCTAAGATGGCACATTTTGTGCCTTGCAAGACTCTTGACACCGCACTAGATCTTGCCAAGCTATTTGTAAGGAGATTTTCGAGACTCCATGGCATGCCTCGGAGATAATATCGATAGAGATTCTAAGTTTATGAGTGCCTTTTGGCGGGGATCTCTTCAACACCATTAGGCGAAGCTCTCTATGAGCACGGCATATCATCCCCAAGCGGATGGCCAGACGGAAAGGGCCGAATCGGATCATTGAAGACATGCTTCAAAGTTATGTGTGGAACAAAGCGGTCCAAGTGGGATGAGTACATCCACTTGGTGGAATTCGCCTACTTGATTGCCAAAGCGGGAGTCATCTCGGATGTCTCCTTTCATGGTAAATTGCGGGTACCCGGTTTAACCCCGGATACACGGCACAATCCTGTGTCCAAGGTAGAAGTATCCCGGATGTTAGGGGATATGCAGCGGCTAGTGGAAGAAGTAAGGGGTTATTTATTGGCGGCAAGAAGTCGGCCGAGGAAAGAGTGTAGCCGACAAGCGGGGGACCGTAAAAGAGAGTTCAAGGTAGGCGATAAGCGTCCCGGTTGAAGATAAAGGTGAAGCAAGCCAAGGCTGCGGATTGGGAGCTGCAAGAAGCTTGCCCCTAGGTGGGCTGGTCCGTTCAAGATTTTTGGAGAGTGGGCTCTCAAGCCTACAAGTTGGATCTTCGACCCATCTCAAGGTTCACAAGGTCTTCCACGTAAGTTTATTAAAAAGGCACAATCCTAACCACGAGGAGGTTTTGGATACTCCAACCTTGTTGGAAATGGCGGAGGAGCAAGTAGAAATAGTGCACTGAATTGCTTCTTGATAAGTCATTCAAGAAGACTAGGAGGTCTCGGTTCCTCCAAATTTTTGGTTAAGTGGAAGCACTTACCCGTGGAAGATGCGACATGGGTATTGAAGCAAGACTTGGAGAAGCAATACCCGAGTTTATGAAAGAGTTTGATGGGCGAGTCGTCTCAGACTTGGTCGACCCGACTTGCCGGTGGTTAGCTAGTATGTTGTTAGTTAGCCTTAAGCCTTTGGCAGATGCATTCTAGTTACTAGGGTGCATGTGCGAGGGAACCTTGGATCGTGTGGGCGATGATGGGATGCGCCTTTAGGGCATTCTCTAGGCCACACGCACCAAATGCGCATGACCATTAGGGTCATGTGAGTGAGAATGAGGCATGGTGGGCGATGATGGGACATCGTCCGGATGATCTCTATGCCACGATGCGGGAATGCACACACCTGGCCGTAGGAGGGTCATGGTGAAGGTTAAAGTGATCATCGCGATGATGGGATCGTGAGGCGTTCCCTAGCTTCAAACCCAGGTGGGGCATGATGCACTAGGGGTACTTTCGCACGCAGTAAGCAGAGTACAAGGTAGCACTTCGATCATGGGCGATGATGGGAGCATCTTAAATGATCCTTAAGCTCAAATCCGAAAGGGCCATGATCTTGGGCAAGGTAGTAGGACAACCTTGAGTCGATGGTTAGGCTCAGGGGGTAAAGGGGTGGTCCCCTAAAACCACAAATTATTAACTAAATTAACGTAATGTGCTCCTTTTGCGGGCAAGTAGAAGGTGGACTTCAACGAGGGCGCATTACGAGAAGATAGGGGAGCCATAATTTAGATTATGAACCCTAATAACTCTTACAATAATGTTTTGAATTATCGTAAGAAATAGCAGTGTTAAGGCTATATAATTTTGTATAACTACAAATATAGCCTAAATTTTTGACTTGACCTAATAAAACTTGATTACTATAATAAACTAAAGGTTATGACATGTTGTTGCTTGTGGGGCATAAGGTAGGGTCGTCACCTTAAGCGCCAATCTTGAGGGCGACATTGTCCTAAGGGGAAAATGTGGCGGTCGGGGGAATATACGCCATAAATACATTATATTCACGGATGCAATCACCATACAAGTCTATCTTCATAGCCTTGTATACCATAGATTGTGGCACTAGGGGGGCATGGCTAAGTTATTCTCATAACTTAGCCAACTATAGGTTAAGCCATTATCCACGTGGCCTTAACCTGTTGGGGGCACCGCCACGGGACTCACCCGATTGGTGCCGCGTGGCATCCTAGGTGGACCCTAACTTATATAGGCATAAACCCTAACCTAGACCTCTTTCCAGCCCTAGCACCCGGAGACTCACCTACCGTTGAAACCTCGTTTTGAACATCGTTTTACCCATGGCATAGGCCCAGTGCGGCAGCCCAGCGAGGTAGACTCGTTCTTGGGTAGGGGGCGGCACCTCGTGAGTGGGAGACCATGGAGGCACGGATGCGGAGGGAGAGCTTCGGGGAGCAGGTATGTAGGATAGTAGTTGTGATAGCTCATGCGGAATTAGCATTCGGATGTGCTAGTATTTTGTATCTAGAGTAGAGCCATCCTAGAACCCATATTCAACATCTTGAACCCTAATCAAGGAACCCTAACTATTAGTTAGATTTGTATGATTAGGTTAAGATGTTCTTCTTATGATTATTCTCATGATGTGATGAGTATGGATGTTGGTTGATCTTGTTGCTCCTCTTGTATTGGGAAGGGGGGTAGAGACCCTGAGAGCCATATGTAGTATGCTCCTAGAGTAGATCCCTTAGTCCCTATTTGGTTGCGGCACATTGCATAGGAGCCCACCGGGGCTATTGAGGCTATGATATGACTCGCACCACCATATAACGGGGCTAGAGGGAAAGTGGAGGGAGGATCCCGGGCAGAAAGTGGGGGATTCGGGGGATCCCATAGTGAGCTAGGCTTATGGTGGTGGCCAGGTGTGGGCGGGCATGGTCCGGGACACCTCACGGGGCAATGGTGTTGCCACTCCGCCTCTCGAGGCTGCAAGTGTTGGCTTGGCTCTCGTTTTGGGGGGTTGGTGGGGTGCGATGGAGTGTGTCGCCCGCGATTCTCTAGCGCATACGGCACCTCTAGATCACGGGAAGGGGAGATGCAACCCTTCTGCCTCATCGGACAGGGAGATGCAGCACAGGTAGTCCCGATGGGTGATGCCATGGGATTGCGTGTCCAGGAAGGCTAGAGTCTTGTCGAGCCTGATCTAGCCCATTTGCAAAGTATGCAGGAGGGGGCGGATGGAGTGGTCAACCCTAGCCATTGTTCTATGCCAGCCCTCGCCATTTCCATGACTCGGTCTGCTCTATCTTGAGGCCCTAGCCCGGTCGGTCATCCTCCTTCACGAGTGAGCGAGGGGTAGGAGCTCTCATGTTTTATGGTTCGTGATTATCATCTTTGCCTTGGTTTTATGTGTGATGCACTACCCTTGAGGTAGTATTTGTATATGTTGATGCTAGTTACGGCGTGTTATCGCTTCGGTTATAGGAGCCCATAGGGGAAGGGGCGCGCAAGACACCGCCGTGTTCCCTTCCACACTAGGAGTCACCTCGGAGTCGCGGGGGTAGGCGAAGGGCCCATGCGGTTGTTGAGCGGATGGGGGATTTCTGCGAGTGTAATGCGCGCCCGTCACGTTTAGCGAGGGAGCGTCACACTTTGTCGCATGAAATGCAATGTAAAAGTGATTGTTTCAGCAGCTGAGTACCAGGAGAATTCACGCCCATTCAACCTTTGTGGCGTTCGAGGATAATATATGGTATGAATCGTATATTTATCGACCGTCACTAGTACATGTCGACTTAGACGACATGTACGCATCGACCATAAAGGGGTAGTACCCTAGGGTACAACCTTGTGACCCATTATATTGCACATGTTAAGGCCACATGTGAATATAACACCCTTTTGCCATGTGGCAATAGCCCATTGACCAAAAAGGGCCCAGCCCTAAATTCGTGGGGATAAAGGGGCATAAACCTAAAAGGGGAACCCTTTGGTTCCCAGCCCCATAAGTCGGATTGGAGCAGCATTGGGCGTCTTCTCGGCGTGAACGAGTAGCGAGAGGGCAGGAATTCCTTAGTGGCAGCTCGATCCAAGCCAGCAATCTCGAGATTCAGCAGCATGGACGCCTTCAGAGGAGTGGGAGCCAGCCAAGAAGCGGGTTAGTGGTTGATCCGATAGTTAGATCCGAGTTTTCAGCCCTCATTCCATAGGGTTAGTATTCATTCTTAGCTATAGGCGACCCCTGACCTAAGAATGATAGATACTAACAAAGGAACCTAACCATGTATGATTAGGTAGATTAGAATAGATATGTTCTATTGTTTTGATTCTATTGTGATGATGTTTTGACATTCCATCGGCCACTCTTGTGTATTGGGAAGGGGAGTAGAGACCCAGAGCCCAAGTAGTTGTATGATCATAGTTTTAGCCCATTAATTCCCAATTAATGCGGCACAATGCATAAGAAAACCCACGGTTGTGAGTGGCGGAGCTAGACCTACCGACAAGGGAGGTCTTGTCCAATCATGATTGATCCCTACAGTGCGTAGCGGCGGCCGGGAACGTTGTGAGCCAGGCCTAATACCAGCAGCTGCGTGAGGCAGGGGTATGGGCTCGACACCTCTTGGGCGTCGCGTCGTCTTCTAGTAGTTCAAGTGGGTAATGCGGCGGTGGCTCTCGGCTGCTTTGTGATTGGCATGAATCTTACGGAGGGAGTGATCCCCCACTGCCTCATCAGGGCTGGGGAGATGCAACCCGATGCTTGTAGCTCCTCTCGGCTACTCACCGGTGAGGGCTAGGGTCGGGGCTCAATACTCTTGACCTATCGCAAAGTATGCACGAGGGGGCGGATGGAGTGGATTACCCAGCGGCCATGTTCTATGCCGGCCAAATCCATTTGCCATGAATTACATGCGCATTGCTATCACGGAGACCTCAAGCCCGTCGGTCGATCCCCATCGGTCAGAGCTTGGGTAGGATCTTCTCTATGTTATGTTGATGTCTTGTTGTGTGATCAACTCTTTGTGATATGGTGGACCACCCGCCGAGGTGGGTATGTTATTATTGATTGATGTCATGTGCTCATGTTTGTTTTACGCTTCCATTGCTAGGTCGATCGAGGGAGGCGGGATGAATGACACGTCCATTCTTCCCGTCGGGTTCTTGGCCACCATCGAGAGCCCGATGTTAGGTGGGCGGCCTCCATCAGCCGGGCGATCTTTGGGAGGTTATATCTGATCGGGGCATCATTATGATGCTGGGGCCGTCACAATGGTATCGAGCTCGATCTTGGCGGGACCGGATCGAGCAAGCGGCGAAACCCTATAGGAACTAACTCATCTAGACATTCTGTCTTGGAGGTAAAAGCCCAAGCACAAACCTCGAGTAGCGGGAAAATTTTTCTTCCCGGGGTAGAGTTAGTAATTATCTAGGATTAGGATAATTAGAGAACATAGGTAAGATAGAACAAACAGACGAAAAGCACTTAAGAGAGCCTACTAAATTTCAAGCACTTTTGGCCGATACCTCCAAGAGTGCGCCAGGAGCATGTTAGGTTCAGACCTAATGGATCTCTCGCGCACTCTTAAAATAGTCACCCCATATGAACCCTAGAACTTGGCCTTAGGAACTCCAAATGGTAAAATAAAAGATGAAATCCCAATCAAAAAAAAAAAAAAAAAAAAAAAAAAAGCTCGAAATAGCTAGAATTATATGTTAAAACATCGAAAAACATTAAGTACAAGTCACTTTTGGAACAATGCCTCCAAGAGTGCGCCAGAGTATAGTTAGGTCCCAACCTAACCCCCTCCTCACGCACTCTTAGAGGCGTCCCTAAAAGTGACCTCAAAAATTGATCATAACTTACTCAAGGGGTAAAAGTAATAATAGAATCTTGCTTAAAATGCTTGAATTAGTGGGAAACGACATGTAAATTGTGTAAATTGGATGTGTTGGAGCAGAGAAGGCCAACGCCTCCAAGAGTGTGCCAGAGCATAGTTAAGTCCCGACCTAACCCCCTCCTCGCGCACTCTTAGAGGTGTTCGAAGGAACAGGACCAAACAAGACCCCAATTTCATCCAAGATGGGGAGATTTTCGCCAGCAAACCAACCAGACGACTAATTTGACCGAACCCTAAAAAAAATTAAACCCTATAAATTACGGGACATGGGCTCATTTTTTAGGGTTTCTCACGTGATTCCGCGAGCTCCTTAGAAGCCCGATCTTTTGGCATACTGCTTTCCAGAACTAATTTGTCGCGCAATGGCTAGAACAAAGCAGGGCCGCTTTGTAAGCCCAAGAAGGATGATAAGCCCGCAGCACAAGTACTGCCAAACAAAAGCTCAAAGATCTTGTGGCCCGAAGGCTGACATGGAGGCCTAGGTACTATAGAAACTTGGAAAGAGGTGCAGGAAAAGAAGAAAAACGAGGGGAAAGAAGAAAAGGCAAAAGAAAGGGAAGAAAGGGCCAAGAGAAAGGAGGAGAAGGCGAGAAGGAAGCGGATGAAGAAAGTGCGTGCAGGAGGATGATCAATGGCGGGGGCGAGGACTAGAATAGGGAGGAACTGAGCCCGAAAGGAAAAGAGGGTAATGGTGAAGAACCCGGCCTAAGGAAGCGACGGCGTAGTCATAAGCATGAACCAGCAGAGGGTGAACAACCCCCATCCTCATTCGAGAATCTGGTGGAGATGCTTGACTTCTTGGAGGAAGTGCTTCTGGGGCAGGAGAGTCCTCATCAAAGCCCTAACCCTGCTCATCGACCTGGGGACCACACCCGAGGGAAGAAGACTCACTCCCGGCCTGGGGACCCGGTAGAGAGACCGCGAGGTTGACCTACGGCCCTTTGCCTCCTGGGTTCTTGGAATGGCAAAAACAAAGAGACTTAATGAAAAGCGGCTGGAAAGAAGGCAACCAAAACAGCCGGGGACTCATTACACTTTAGGGCCCGAGAGAAGGTACAAAAGAGCTGGTGAGAATATACCTTATACAAGAAGATGCACGAGTTTGTGACCTACCTACTGAAACAAATAGGGTCGAGTTGTCGAAGAAGGGCGGCCAACCGAGAAGCATTCGGCTCAAACCTCCACGAGCTGCCCGAGAACCCCCAAGAAGCTTATGAAGAGATCTCAAGACTCCCCTTTTGCAAGAGCCACGAGAGAAATCCGCCACTTCCAAAGGAGCTACACAGTTCGATCCCGAGAGCGACATTCAGGAGGTTCGTGCTTGAGAAATCTTGTGGAATTGACCCCAACAAGCGAGTAACTAACGACATGTTACTCGCTTTACAAGAAGCAGAGATGGAGGTAGTGCAACACTTCGAGGACTCACTGGCGTGCACGCTCCATGCAAAAAGGGTCACACTTCAACCAAAGGACATGAAGTTAGCCAAGTACATCAAGAGGACAGATAAATAGAAGAGAACTTACCTTTTTGTAACTAACAGGGTTATATGTGATGTATGAAAAATTTTGAATAATAAAGATATATAGTCGTTTAAAAATGTGTATTTCATTAGGTACAGTATTAGGTCTGGAGCAAATGCGATATTTTGACCAACGACTCCAAGAGTGCACCAGAGCATAGTTAGATCCCAACCTAACCCCCTCCTCGCGCACTCTTAGAGTCATCCAGCCAACTGGGCCATTGATTAGCCCTACTTGCTCCAAACGTGGTAAATAAACAAAGAAACTTGCATTTAGGAAGAAAACTAATAGGAATTTACCCCTTCCAGCGGATTCTTGGCATCCATTAGACAGAGATAGGCTAACGACTCCAAGAGTGCGCCAGAGGCCACTTAGGTCCCAACCTAACACCCCCCTCGCGCACTCTTAGAGGCATCCGACCTTTCCAGGTCCATAAGTTGAGCTACACATATCCAAATCGGCCAAAATTTGTTGCATTAGAACCATAAAACTGTAGACAAGTCACTTCTAGCTTCAAATTAACCCAGAAACATCAGCCTTCATCCCAAATATCAAGAGTTTTAGAAACCCTAAAAATTTTAGGGTACAAATTTCCTATATATACCCTCATAACCCCTAAACCTCAACCACAGAATTGCTCCTGCGATCAAGGCGATCTCCCAGCTCCCTCCAGCGCTCCCAGTTCCGTTTGATATCGGCAGCACGCTTCTGCGTCATGGCTCTGAGAATCCTTCATCGGTTGGTATAAGCGCCTCCCCACATTCTTTGAAGTAGATGTCAATATAGTATTCCAAGTCTTTCAAAAAGAATTTGACCTCTCGGCAACCCTGAACTCCAATCCCTTCTACCAGCAAGTCCTGCAAGAATTCCAACAGAAAGTAGTCCCTAGCTTGCAAGAGATACCGCCATGCATAGGGTACTTTGTACCAAGGACCGCATTGCAAACAACCCTTAGTCATGTACCCAACATTGCCAAAGTATTGCGAAACAGAACCAACCGCTTACCCGCCTACATGATCCTAACCAGCAATAGAAAAAGTTTTTTCTCTTACAACACAGCCTTAGCGCTATATCTAGTCTATAGGGCCGAAACCATAATAGGTGAACCATCAATTCAGCCACTTGAGGTCACACCCTTGGACGCAGCAGCAGACGAACGGCTACTGCTTGAGTATGAAGAGACCATAGCAGAAGCATCTGAAGAAAGTGAAGACTCCGAGCAAGAAAGCGAGGATGACATGGAGGTGGACCCAGGGAGGAGGAGCAGCGAGTGAAGCGGGAACAAGACATCACCAGCTTGAAGGCGGCGGAGGACCACGGGAGGATTGCACAACCAATGGGCTGGGAATAACAAGTCTAGCACCGATCATAGTGAAGGCCGGGAATACTTGTTGCTAAGCGACATAAAAACCTCCCCGAATCACGAGGGGCCCGAGAGGCTACGGCGTCGGCGAACTCCTTCACCTTCTACGACAGCGGCGGATTTAGAAGACTTCATCGACCAAGAAACATAAGACTTTTCGGTGCAAATCGAGAAGCGACTACTTACAGGGACACACCATGTCGGACATTGAAGCCTATGGCACTATCGGAGGCATGATGGCGGAAGAACTCCCCTACCTGGGAGGAGTTTGTAGCACTTCAAGAGCGAGATGGGAATAAGGGGAAGACAACAAGAGTACTTCAGGGGAGTCTTCTTCTTCGCAAGAACGGTATCAAAATTCAAGGGAGAGCCACAAACTTGACAAAGTGTGCGAGCGCTCTTCCGGGATTAGAAGGAATTAGTTCAAATACGGTCGATCAATATGCATCAAGGCATAGGGGTACCTCGAGAACTGCGTGGGAGTACCAGGGGCGTACACTCAAATATTATCTTCCGCTCCTAAGCGGACGGTAGAATTATAGTATTTCAAAAGCGCTTTCCCACGCGGAGAGGAAAAATGTCACGGATGCTAGTAGCACTTTCGGATTTGGCATGCCGCATACGACTATCGAGAAAAAAGTCGACCATGTCATTTTGGTGAAGCGGAAAACAGCCTTGGGCATTTTCGACTTTGCGGTACCCCCACCGACAAGGTAGGTTGGCGGTGGCAATGACTCATACCTCCCATAGGCGGGTGGAAGAGCTAGCATTTGCCATCGAGGGGAATCGTGAGGGATATACTCGGGGAACTTGGGAAGTACGGTAGGGGTACAACCCAAGTAAAGAAGTTCCTTGAGGATCACCCGGACTATCGATAAATCAATGTAATGAAATTCATGACTATTGTATTAAGTAAATATATATCGGCTATATATCAATAAAAATGTAAGATCTTTTGAATTGCATTTTAAATGTCTTTTGGTATCATTGTTTTAACAATCATATCATTCAAACACTTAATGCAACCAACAAAAGAACTCATGATAAATAGTGCTAAATTCAGCGTTTGCGATTAGAGCGGCCGAGGAATATGCGACCTTGAATTCCAAGCCCAAAGCTTTTATCCTGCAAAAATGAGACAATTCCGGCCCGGGATTTTTTGCGAATTTTTTCTTACCGTGCGAGGAAGAAAAAATATGAGATGATACAATTCAGAAATCAAAGGTATGTTGGCGGCGAGGGGAAGAAACTATCAAGACGGAATGGACGGTAGAATAATAATATTTCTCAACACAAGGAAAAGAGAAAAGAGGAGAAGCCTAGTAGATCTTTCGGGCTCCGGCTCCGCGGACGGCTATCGGACTCAAGCTCGACCAGGAGAGGATTTTTGGTGAACAGTAGGAAGGGAAGAAAGAGAGGCATTTTAAACTGCGATTAGCCAATCAAGGAGGTTACCAAAAGAAGGTAGGCTCATACCGGCCTTAGGTAAATTGGAAGGCTAGCACGCCATCAATCGGAACAATTTTAAAAAAGTCGGGGATGGAAGCCGAAGCATGGCTAGACGAGATGAGTGAGTACGGAAATGCTTACGACATGAAAGACAAAGACAAGGGCAGGGTAGCCACCGCTAACTTGAAAGGGGCAGCCCGTATTTGGTGGAGGGGCTATGATAAAGCCCATGGAATGAGCAGAGACAAGTGTAGGTTCACGAAGTTCGCAAGCAATGTTGTTAAGTACGTCAAAATCCGTACCTTTAAAAAAAAAAATTTTAAGATTTTTTGAAGATTTTTAAAATTTTTGAAAAAAATCTTTAAAAACGTATTTCATATAAAATACGTTAAAAATCTTTAAAATCCTTAAAAATCTTAAAAAATCCTTAAAAGTCTTTAAAAATCTTTAAAAATCCTTAGACTGTGATTTTGTTTATCCAAATATATGATATTCTTGAACTTATTTATCCTTGTATATGAAAATCTTATATTTCCTAACCTCTATAATAATGTTTTTCTGAACTTTCTTAAGAGTTACATGGCAAAACGACTATGATATCTTTGTCTTGAACTTAATAGTTTCTAGTAGCAGCATAAACTTCTGATTTACTTGTTGGCATGCTACGTCTTGTAATTTGTAGCAAAAATGTGCATTTTAACCATAGCAAATATATCCAATAAAGCAGTGCAAAGAATGTGCTTTTTTTTTTTTTTTTTTTTGGCCATACCAAATCATAAAAATCCTTTAAAAAATGTGAGGATTTTTATAAAAGTACTTTAAAAATAAAACGGGTTTTTTAACAACATTGTTCGCAAGGGCCTTCAAAAAGCACTATGTCCCAAGAGAACACAAGTGCCATCAGATGCAAGCATTCCACAGGTTACAACAGGGGAACAAATCCGTACAGAAATATACGGAAGAGTTCATGAGGTTGAGGCTATATGTGCCAAAACTTCAGTGAGAGAAGAAGCGGTGGAAGGTTATGTGGAGGGCTGAATGAGGACTGCGGAAGATAGTCGAGCCCCGAACGAACCCTTCGATGCTCGGAGGCTGAGCGAAGGCGATGATAAGCCTACAAAGGGAGGACCCAGGAAAAGTGAACAAAGCGGTGGTATGACAAAGGAAAAGCATATGGAGGCGAGCAGAGCAAAGCAAATAGATCACTGCCAAGACACCATACAGGAAATCAATGGAAGCCGAGAAATCTTTTTTATAGTCCTTCAAAGATAAAGGACAAGGGAGGCTCAAATTATTCAAAAGGCAGTCAAGCGGTTCCTCAACTCCATTCGAAAGAAAAGCGGCGGGAATGTATAGAAAAACGATTTTGTGCTTCGGTGCTTCCAGTAGGGGCATAGAACACACAACCGCCCGCTTAAGTGATGAATATTAACACTTGCGGAAATGGGAGGTTGGGAGACCGGCGGGAAGAAAGAGGAGGGCGAAGGGGCGACTATATCCATGGTGAGTGTCACATCTTTGCGCCATAGATACGAAAGCGCCAAAGAGGTACCAAGTAATATCCACGATTGGTAAAATAGCCGCCAAATCTTTTATAGTCCTCATAGACTGTGGCAGTTCCCACAATTTCACATCACCAAGGATGGCAGAAATGCTAAAGTTGAAAACAGTAAAGTCTAAACCTAGACCAGTAGTGTTAGCCAGCGGAGCCATCAGGCACACGGCCGGCGAGAGGGTGAATTTCAATATAGACTTACCTGGTATCAATATTGAAATGGGGGCAGAGATCATGAGTATAGGAAAATATGACCTCATCATAGGTATGGAATACCTCAACCCGGCAAAAGCACAAATAGATTGTGGAGAGCGGAAGGTGAAGCTCACGGCGCCTAACGGGAAAATCATAGAAATCTCAGGTAAGCAAGTGACACCTATAATGCAATGCATGTCGAGTAAGAAATTACTTAGATGCATCACAAGGGAGCAAGTTGCATACATCTTCAAATTAAAACTTGCCGAAGAAGAGGCACCAGAAGATAAAGAAGATGAATCAGTAAGCAAACTACCCAAGCAAGTAGCCAAGCTAATAGAGGAATTCCATGACTTGTTCCCCGATGAAATCAAGGAGCTCCCGCCATATAGGGGAGTGGAGTGCGAAATTGCACTCGAACCAGGTACTAAGCCCACGAGTAAGGCACCATACAGACCACGAACTATCAGAGTTGAAGAAGCAATTGCAGGAGCTATTGGACCTAGGGTTCATAAGGCCTAGTGTCTCTCCGTTCGGAGCCCCCATCTTATTCGTCAAAAAGAAAGATGGAAGCTTGAGGATGTGTATTGACTATCGTCAATTAAACAAACACACAATCAAGAACAAGTATGCCTTACCCAGAAGCTGATGCGACTGATGGATCGATTACAAGGAGCGAGTCTTCTCCAAAATAGACTTAAGGTGCGGATATCATCAAATCAGAATCAAGGAGGAAGATATTCACAAAGCGGTGTTAGAACAAGGTATGGCCATTATGAATTTCTGGTGATGCCATTTGGCCTATCAAATGCTTCAAAGCGTTCATGAGACTCATGAGCGATATCTTTTCGGGAATTCCTTGACACATTTGTTATCGTGTTCTTGATGATATTTTGGTGTATAGCAAGTCCCTAGAGGAGCATATCCAGCAGGTTGAGAAGGGTACTTGAGAAGCCGAGAAGACACCGGCTTTATCGCGGTTGTCGAAATGTCATTTCGCCACCTTAAAAGAGTGGAATACTTGGGGCACGCGTCATATCGTGACGACATCTCCACCGATCCGGCAAAAAGATCCAAGCAGTGATTGAATGGCCAGCACCAAAGAATATACACGAGGTGAGAAGCTTTTTGGGCTTAGCAGGATATTATAGAAAATTCGTCAAGAACTTTGCTAAGATAGCAGCACCTTTAATGGACCTCACCAAGGCAGAAAAGATAAAAGACTGGGTGGCACATTGGCAAAAGAAGGCTCAAGCAGGATTCGAGAAGTTGAAGGAAGCCTTAACAACCGCCCCCGTCTTAACATTGCAAGATCCAGAGAAGGACAAGCTAGTTGCAACTGATGCGAGCAAGATTGCGACGGGAGCAGTCTTAATGCAAGAAGAAAGAGTCGTAGCATACGATTCACGAAAGATGAATGACGCAGAGACTCGCTACCCGACACACGATCAGGAGCTATTGGCAGTGGTAAGAGCTTTAAAGATCTGGAGACACTATCTATTGGGAAGGAAGTTCCAATTAGATACCGACCACCAAAGTCTGCAGTACATCTTCACGCAACCATTGTTGAATTTAAGGCAAAGAAGATGGATGGAGTTCCTGGAAGAGTACGACTTCGAGATTGTGTACAAGCCGGGGAAACTCAATGTGGTCGCAGATGCTCTGTCAAGGCACCCCTTAACAACAAGGGTGCATTGCAATGCCATATCAACACTCACCAGTGAGTTTGGCAAGAAAATAGAAGAAACATTGCCAACGGACAAGGACTTCCAGGAAGTATGGGCAAGCCTTTCTAAAGAGGCAAGAACGGACAAAGAGAGAGAAGCCTTCAAACATTTTAAGAAGGAGGGAAATCTCTTGTACCATAAAAATAAGTTGTGTGTGGAGAATCATCCGGTCGGAAGGTTGATTCTCCATGACACCCACAACGCCCGATAGCCCGACCCACGCGCGGGTTTTACGAAAACCTACTTCAAGATAAGAAGTAATTACTATTGGCGGGCATGAAGAAGCGGATAGCAAGGTACATGCGAAAGTGTCGGCTATGTCGACAAACCAAAGGCGAGAACAACTATGAATTCCAGGAGCATTAGAGCCATTGCCAGTACCAAACTCCAAGTGGGAGATAATAAGCATGGACTTCATTACAGGGATCCCTAGAACCATAAGGGGCAAAGACGCCTTAATGGTCGTAGTCGACAAATTGTCGAAAATGGCACTTTGTGCCTTGTAGGAGCACCGACACGGCTTTAGACACGGCTGTGTTATTCACAAGGGAGATTTTTAGACTCCATGGGATGCCAAGAGAAATAATCTCTGATAAGGATTCGAAGTTCATGAGTGCATTATGGCAGGATCTCTTCAAAACCATCGGAACGAAATTATCAATGAGCTCGGCTTATCACCCTCAAAGCGGATGGCAGGCCGGGCGCACCAATCGGATACTTGAAGATATGTTGCGGAATTATGTCGGAACAAGCAATCAAAAGTGGGATGACTTTATCTACTTGGTTGAGTTTGCATACAATAGCACCAAGCAAGAGTCATCCCAAATGTCGCCGTTTATGATCAACTTCGGCTATCGATTGCTTGACACGGACACTTGGCACAACCACTGTGTCCAATGTAGAAGTATCAGCAGATGTTAGCGAGATGCAACAATTGGTTGAGGAAGTGCGAGGATACCTCTTAGCAGCAAAGCGGGCAAAAGAGCATATCGATCGGCCCGAGCGGTAAGGGAGTTCAAGTAGGGGACAATGTTTGGCTGAAGATAAAAAGTCAAACAAAGCGAAGCTCGCGCCGGCAATTGCAAGAAGCTTGCTCCAAGGTGGGCTGGTCCATTCAAAATTGTCGAAAGAGTGGGCAACCAAGCCTACAAATTGGACTTACCGGCCTGACTCAAGATCCATAGAGTCTTTCACGTAAGTCTCCTAAAGAAACACACTCCTAATCCAGGAGGAAGTATTGGAGACACCGAGTTTCTTTGGAATTAGCGGACGATCAGCTTGAGATTGTCCCCGAGTTTCTTCTCGACCGATCCTATAAGAAGGCGAGAAGATCTCAATTTCTCAGTACCTTGTGAAATGGACACACTTACCGGTGGAGAACGCTACGTGGGTACTACAATCAGATCTTGAAGCGGTACCCACAATTCATGGAGCAATGCAAGGGTCACTTCGTCAAAGTGGTCAACTCGAAACCGATGGGCGAGTGAGGTAATATAGGAGTCTACTTCGATGCCACGAGTAGTCACTTTTGAGAGAAAAGAGGTCATTCGGGAATGCATTTGTTAGGGAAAAGCACCTCTAGCCCCATATATGTTTTGATAGGAGGAATGTCCTTCACGCCCCATATACGGGGAAGGACCCCATCCTCCATTTGGGCAACTAAAGGTGTAGGCATGGCGGCATATAGGCATGATAGGATCTTTGTCTCCGGGGCACGATGGAAGAATCATCCTCTTCCCTCGTGGGGAGATTAGCCATGCATTCATGTAGATAGGTGGGGTGGTCACCATATAACCAAAAATTTTATTAATAATTAAATGATACTAATGTAGTGTTGAACTGCAGGCCAATAGAGCGACAAGCAAAGGGAGGTTGCACTACAAGACCTTGTAGCATATGTAGTGAATAAATGCTACAAGGGGACGAGAACCTTAAGAACACTTTTTGTTATGTTCAATCTTGATATTGTAAACTTGATATTTTAATCTTGATATTTTAACTAATGTTGAATTAAGGCATAAATTAAATGCCTTACCATGTGGTGATTATAAACATTGCAATTAGAATTTTAAGTATTATCTTATAATAATTCTTTTAATTACATGTACCATCCAAGATTCCTTGTGCAGGTATTTTTCCAAGGTGGGGTACGTATATTATACTGACACGTCACTAGTACATGTCGACTTAGACGACATGTACGCATCGACCATAAAGGGGTAGTACCCTAGGGTACAACCTTGTGACCCATTATATTGCACATGTTAAGGCCACATGTGAATATAACACCCTTTTGCCATGTGGCAATAGCCCATTGACCAAAAAGGGCCCAGACCTAAATTCGTGGGGATAAAGGGGCATAAACCTAAAAGGGGAACCCTTTCGGTTCGAGCTCCATAAGTCGGATTGGGCAGCATTGGGCGTCTTCGCGTGAGCGATAGCGGAAGGAACCGGAATTCCTTAGTGGCATTTCGATCCAAGCCGGCAATCTCGAGATTGGCATGGGCCTTAGGAGGAGGTGGGAGCCAGCCAAGAAGCGGGTTAGTGGTTGATCCGATAGTTAGATCCGAGTTTTTCAGCCCTCATTCCATAGGGTTAGTATTCATTCTTAGCTATAGGAAAGACCCCTACTGACCCTAAGAATGATAGATACTAACAAAAGGAACCTAACCATGTATGATTAGGTAGATTAGAATAGATATGTTCTATTGTTTTGAGTTACATTTGTGATGATGTTTTGACATTCTATCGCCACTCTTGTGTATTGGGAAGGGGGTAGAGACCCGAGCCCAAGTAGTTGTATAATCATAGTTTTAGCCCATTAATTCCCAATTAATGCGGCATGTGCATAAAACCCCGCTTTGGTTGTGGGTGGCGGAGCTAGAGCCCGCTGATAAGGGAGGTCTTGTCCAATCCACGGTTGATCCCTGCAGTGCGTGGCGGCAGTAGGGAGCGTTGTGAGCGGGCCTAATACCACAACGCTGCGTGAGGGGCGGGGTATGGGCTCGACACCTCTTGGGCGTCGTCGTCTTCTAGAGGTTCAAGTCGGTAATCTGGCGGTGGCTCTCGGCTGCGGGCTTTGTGATTGGCATGAATCTTACGGAGGTGATCCCCCCCGCCTCATCGGGGCTGGGGAGATGCAACCCGGTAGCGGTAGCCCCTCGGCTACTCACCGGTGAGCTCTGGTCGGGCTCCAATACTCTTGACCTATCGCAAAGTATGCGGGGAGGCGGATGGAGTGGATTACCCAGCGGCCATGTTCCTATGCCGATAAATCCATTTGCCATGAATTACATCTGCATTGCTATCGGAGACCCCAAAGCCGTCGGTCGATCCCCATCAGTCCGAGCTTGGGTAGGATCTTCCCTATGTTATGTTGATGTACTGATGTGTGATGCAACTACTGTGATATGGTGGACCACCCTTCAAAGTGGGTATGTTATTATTGATTGATGTCATGTGCTCATGTTTGTTTACGCTTCCGTTGCTAGGTCGATCCCGAGGGAGACGGGATGAATGACACGTCCATTCTTCCCCGTCGGGTTCCTGGCCACCATCGAGAGCCCGATGTTAGGTGGACGACCTCACATCAGTGGGCAGATGCTGGTTTGAGGGATGATCTCCAGGTTGTATACGATCGGGGCATCGTATATGAGCTGGGGCCGTCACAAACACCTGCCAAATGAATTTGCTCGCCAAAACTTTAGTGTGCAATGCAATATCTAGCATCCCTAATCCACCCTAGTTTCTATGAATGCAGCACTTGTCCCAAGCCACCTTAATATCCGCTCCCTCCTCATTTCCACCCCATACAAAATTCCTTATTGATTTCGTCAATTGTTGAGTGATGCTTTTTGGAGCCAACAGCACTGAAGCTGCATATACGTACGTACTACAAAGTACTGATTTAGCTACCACAATCCTGCCAGCCATAGAGAGCTTACATATTTTCCACCAATTTAAATGTTTTTCCAACCCAAGTAGGATCTCATCCCACGTCTCTATTGCTGACCTGTTAATACCAATCGGAATACCCAACAATCTAGATGAGGCACCGCTTGGTGTTACTCTCCAAGGATATTGGAGAATGCACTCAGGTATGGTTTCATCCAAAGGCAGCACATTTGTTCCAATTCAAAGAACAACCGGAAGCCATGGAAAACATGTTAAGAAGCCTAGTGGTGCAAGATAGATTCTCCTCTGTTGCTTCCAAGAAAAGAAAGGTGTCGTTCGCATATTGGCTACATACCTGTTGAGTTCCATCATGCATAGCAAGACCATTAATGATTCCATCACCTGTGGCTGAAAGAAGCAATTGGGAAAGACCCCCGGCTACAACATTAAAGAGAAATGGTGCCAATGGACAGCCTTGCCTGATGCCTCTGCCAATTGGAAAAATGGAAGAAGATTCACCAGAAAAAACCACTGATGCGTGACTAGTATCAAGAAGCTTCATTACTACTGATGTGAAGTTTGAACCACAGCCTAGAGCTAAAAGCATCATCTGAAGAAAGGACCAGCTTACACTGTCGTATGCTTTCTTAATTTCCAACTTCAAGTATATGATTCTTTGTTGCATTTTTCTTGCTCAGTGCAAACCTTCGAAGGCTGCGGCAACATTGCTAAGAATGCTTCTTTTGGGCAAGAAACCAGACTGTGTATAAGTGATATGTTCCATAAGAATTGGTTTTAGCCTCTCTGCATATGCCTTAGCCACAATTTTGTAAAAGGAGGACAACAATGTAATCGGTCTCCAATCATTAATTGATCTAGGCTCTCACACTTTTGGTATCAATGTAATGAAGCCAGTGTTGAGTCTCTTGTCCAAGTATTCCTTTTCGAAAAAATCAGAGTACGCGCTATAAACAAACGGTTCTATCCATTCCCAGTTGGTCTGAAAAAACTCAACGGGAATGCCATCCATACCTGGGCACTTATCTTTGGCCAACAAGAAGGTTGCTTCCTTGATCTCTTCCATGGATAGAGGTGCTCCCAGCACATCCCTTTGTGGTTGCGTCACTTCAGATTTTACTTTTGGTCTGAAAAAACCCAACGGGAGGGCACTTGTCTTTGGCCAACAAGAAGGCTGCTTCCTTAGTCTCTTCCATGGATAGAGGTGCTCCCCGCACATCCCTTTGTGGTTGCGTCACTTTAGGTTTTACTTTAGCAAGGATCATGTTTTTAAAACAATCCTGAAACTCCACATCCATACGCAAAAGAAACACCTAAAGTAATTATATAAATATTCTTTGATCAGTTGAGGTTCCCTGACCACCAGCCCATCTTCCGTCTGAATATGAGTAAGAGTAGCAGCATACATTCTTTGCCTTGCAACCTTGAAGAAAAATTTAGAACATCTGTCCCCTTCTCTTATCCAGGTAAGGCACTGCTTTTGCTTTGCTTTGAGTGACTTTGATTGTTTCAAGTTTTTATCTCTTTCGGAACTTCCTTCGCGGTTCCTGTAATAATTCCACCCCTTCAAAGATGGAGAGCTCACGATACAAAGGAATCCAATCTCGCCTTTTCCTCTCTTACCTTGGTTACGCCCCACTCTTTAGCAAATTTCTTAATAGGCGCTAGCGAGGAGATCATTCGCGTCCATTCCCATTTTATTTGAGCTCGTCTGCGGCCATATCTCTTGCATTGCAACTTGAAATGAATATCCTTCAAGTATCAGTATTCAATTTAAAAGCTGTTCTTAAAGGTTTAAAGTTGTCGAATCGACCGCTCACCGATTTGAGGTTGTGATCGAGATGGAATTATCCAGCGATTTTGACGATATAAAGATGGGCACCAAGATGCAGCGATCTGGTTAATATAACATCTATCGTGGCGAGCATATGCCCTTCCTTCCGCTACCCGTCCATTGTGCCATGTAAACCCGCCATCTCCACGTAATTCTGATAGTTGCAGTTCTGCTAACAAACTAACCCATTGCTTTTTTTCAAAGCCAGACACAATTTCTGCCGCATTACCCATTCTATCCTCTCTGCTTTCCACCATATTGAAATCATCCAGCATGATCCACGCAATGTTATTGCCACCGAAACGTCTAACCTTATTTTTAATTGAGGCCCACAGTGTACCTCTCTTTCTTGCGACATTATGCGCATAAACGTTAACTATACCCCATAGTTGTCCGCCTGCATCCCAGGTGATTATACTATATCTGCCAAAATTGTCTACATATGTAGATAATACCTTGATCTCCTTCCTCCACGCAATTAGGGTCCCTGCACTAGAGCTTCCACTCGTTGATGCAATTCCAACGAAACGATTGCCTAGCAAACACAGAAGATGTCCTATGCTCGTGTAAGCATATGAAGTCTGGTTTAATTTTAGCCAAGGCCAGAGCTAATCTACTACCCTTTATCTCTGATGATTTCACCCCTCTGATGTTCCAGCTTAAAATCTTATGATCCATTTTTGGGAGCAGGTTTCTTCCTTTTGGAAGTTATTCTCTCTTCCTCACCTTCACCCTGTTTACCCTTTTTTCTAGATTCACATTTCATACTGTTTGCATTATCACATACTTCTTCTAATACCAGGTCAGCCCATCTATTTGAATGGAGAGGTATCCCAGCCATCGGATCAGGAGGTGAGAGATTAGGTGGATCAATACACATCAACTCACTGTTTTCCAGCGGAAGATCACTCACCTGCCACATGCACTTCTGCTCCTACTTTTGGAGGTTTCATTGGAGCATCATGTTTAGGAGCATTCGAGCCTTTTCTTTTTATACTTTTCCATTCTGAGTCTGAAACCCGTTGACTCCACCCAGCCAATCCATGACTGGTCAATTGAGAGGAAAGACAGCGAGTGTCAGAGCCAGATTTGTTTGACTTCTCCTGCACAGCGTGACTAATTATTGGATCTACTTCTAACCGTTTCTTTTCATCAGAAGAGATTAAAGATAGCTCTAAGGGATTATCTCCAGTGATACCCTTCGTAGGTTCTGTTGAAGGGGTTTTGTTTGGGATGGTTAGAGTCCGGAGTATGCATCTCCCTTTCTTCACTTTTCTTGTTTTGCGTAGTATCAAGCCCTTCAATGTGTTGCTTGGGAAACATCCTACGCAAGTCCCAACCATTTAACAGCTTCAAGTTGAATAAAGAGAAGTACGTACCGCTTTGCACAACCACTTGCTTCGGTATACCCTCTGCAGCCGGTATGCCAACACAGATCTTAGGACCTCTGATAATTGAGTGAGAAATATAAGTATCGAGTGTATTGGCGATTGAAATCAGAAAATCTGGATCAAGCATATCAGGAGGCAAGCGCTCAATCTCAAGCCAGCAAGGAAGTTTTATGGCAGACAATTTATCTGAAGTAAAACCAGGCGCATAATATTGATATAAAATAAACTCTCCTGCAAAGTAATCTACAGCTCTACTAACAGTTTCTCCACACTAGATTCGCTGTCAAACAAAATAAGAAAAAAATTCCCTCCAATGGCTTTCAGTGACTGAAAATGTGGCAGTCTTAACTTCTCTAGATGCCTGGTCAACCAAGAGTGTAACCTTTTGAAGTCCAGAAGACCTCCCGTGTAGAAGCCAACAACAGATTTGGCGACTAGATTTTGGATATTTCTCAAATGTTTATCATGATCTATAACTGCTGTCTTAACCTTGCTACATTCAAATGGAGCACCAGAAAATTGATGCAACTTATTCGGATCTGGCATAAAATTATCAGAATACAACATACTAAGAGCATCATTTACTCTATTGCTTCTAACCTTTGCGAGATAGGCCTGCTTTATCCGGTCGAGGAAAATCGGGGCTTTGAGATTTTTTCTGATATTCTCACTCTTCGGTAGCGCGGTATCCTTTCCCTTCAAATTACTTTGATTGAAGCCACGATTCTGCTTTAGGACACTGTTAATCTCTAATCCAACATCAACTACATCCGAGACCTTGACATCTGCTCCATTTGTCGCTAATGCATCCCGCAGACCATGTAAATTTTGATTCTGAGTATGGCCAGTAACGGCAGGACCAGGAGTGGTCTCTGCCGGAGTCTCCACCGACAAAACAGGTTTATTGGAAGCCCCAACAATTGGGGACGATTTGCAGACCCCTGAAACCTGCTGTTTGGCCGATATCCAGGCTGTACCCATGCTTGCAGTGAAAATCGGGGGCCCTGGGGGCCCGTTGTGAGCACCTGGGTCGAACCCAGGCCGGTTCCTGGCTGCCGCCAAAGCGGCCGTTTCTACTGCGCCTGCGCCTTCGCCTTCCGTCATTTTTATTTTCCGTCCTGGTTACCTTTATGGATAGAATGTTGAATACCAACATACTTTAAATGACATAGCCAATATGAAATATCTGGATGGTTAGGGGAGAATGGTAGTAGACCCGATTACTACGATTGCTTTAACTACACATTTTATCAGAATACAACTAGAAATGAAAGAGTGTTCCGCACATAATTCTATATAGTTGTCATGCATCATGTGTATGAATTGTTAGAAGATGAGGGTTAAGGACAAATAAATTGTGGTTAATATTGATGGAGACAATTAAGGAGTTTATGCAAAGGTGAGAGTTAGGGAAAATAACTTGGGGTTGATATTGATGGAGACAATTAAAGAGGTTAACACCGTTCGGATTCACTTTCCATGCATTGAAATAGAAATGTAAATGGATATTCCAGAACTTTAAGAACAATGCATTGTTTGTTATTTCTATGTAACGTATGTTCTCCCATAAAAGGTTTTGCAGATAAATGGTGCCTGAATAGAGTGATCCCTATTCACAAAGCAGGTAGTAAAGATGATGTGCACAATTACAGTACAATATTGGTTAGCAATGTTTTGCTTTCATTGATTTGACAAAAGCCTTCGATTGGGTTAGAGGCATCCAGATTAAATGAGCATCCAATGAGCTGCAGGTTCCAATAGAGCTCCAATATGCGGTACTTTGTCTATACAAGCGTGTTATGCTTGAACTCTCTTTTTCTTACAATGGTCCAGATCAAATAGAGAATACAATAGGTGTAAAACAAGGGTGTCCATTGTTCACCGACGCTTTTTGGTCTTTACATTCATGAGCTTGAAGGGTGGATGGCTAGATTTGGGGGTTTTGGAGCCAAACGTGGTAAGTATTTGATCAATTACTTTTGTTTGCGAATGATATTGTGCTAATCTCAAAAGTTGGAAGTGGGTTACAACATCACTTGCATTTGCTAAGTGCTTTTTGCGAGCAGAAAAAAATGCAAATTAATTAAAAAGTAAAACATAATGGTCACTGGGGGTAAAGACTTGAGGTTGGAGGACTGGGCGCTTGAAAAGGTACATGTCTATAAAAGTCTAGGAATTGACATGACCAGTAATTACAGATGGCTCACAGCCGCTCTTAAGCATGCATCTGGAGGGATGAGAGCCCTTTATGGTCTGATTCATATATGTAATTGAAACAATTTTGAGCATTGGAAAATTCGCAGATTGCTTTTTGGTTTTCATGTAAGGACTGTTGTTCTTTATTGTTGCCCAATTTGGGGCCCTGGGCTTTCTCTCAAAGGTTGGAATAAAATAGAACAAGTCCAGAAAAGATTTTTGCTAGTTGAACTTGGAGTTAAGCCTCAAATTCCATATTGCATGCTGCTTGTGGAGATAGGTCTTTTACCTCTAGAAGTTGAAGCTTTGATTAGAACGATCATGTATATAAATAGAGTTTTGGCAATGGAGCAGGATAGGCTCCCCTATATGGCATTGCAGCAATCTAAAAATAAAGGATGGTATGCTGATGTCTTGAAGTGGGCAGAAAAATGGCTTGGCTTGAATACCTTGCCAGATTCAGTAAAATATTCAGAGATAAGAGCTTTTGTGACAGAAAGAGCACTTAGCAAACCATGGAAAATTGGCGATGCAAGTAGTACAAAGAAACAATTTTACCTAGCTGAGATTAATTCTTTGCAGGATTACAAGGAACAAGATTATTTGTTCACATATTAGCCGCAAGAACTGGATGTATATTTCTCAATTGAGGCTTTCTTCTCACCATTTGCAATTGAGACGGGTAGGTGGTGTCTGATTTATGGATAGAATGTTGTATACCAACATACTTTAAATGATATAGCCAATATAAAATATGTGGATTGTTAGGAGGGAATGGTACTAGACACGATTAAAACGATTATCATTTACCTTTAACTGCACATTTTATCATGAACTAGAATACAACTAGATATAAAAGAGTGTTTCACACATAATTCTATATAGTTGTCATGCATCATGTGTATGAATTGTTCGAAGCTGAGGGTTAAGGACACATAAATTGTGGTTAATATTGATGGAGACAATTAAGGAGTTTATGCAAAGCTGAGAGTTAGGGAAAATAACTTGGGGTTGATATCGTTTGGATTCACTTTCCATGCATTGAAATAGAAATGTAAATGGACATTCTAGTACTCTAAGAACAATGCATTGTTCGTTATTTCTATGTAACATCTGTTGTTCCATATCTAGCTAAATTTAATGCAATTTTAAGTTTATGATAAACGACGTGTTTCTCAAGGAACATACATCATCATTGAGTTTATGGTTAGTCCATTGTAGAGGTAACAAATCTGAACTCTAATATGCTTTCCCACATCTTTGGAGTGAAATGTTTTTTGCCACAATTGTGGGGTGCATATAATTCAAATGTTCTTTTATCATAGTCCATTGAGGTGTACCATCAACATAAATATTTGGCGCCTTCATTATGCATTATAGATTCTACTAGTAAACATGTGCCCGGCGTTGCCACTCATAAGTAGGAGCGTGTGTTTATATGAGCCATCAGTGTAAGACTAATCCCATGGAGTTGGTACTCTCTATGGCTCTTACAAAATTCATGCAAGCAATCTCATTGTAACACAAACCATTAACATCCAACATATAAAAATTAAATCCCCCAACACATAACAACCAACACATAACAACCATTGACATTAACAACCAACACATAACTACCATTGACATTAATTAACACAACCATTGGGTCCAACACGTTTAAATTAAAATCCCCCTTAAACCCCCTTTGATTTGGGTGCATATTCACACGGGGGGTGACGTAGGGCAGCGAGAGCCCTCATAATTGTATTTTGCACGTACGAAATCAACACCATATAGTATTAAAGCTTGAAATCTTATAGTATTTTTGCGAATCTTGTTATCTGAGATAGCAAATTTTGTACTTGCATACCCCACAAGCGAGGAACTTTACGTGCGGTATAGATTAAGGAATAAGGGGTGAATATGCCTATCCAAGCGACTCTCGCCGCTTTACGTCACCCCCGTGTGAATATGCACCCAAATCAAAGGGGGTTTAAGGGGATTTTAATTTAAATGTGTTGGACCCAATGGTTTGTGTTAATTAATGTCAATGGTAATTATGTGTTGGTTGTTAATGTCAATGGTTGTTATGTGTTGGTTGTTATGTGTTGGGGATTTAATTTTTATATGTTTGATGTTAATGGTTTGTGTTACAAAATTTTTTTTTTCCCGGCCCCTTAGGGCCTCCCCCCCCTCCCCGGTGTGACAAAAATTTTAGAATTCAAACCGAAAAAACTAGAATTCATTTGAGGCTTTCATCATTGTAGCTTTTGAATTTGATCACAATAAAACAAATAGAACATAAGTAAAAGTTACCATACCGCTACAACTATTTCTCTTTCACAATGACACCATTGTTTATCAATCCATATGATTTTGGATGCTCCATCTCTAGCTTAAAGGTAATGCATGATTCACCTTATGGTTCGATTAAAGTTCCAAACCTACAATATAAATGCATTCTTGTGGCTATTGTTTGACTGATCTGCGTGACATGGAAAAGGGCGTGGAATAATCCGCATGTTGTGTGCATAAGAATCCGTTTGTTGATTGAAGCTAAAGGCTGGCTGCTATGAACAATCCGGTAGCCAGGAATATCCAAGAGTTGGAAGCAAACAGAGGGCCTAAACTGTAAACTCTTTTTGAATCTGCAGCAAATCTTAGGAAGGAAACAAAAGGGGGTTTTGCAGCACTACATTGTAGAATCAGGAAACCAATACCTTATAAAAAAAAACATTATGCTAACTGAAGAAACATTAAAAAACAAATACCTTTGTAAGTGTGAGCAAAAAATCTATCCCGTGGTAGTAAAATCCACTCGGGCAATAAGAATCCAAGAGTGCAGTGCAAGTACACATGCATATGCACACATGCACACACATGCACACATGCACATGCACTTGCACATACACATGCATATACATGCACATGCACACACATGCACATGCATGTGCACATGCACATGCATACACATGCGCAGTGTTCATGCACAAACACATGCAGAGAAAGACAACAACCCTCGGATTGTTTCAACCAACGAAAATCAACGGCCCATAAAGGGTGCACTCTAGAAATACTATTTAGTACACCTCAACGAATACAACAACGAAATCATAGAAAAACCATGTGAAAAAGAGTATAAAAATTTAAAAGTAACCCCCTGTTATTGTGATACATATGCTCTTCATATCTGTAATTCCACAAACCACATAATTTCATCCACCCTGAAGTAGTCTTACTGATGTAGTCTTACTGATGTGCAATTGGAATGCATAAGGACAGGGTGATATAAGAAACTCAATTGTGATTTATCTTGAGTTCGTTGACATAAGAGACTAATATTTATAATTTTGTTTTGAGTTCTGTGCTCTTATAAGCGGTTGGTTTTGTTTCTGCTAATCCCACATTGCACATTTATTGGACTCAAATTAAAATGACTAGTTGTAATGGAGCCAAAAAAGAAAAAAAACCCGGCCTGAACTAGTTAAAACTAGATCACCAGACATTTGTCTCGGTCAATCCCTTGGCAGTATTATCCTCCCATTACTAGAATGAGCCTTTCTAGCATGGTACCCCATGTCCCATCCACATCAAAGAAACATTAGTCAGCATAAGCAATAAACTTTCTCACAATATTTGCCTGTGAGGCATGTTACATTTTAAATCCCTGGAATATTAAATCAATTGCCAAATAAGCCATTTTAATGCACTATATTCCTTTAGAAATTGAATCCATAATATTATAGTGTAATAATATAAAGTACTTATTACACGAGTTTATAATGCATGCATTCAGCCTTTCTTATTTTCTATTCTATTCATAGCCATGTTCATAATATAAAAAATAACCTTTTCAATTAATTCGTGCTTCATACTTGGCTATTCTATTCTATTCTATTCTATTCTGCTATTAACCATCATGTTGCCTTGTCTAAAAGTTCATAAAGCTTACCCCAACCTGTAGAGTATAGCTCATTATCATTCAGTGTACTTAAAACAATTTAAGATCTATCCATAGTTGCACAAAGACTTCAAGTAGTACATCTCTGGCCTGTTTCTCTTCAAATTCTCCATATTCCTTCAAGCCAAAAAAAACTTTTTGAAAGCATAAGACACAATGAGAGGAGAATCTGGTACTTGCAGCCATTCAATACACGATTAGCATGATGATGGTAAACGTGCAAGGGCCAAAAGGTACATTGGGACTCTCAGTTTATCACTGATCACCCATTGTGCCTTTTGCCCTCGGTTAATTTGAGCAAGAAAGGATATAAAGTAGGAAATTTATGGCTATAGCCTTCAATGTTCACAAAACGCCAAGCTTTAACTTGCTCAACTTCTTGCCAATGTAGAACTATAGGCCAGAACTAGAATATATGCTACATATATAAAATCTGATCCTAGTCTTTCGGCTGGAAAATCAAACTACAATAGCTCAATTAATTTAAGAAGGCTTTCTGCAAATATAGATCTACGAAAGCCATAGCTAAAATATCCTGCAATATATGCATATTTGATTACATAGATCGAAGTATTTAGATATTTTTTGTTCAAATCAAAATGATCAGAGCCATATGTGACAGTTCTATAATCTCATGCATAGCACTCAATTATTTTCTAAAGCAACACCACTATGAGGAAATCATAGAATTTTGTTACAAGCATGCTGCAGATATGTAAATAACAAAATCATTATTCATCATGCTAAATATTCTATATAATAGCACCTGTACTACTGTTTGATGTCATGCCATGTTCTAGTGAGCCTAGAAAGCAAACTCTGAATGCATTGCATAAAAACCTGTTTGCGTTTGGATCGAAACCAATAGCACCATCATTTCGATTTTGCTCCCTTTTAATTCGTGACACACCTGAAATCATGAAGCAGCGCCTTGGCATTTGTTTGTTATAGATTGAATCTTCAATACTGTTATTTGCTTCAACCAGAGGACAACTGCTTTGATGATGCTTTGTATCATTTGCCTTCCAGGCCTAGCATCATTGCAGCCGAGCTTGGGCATCCATCCATCTGAGTGCTAAGGTAAAGCCCCAATCCTCATTGATAATGCAGTGCAGAAACAGAGCAGAAATAGGGTCAGAGCTTCCAAGCTATCCGCTACAGATTAGGGCATTTTTGGGGGAAAACCTCATCCATTGTATTAGGTTTCGGCATTTTGGAAACCTAAGGTAAGGTTTAGATGCAAGCTGCCAACTTTACCTTTGTATTTTTGTATACGTAACTAACTGTGGTTAATATGTTTGCTGGCTAAACTTCATGGTACATTTTGTGCCAGCCCAAGTCCAACCACCATTCTTCCTTGTGCACTCCTCTTAAGGCAATAGTCATACCATTGCCCCAAGTATTTCAGGAAACATATTTGTGTATTAAATATCCACCATGCGTAAATAAAGTAAAAGGCCTTCTAGTCAAGGTATATTCCCCTTAAGGCCATATTTGTACTATTGCCCCAAGAGCGTCATTTTAGACAGAAGAAACAATTCAATCATTAACATCCACATCCAATCTAGTTAAAATGTAGACCACTCATGTCCCTAGCCCTAGAGCATTGCGGGAACCCATACGACCGTATCATTGGTTTAATTTGTGCAAGTTCTATTCTATACACCGTAACACGTCCAGTGCTCAGTTTTCAAAACACTCCCAAGCTTAGGGGAGATAGAGCATGCTTCAGCATAATCAATAATCATAATAAAAAAAAACCCTACCACCTAGCGTGGGATATGGGCATAACACCAAATTAGTTAACTGTAGACATGGGGATGGCTAACCCCCACTATCACAGTAGGGGTTGTGCCACATCCCATATTAGCCTACCTAATTGGAATGAAAGCATAATTTCAAGAGGGTTATATCATACCTTACTAAAGATTTAGCAATTGCAACCCCGCTGTGTTGTCATGTGGTAGTCCATATCTTTGCAGTAAATCTCATTAGAAATCCATACAAGTGGAACTCCTTGTAGGTAGTGTACAACCAAGTGGCAGCCAATTGGCAATGGAATTTTGTCTGGCCTACTGGCCAAACATTTTCCTAATTGTGCATAGTGTCCATCCAACTGACAATGGACTTATGTCAGGCCTAGTGGTGAACACTTTCATTTTGCACATTTTCCTTTTGTGCAGTAGCCCTGTATTTAGCCAAATAGATGAAGAAGTAAATTGCGTTCAGCCAAGTAGATAAAGAACTAATTCAATTCTATCCAATCAATCCATTTAAACTTAACGATTATATGGTGTCAACAGTTTCGCTCCTAGGTAGTATCCTAGGAAAACATACCTTGCTCATGACAAACGTCAAAGGAACATGCGGAGGCGAGCCGAAGCCGATTTATGGTAGGGCAAGCCCTTTTGGGCACGCGGCCTGGATATGACTGTAATAAAATACTCATTACACGAGTTTATAATGCGTGCATTCAGCCTTTCTTATTTTAGATGCACAACCATGTTCATAATATCAAAAACAACCTTTTCAATTAATTCGTGCTTCATATTTGGCTATTAACCATCATGCTGCCTTGTCTAAAAATTCATAAAGCTTACCCCAAACTGTAGAGTATAGCCCATTATCATTCAATGTACTTAAAACAATTTAAGATCCATCCATAGTTGCACAAAGACTTCAAGTAGTACATCTCTGGCCTATTTCTCTTCAAATTCTCCATATTCCTTCAAGCCCAAAAAAACCTTTTGAAAGCATAAGACACAATGAGAGGAGAATCCGGTACCTGCAGCCATTCAATACACGATTAGCATGATGATGTAAACGTGCAAGGGCCCAAAGGTACATTGGGACTCTCAGTTTATCACTGATCACCCATTGTGCCTTTTGCCCTCAGTTAATTTGATCAAGAAAGGATATGAATTAGGAAATTTATGGCTATGGCCTTCAATGTTCACAAAATGCCAAGCTTTAACTTGCTCAATCCCTCTTAAGTATTTAAAAAAAAACTTCTTGCCAATGTAGAACTATAGAAGCCAGAACTAGAATATATGCTACATATATAAAATCTGGTCCTAGTTTTTCGGCTGGAAAATCAAACTGCAATAGCTCAATTAATTTAAGAAGGCTTTCTGCAAATATAGATCTATGAAAGCCATAGCTATCTAAAGCAACACCATTATGAGGAAATCATAGAATTTTGTTATAAACATGCTGCAGATATGTAAATAACAAAATCATTATTCATCATGCTAAATATTCTATATAATAGCACCTGTACTACTGTTTGATACCATGCCATGTTCTAGTGAGCCTAGAAAGCAAACTCTGAATGCATTGCATAAAAACCTAGTTGCGTGGATCGAAACCAATAGCACCATCATTTCGATTCTGCTCCTTTTTAATTCATGACACACCCGAATCATGAAGCAGCGCCTTGGCATCTGTTTGTGAATCTTCAATATTGTCGTTTGCTTTAACCAGAGGATAACTGCTTTGATGATGCTTTGTGTCGTTTGCCTTCCAGGCCTAGCATCACCGCAGCCGAGCTTGGGCATCCATCCACTGAGTGCTAAGGTAAAGCCTCAATCCTCATTGATAATGCAGTGCAGAAACAGAGCAGAAATAGGGCCGGAGCTTCCAAGCCATCCGCTACAAATTGGGGGAAAACCTCATCCATTGTATTAGGTTTCGGCATTTTGGAAACCTAAGGTAAGGTTTAGATGCAAGCTGCCAACTTTACCTTTGTATTTTTGTATACATAACTAACTGTGGTAAATATGTTTGCTGGCTAAACTTCATGGTACATTTTGTGCCAGCCCAAGTCCAACCACCATTCTTCCTTGTGCACTCCTCTTAAGGCAATAGTCATACCATTGCCCCAAGTATTTCAGGAAACATATTTGTGTATTAAATATCCACTATGCGTAAATAAAGTAGAAGGCCTTCTAGTCAAGGTATATTCCCCTTAAGGCCATATTTGTACTATTGCCCCAAGAGCGTCATTTTGGACAGAAGAAACAATTCAATCATTAACATCCACATCCAATCTAGTTAAAATGTAGACCACTCATGTCCCCAGCCCTAGAGCATTGCGGGAACCCATACGGCCATATCATTGGTTTAATTTGTGCAAGTTCTATTCCCAAGCTTAGGGGAGATAGAGCATGCTTCAGCATAATCATAATTAAAAAAAAAAAAAGGGGGATAAAGCATGTTTGCAATGGATAAAAGAACAGGCAAATATTTACTTGCATTGGTTATGTAAAGTTCCAATGCATGTAAAAGTTAAATAAGTCAACATTCTTGAGTGGTTCTAACACTCAATATATTTCTGCTCATGTAACAAAGATGACATAAAACACAATAAAGTCGTATTTAATTAAAGTGGGACAAATCTTGAATTTTGGGACTCGGACTGAAAATGGGACTCACACCCCATAAAATGTTTTTTTGAATTGATTGCTTGAATAGAATTACACATCACACACAAAGAATTGGGTTACTTATTTTCCTCATAAATTTTACAAACCACTAGTTGAGAAAGTTTTCAAGCTTCTCAATATTATCTACCCTCATACAATGATATAGCATGGAGGTTGCTCATGGCTTTGTCCATCTCCCTTTTTGGGATCTTGTGTGTGTCGTCCTTTGCAGTGTGAGAACTTGGATATGACCATACCACACACTCCACCAATTCCCTCCTTTGAGGATCAGCATAATTTGCCCTCCACTTCTTCTCCCAGATCGATTGTATTGCTCCTTCAAGTTGCCCTTCTTGTGTCTCCCAATGGGCTCCCAATATTGAATTTGGAATCCGGGGCGCAACTCCTCTCCATCATGCATAGTGGTGGTTACATGAGAGTGCCACCCCCTAACCATATTGGGCAGTCCTCATCATCGGGCCTTACTAGCATAAAGTATCCTTCCTTGATGTCCTCAAAGGGATCCCACTTCGGGAAGATCAAACCACTTCGGCTTTGAGGCCTTACTTCCCACAAACCACTTGGAACCCTTGTTGGGATCCAAGTGAACATTCTTAGGCGTGCTTGCTCCTTGAGAACCCTCCCATCTTGACTGCGGCAAGAACCCGTCTCTTAGCTTCCTCCCACATGGTTGTTCGGTTTCTAAGCATGTCACAACTTTCTCCCAAAGTACTTGATAGGGGAGTCCATTTGATTTTTCTTAAGAGTGGAGGTGTGCCTTCCATTTTGAACATCATCCCAGTCGTTATGTAATCCTTGATGCCCTTCACTAGTTGGCTAGAGTCTTTGTGATCTTGAAGGGAGGTGGTGGTTTTGGCTGCCCTTTAGGAATGAGAACTTCACCAAAGAACACCCCTTTGCCACAACTTGATTCCTTGTGCAGGGCATCCACAACTTGTCACCTGGTCTCCACTTATATTGCATGATTGGTATTCCATCCCTAACCCAAAACTTGAACTGAAGTGGCTTTGTGTGTCCTGTCAACTGGTCCTTACCATCTAGCAAGTATCCCTCTACAAATGATTTCCAAACTGCAACCTCATCCATCAAGAAAGCCATTGGGTTGGGGTCCATGCAGCTCTCAAATACATCCATTAGTTCAGGGAGACTAGTCACGTTTTCTCTCTTGAGCTTGGTGGAGAAAGTTCCAAAGAATCCATCTATATCATCATGCGTATGCCCAACCATCATGAATTCCACTTTCACAACTTTGAATACTCCCACTGCTGTCAAGTATGACATTGCCCCAAACATCCATCTATTCTTGTTTTCTTTCCAACAATTGTCCAATTGAACACATAGCTCCTCAGGCAGTGGTTTCTCAAGTAAGGGGAAATCATCCCAAGTCCTCCTTGATTCACTAGACACCTTGGATGTGAGCTTTTTTATCTGCCTTTGGTAACAAAGCGGTTGATCATCCATCAAAGCCTCAAAAATGGGTCTTTGAAGGGGAATACCTCCTCCCTTCTATCGATCCTTTCTCTAGTGTTCTCAAGCACTTGAAAATAGAGCTCACATGGAAGTTTGGATCATCCCTCCATAGATCAAGCACAAAATGACCATATGTTCCAGTTCCATGACCATGTGTTAAGACACCCGCCGGGACTTACTTTCATCGAAAAGCGTTTTTGACAGCGCTTGGGTAAAGGATCTAGCTTTGGCAAGAAAGTCTTGTGTTGGTCCATCTTATCATGAATTATACACAAAAATTTGTCCTTTGCATCTCGGAAAATGTTCTCCCACGCCAATACAAGCTGTCTACATGATATTTGGTCCCTTTGGTGATCGCAAATTGCTCCCTAATTGCCATCTTTTCTTTCTCTATTGCGGTTGATGCAAGTGTATCCTTGAGTTGAATGCAAGTGTTGCACTTTGAGAATGGCATGTGTTGCGGGGACACTCACGCCCCGAGAAGTGAGTGCTCCATAACTTGCTGAAATGTGATTGAGAAAGAGGCCTACCTCCGGTAGTTTCTAGGATGGAGTTGACCTCTTTAAGGCACTCCTTTTGGATATAGTGTTGTGGCAACACCCTTTGCACCACTCGCACTGCGTGCTCGTTCACCTTCAACTTGTGGGGCATAGATTGAGACATGTATCTCACAAAGCTCTCAAGACCTGCAATGGCCTTGAGAGTATTTGCTCTAGGTTTCAAAGTGAGTGCATTACCATGTTGGAACAAAGCGTGCCCTTTTCTAACTTTGCTCCCGATAGATCGTAGAATGAAGACTTTCTCACCCCAAGAATCCATCTCAATCTCTCATACATACCTTCATGCCCCTCAATTGATATAGTAGCCTTCTGTGTCTTCATCATATTTGGAATTCCTACACAAGGAGTAGATGAAATTAATCCTATCTTTTTGAAGTGTCAATGTATTGGGACCTTATCTCGCGAGGTCATCCACCTTTATCTTGCCTTTGTGCAATCTAGGTTGCAACACTCTTGTCCCCTAATTGCCTCCAGGTTTTCTTTGGTTGGGGCCATACTATCCATCCTTTCTAAATATTTGTCACTTCTAGGCCTCTTGGGCACCCTTGGCTGCCTTTTATGAAAAACATAAGCGTCTCTTCCTTGTGATCAAAGGATGCTCATCGACCACCAAATCTTCCACATGGCCTTGGGTGGGCCTTGGGGTATGTAGTTGATGGGGCATTCCGGACTATCACCATTCTTGTGTGTAATATATCTAATTGGCCATCTCAAGCGACTTTGGGACTCCGGCAACCCGAGCACACAATGCAATCACTAGAGCTTCCACGGGACATGATTGTATCAACCCGATAAGAAGCTTCACAATACCAACTCAAGATGATCATCTCCCAGCCTTTCATCATTCACACTATCAAAAGGATCAACTGCAGTTATTATGCCTCCTGCAAATACCGTCTCGTTGCAAGGGTGCAACAACAAGCAACCCATCTTCCTCCATTGGAGCCTAGGGCAATGGCCTGTGCTGGGCTTCCTTGGCTCCATTTTGCTCATCTCACATGCTCCTTGAATGAAAGAGCACACATTAAAACCATATACAACCATATATGAATGAGCACTATAGCCATATAACCATTAGAAACCATATAACCATTGAAATCTTGGCTAACATTAACCATTAAGAAGCATTAAAACATTATAACCTTATAACCATTAAAAACATTAAAACATTTAACACTAACATTTAACATTAAAACATTTAACATTAACCATTAAAAAGCATTAAAACATTATAACCATTAAAACATAGGCTTCCCCGAAATCATGGTCTTGTCGGCGTGGCCCGCCGTCGGCGACATCCTCGACATGCCCGCGTCGACAATCCAGTCACGGATGGCATGCCACACGCGTGACTCTAGGAGTGTCATAAATGCCACTTTTTTGAGGTTGAGGGTGCGGCCCGAAATAAGCGCACCCTCTTCCTCTTCTCCGCGATCCCTATTCCTTCCATTCCTCTTTGTCTTTCCCCTGTTCGACTCCGTGGCCTTTGTTCCCCTGTTCGCCTTTGGCTCGATCGACTCCGCATTTCCAAAGCATTCTTATGACTGTAGCGTGGTCGACGGATCGCGACGCATCCAGCGACGAGGTTTTGGCTCAATTTGAGTTAGCCAGCAGAAATTACTTCTTAAGAAGAAAGTGAGAAACCTTTTCTGTAAGTTTTTATATTCTTATACTGCTTGTTTATTGTTTTTTTGCAATTCCTTTACTACTGTGCTGCTCCTATTATTTTTTTAGAGCCTCTTTATATACCCGATACATTTTCCGCCCCGACAAATCCTTACTCTCGCTTTGTAAAAGCGCAGTAGCAAAATGGAATCGAACTCGCTGACTTCCTCCTCATCCAACAAATCTCCGGGTTTTTTTTTCTTAATATTTTTTCATTTGTCTGCTGTTTCAAAGCTGCTTCACAGCTTTCCTTTTGATTTGCTTTCTGTTTGTGCTTTCTTGTGTTTCGTTATTGTTTACTTGAATACCTTTATGCGGGGGCATCGGTGTTCTTAGATGCTAATAGTAGTAGTGCATAACGATAAGAAGAGCGTCTATGATTCATAACAGAACATAGCTATGCATGAAATTGCTTTACAGAAACTTAAAATAGGAATTGCCATACAGATTGAAAATTTCACTCACAGCATATCCTCCTTTGCAGGAGAGGTGCGAGGGGGAACCGGCTTTCGGCCGGCGGGGAATCCCTCAACTTGCCAACAATCAAGAAAGTACGGGCCTTATTCACCGACTTCGCGAAGTCGAGAATGTCTCGACTTCCTTGGCAGAACGAGGGGAATGTACACTGGATTGTTGGTTGAGGGATTCCCACTTTTCTTCGCCGCATTCTCGACTCGCAAGTCGAGAATCCCTTAGCCAGCCAATTCTCCTGTGTATGGTCGCAGTGGCCTCCACCAAGTTAGAGCCGTCATGCCAAGATTTTCGTAATTGTTGCCCAGCAAGAACCCTGAGATAAGCATCCCTGCGAAGTTCATCTAATTGTTGTAATTGATACACCCTCTCTTGTAAAGCAGTAGGAGAATAGATGGTAGCAACTTGAAATCGAAGAGTGGGTAGAACAAACTCAAAAGGCATCAAAGCCTCTTGGCCATACACTAATTTGAAGGGTGTCTATCCTGTGGCAATTTTATAAGTAGTGTTATAGGCCCATAAAACAATGGGTAATTTGTCTTGCAAATCTGTTCTGGAAGCGTCACAAATTTTCTTGAGAATGTTAATTATAGTCTTGTTGGTACTTTCAGCAAGACCATTGCCTTGTGGATAATATATATAGAGTGCTCTTTCGATGATAGATATGCAAGTAGTCTGTCAGTTCTTTGATCGTATGATTAACAAAATGAACACCCCGATGTGGGGTAGCCAAAGCGTGTAATAACATGTGTGTAGACCACCCGCGTCGTGCTGGTGGCGGTGTTATCTGGTAACGCACAGGCTTCAGCCCACTTCGTTGCATAATCAGTGAGAACGAGGATGTACCGAGCACGTGGGTTTTGAGAAGGTGGATCCATGGGCCCAACAAAATCCATACCCCATTTGCTGAAGGGCCGTGGTTCTTACCATGAGCTGACAGACATCACAATGGCGCGCATGAGCGTGGGCGTCTTTGAACAGTGTGGGCCAAAAATAGCCAGCCAAAAGATTTTTCCTGGCCGTCTTATCACCACTAAAATGGCCTCCACCAAGGCCTTCATATGCTTGGTGAACAATCTCTGGGACCTCATGAGGAAGAACACAACGATACAAAATCATATCTTTGCCATGCTTATAAAGATGTCCAACAACCATGGTATAGTCACGGAATTCGCGAATGAACTATTGACGGCGTGAGCGCAACTTTTCAGGAGAAAGCGTGGGATCGTCAGTAGGGCACCAGAGAGAAGATATTGTTGGTAGTCATGGAACAAGTGGAGCATGGCGGTGACCAAGAAGAGTTAAGCATCTGGAAAATATCAGAAACTCCTGAGGATGGGTCATCAATGTGAATGCATGAAAGATAATCAGGCACCATATGAGACTTGCCTGCCTTATGAATGATTTCAAAAGGAGCAAACTCTTGGAGAAGCAGCACCCAATGAGCAATACGTCCCGTGGGTGTGGTCTTACTGATCAGATAGAGCAGAGCTTGATGATCCACAACGAACTTGATTTTGCTACCCAGCAGATAGTGGCGGAACCGTTGTACACAGAAGATGAGTCCAAGCACTTCTCGTTCCGTGGCAGAATAATTTTTCTCTGCAAGATTGAGTTTTCTGCTCACATAGCAAATTGGTTTGTCAAGCTGAGAATCATATTCTTGGGAAAGAACAACACTAATAGCAAAAGCTGAAACATCCACATGAACATGAAAGAGTTTGCCCATTGAAGTGGAATAAGAACATGGGCTTGAGTAAGCAGAACCTTTAATTTTTGAATGGTCGCATCTGCCTGGGGATTCCAAGCCCAAGTGGATTCATCACCCGTGAGTTTATGAATGGGATCCGCAATGGCAGCTAGTCCAGGAATAAAGGTAGCATAATAATTTACTTTCCCAAGGAACGAGCGTGTCTCTTTAATGTTGGTAGGGGTCTGAACTTTGAGCACACATCTGATCTTGGCAGGATCTGTGGTAATGCCTTCTTTACTGACAACATGGCCAAGAAGAACACCCGAAGTGACGCAGAAAGTACACTTCTCAGGATTCAAACTAATGCCTGATTCATCACATTTTTGAAAAACAAGCTCACGTTTGGTGAGATGATTGCCCATGGAGCTGTAAGCAGAAAAGTCATCTTGAAAAACTTGCAGAAAAGCATTTTCTTTCATGTAATTCTGAAAAAAAGAAAGCATCATGCGTTGGAAAGTAGATGGTGAGTTGGACAAACTAAAGGGCACCACTTTGTAGGCAAAAGTGCCCCACAGCGTGGTGAATATTGTTTTCAATTGACCTTCAGCTCTAATGGATATTTGATTGTAGCCAGAGAAACCACCCATAAAAAAGTACATCTCATGGCCTGCTACTTCTTCTAGAACTTGATCCGTGAAGGGTAGCGGGAAATGATATCGTTTCGTGGCCATATTGAGTTTTCTGTAATCTATGCAAACACATATTTTCCCATTATGCTTAAGGGCAATAATAATGGGGCTCACCCACTCAGAATGTTTGATCTCATAAATAAGTCCAGTGTTGCAAAAATACGCGTATTTTATAAAATCCACACGCGTCTGATGCAGTTAAAAATGCGTCTTTATGCATTACATATAAAAAAAATCATGTAAACGTTCTTTTATAACATAAATACGTGCCCCTTTTTTTTCATCTAAAACCATATACTAGGTAGAAAAAAACAAGCCTAACGAAACCCTAGAAAAGGTCGAACCCTAACGAAACCCTAGCAAAGGTCGAAGCCTCCTGCTTTCCTCGCTTGCCGCCGCCGCCGTTAGTCCGAGAGCTTTTCCTTCAACCAGAGATGCGATTCACTGGTGATTGCAAGTTGTCTGGGGCGTGGAGGCGATTCCTTAGCATGTAGGCGTGTTCTAACACTTCCAGTAGCTCAAGATGTTAAGGGAAATGCATTCGGGCGATCTTGATCGAAAAAAACAAAGCTAGGCCAAGAACAGAGAAATGATCTTTGGAATCTTTGGGAGAGCTCCCTCATTTGGAAAGGGGATTGTGAACGCTAGTAAAAGTAAATTTTATTTGGTATTATTTCCTCTTGTCTTATTTGTTAAGCTAGGCGGCCTCTGTTGGTATTTAAAATAACACATGCTACTAGGAAATGGCGACTCCAATCCAAGTGCAAATTTGATGCCCTGATAAGAAAAAAAGAGGAATGGAGAACTAACCAGCATACACAGTGGACTCATATTGAGTGAAGCCTAATGCCTTATTTATATTTTATCTGCATAAAGTTGTGTTTTTGGTTCTTCAATTTTGTTTCTGATTTATTCCCTCTTCATTTATAGGTAATATCCGTCATGACCCTTTTTGGAGGAAATTGTGTGTTTACTTATGCAGTCGAAAGGAGAGGTTTGACACCTTATATTTACTATGGTCTCCTTTAGTATGATTTGACTGACAAAATCCCCTTTTTTAAAATTTAAAACACTTTTCTGTTGTGATACTTTTGAAGTGCTCTGGAAGAAACTTTGATTCCATGAAATGAGTGAATCCCATGTTGGAATGAACAAAGTAATAAGAGTTGCAACAAATATCCTGTAGAATGAATAATAGGTCTTTGAAATGCTATTATTCATTTGCTACTTTGATTTGCTTTGGATATTTGCTTTGAGCGGATAGAATTGGGTCATTAAAAAATGGTGCGCATGGGATAGGTGCTTACAAGTTCGGGGATGATTTAAGTAAAGCGATTACGCTTTGAATGATTTGAAATTTGTACTTGCGGTCAAATTCCTCTTTCGATATCTTTGCATGTCGATTCCTATTCCTATAGTATAGTTAAAAGCAACCGGCAAAAAAATGAGTGCTAAATAGGTCGTTATATCGGTGCATCTCCGATCTCTGTTAGGGTATCTACATAGCTATGGCAATCAAGGGAACCTTGATGGCTATGGCAGACACAATACAGAGCTCATGTTATGCCACATTAGCAGAAGTACAGGGCTACTTCTATGGTAGATCAAGAAGATAACATTCAAGATTAAAGAAGAAAAAATATATTACGACTCTGGAAAATCTTGTTTTGAGATTATTAAAGTCCCGTGTAAGTCATCTTATACTTGCAATGGGCGGGTTGTTGTGCCTGCAAGTGAGTAGTAATCTTGAAACAAAGAGTTTATGCACGGGTTGTGGAGCAGATTTGTCTTTGAAATCAAAATCGAAGACCAAGAACTCTCTGAGTGAAGAGAATTCTCTTTGCAATCATTGCATCAAGGTGGTACTTGCTTTTTGTGCATGAAACGTCCATGAGTGGTTCATTACTTTTGCTCACTATAGTTGTGATCTATTTTCAGCTCTACAAATCAAAACAAAGTATTGTGGCGTGTATGTAAGAAAGTCGGCATTTTACGGATAAGGGTGATGGGTAAATATTTAAATTCTTGTTTGATCCATTTTTTTAGCAACACAAGGTGAAGTCTTGACCATGTTGTTGCAACAGGTTCAATGTGATGAATGTGAAATATGGGTTCATCTTTGAATGTGATGAGATCGTGGCAAGCACATGAAGGTAATGTATGGAGCATATTTTGAGATTCATTTGAGATGTATCAGGTCATCATGAATGATTGAATTAGGCCACCATTTCTCCATGTACATTAGAATTATCTATCAAGTCATCACGAATTATCTATCAAGTCATCACGAATTATTGAATTAGATCAACGTTTCTTTATACATACATATGTTGGCACAAATTATATGATAATAAATCGTGTTTGATTTTTTTTTATTCTAGCATAAGCACGAAAATAGAGTACATGTTGTTTTTTTGTTGTTGTTATTTCTTTGCGTGGCAAGCGATTATGTTGTTTAATTTGTCGTCTTGATTATTTTGAAACTTTGAAGCGGGGAATTGGCAAAGGGAACTTCTTCTTTGTCCCCGTTGTATTCATATGAGCGACATAACATATGAGTGTTCTTGCATTCACGTTGGTTTGGCGTGCATAAATTAGAAATTTTAGAGAAACATCAATTCTGTCTTTATTACAGTGCGACTTATGTGTAGCTATTGTCGGAAGTACAAGGATTTTTTCGTTCTACCATTTAACTTGAGTTGTACTCCAACGGTCCAGAAATGCCACCAAAGGCTTCACAATTATGGGATAAGTATTGTAATAATGTAAAGATAGCACGGGGGTGATGAAAATGGAAATGCAAGTTTTGTGGTAGGGATATGGTTGGCACAAAGACAAGGTTAGTAGCACATTTGGCACGAGGTCAAAGGAGAAGGAGTAAGCCCTTGTCAGGATGTTTGAAAAGAGGCTATGAAAGAAGCTCTTGAAGAGCGTTCCAAAAAAGAAAATTGGTGCTTCTTTGCTAAAGTTGCGGCGGCCTCAACCGCTATTCCTTTTGACCATCCATTAGCTTCGAAGTTAATATGTCAACTTCCTTGCCGTCAAGCCAAACTCTAATGCATAATCGATTGCGAACAACAAACACTGATATGGCAACTCTAGTAGGACAGTTGGAGGATCGGAAGAAGTAACAAATTGTAGTGTTAGCGTGGCCAACCAACTTAATAAGAGGCATGTATTTCTGATGCAAAAGAGGCAGACATGCTAACGGGTTGGAAATTCGATGTTTAGCCTTAGCAAACCTACCGTTTTACCTTCTCAGAATGTCATGTTGGCGAGAAATGCTAGAGGCCTTTTCTGAAATTGGCTCAACACATTCTGGCTTGACATATAAGGAAGAAAGGACATCTGCTCTACGTACCGAATACGCTTTAACCAAGGCTAAAACTGATAAGATCAGTGCCCTCGTGGGCCAAATGCGGGTGTACAATTCTTCTACCGATGGATGGGTTGATGTGAGCAGGAGGAAATTAGTAAATATTATGGTCTCTTGCTGCTATGGCACTTTATTTTTTAAATGAATTGATTGTAGTAGACCTGATGTTGGGGCAGAAACAGGTGTTTGGTTGGCTGAACAAATAGCAGAAGCTATTAAGAGCATTGGAGAGGAGAATGTTGTAAAGTCGCATTTAATTAAAGTGGGTCAAATCTCGAATTTTGGGACTCAGACTGAAAATGGGACTCAGACTGAAGAAAAAAATTTGGAGTTGAATGCTTGAATAGAATTACACATCATACAAGGGCAGTTGAATGCCCCTTTGCCCCTTGGTGGCTGGCCAAGGGGCAAAGGGGCACAGGGAGGGGCAAAGGGGGGGGGTGGCAAAAGGCAAATTGGATGGCAAGAGGGGCAAAGGGGGAGGGAGGGACAAAGGGGCACATGGAGAGGCCAAGGATGAGGGGGATGGCAAAGGGCAAACGGGATAATAAGGAGGGGCAAAGGGGGATGGAGATGGCAAAGGGGATGACAAGGGAAGGAGGAAAGTCGAAGAGGGGATGGCAAAGAGGAGATGGCAAGGGGAGGGGAAAAGGGGGAGAGGGGATGAATCCAAAAATAAGGATTATAAATAATAAAATAAATAAATATAATATAATAAGTAATACAATTAAAATACAATAAATGATTTAATAAATACAAACAAATAAAATTAATTATTTTTTTTTTCTTTTTCTTTCTTTCTCGCCCCGCGTGGCGAGAAGTGTGCATGCTATGTTCCCCTGTTTCTCCTAGATTGGGCTTCTCCAAAAACATTTGTGGGCCTCAATCCGTTGTTCTACCATGCAATCCCTGTACTAGGAAGAGGCAATGCAATTCAATCTGTCGAAGCAGCCAAGACCCACACCTCCAAAGACGAGGATCTGAACTAGCCCTTTACGAATAGCAGCCAGCGAGGAGTTGTCCCAAGAGCTTGGCATACAAACCAAGCATGTTTTCTTGAATGCTAATCTCCAAACGGACGCCTTCAGTTGCAGACCGGCGTAGTCCATGAAATATTGCATAACTTGCAATATTGACATAAAATCCCAGGCAGATTGGAGTAGCAGAAGGGCTGCATCGTAAGCTCTGGCAGCAAGCTCTTGGGTAGCAAAGCTTCCAAGCCGGATTCTATTCTGCGTTAGGGGGTCTCTGATTTCGGACATCTAGTGGCCCCAAGCTCTCATCCGAACACCTCTGTATCTATTCTTTCCATCTGCGTTCTTACGATAACAGGCCCTCATACTTCTCTTTTTCTTGCCACCGCCCTCATCCACACCATTCTTAGCTGCCATTTTTCGGTTCGGTTCTTTCTTCCAACCACTTTGCTCCTCCATCACTTTGCTCTGCCCTCGAAATGCCGAGAAGAGGGTGGTGACATCAGTTGGACATACAAGCACGTGGCCTATGAAGGAACTCCTCATACAAATTTCTATCGTCTGTAAGTTGCTCCGTGACTTGGACAGAGCTCCACGCGCCGTTTGCAGTAGGTGGTTCATGTGTGAAGAGGGTGTAATCATTGTGATAATATGACCACTATGGTCGCTTCACCCACTGTAATATATATTGTAATAAGCCCATTTATAAATATAAGGTATCTCAAAACTAGTATTTTTTGGTGATTAAGTGAACAATTTGCTTAATTTTTGTTGGAATTTGTGATCTCTTGTCTACCCACCTAAGAAAATAGAGCCAAAATGTCTTGGTAGAGGAATTCACCCTCACGCGAAAAACTCTTATTTTGAATGACAAATAAGCCCCAAAACAGGGACTCGACTCGATATCCAAGAAAACTGGGAGAAAGCTTGGATGCACAGTAACAAACAAAAATTCGAATTAAGGACAGTTTTCGGGTCGGGGTGCTCCTTTTTGTGTAAAATAACAGGGTTCCGAAAAAAAGTGGGAATGGAATGAGTCCCACTTTAATTAAATACGACTTTGTACATATAATTTCAGATAATGCTTTTAATTGTGTGCGCATGGGTAAAGAGCTTGAAAGCAAGTTTTCTGGCCTTGTATGGACACCATGCGCAGCTCATAGCATAGACCTATTATTGGAAGATATTGCTGAACTCCCATGGTTTGAGGCGCCGCATAAGAAGGCAGCAACTATATCAAGGTTTTTTATAAAGAAGAGGCATGCAAATAAAATATTTATGACATTTAGCAAACTCCAAATACTAAGACCAAGTAAAACAAGATTTGGCGTGATGTTTATTGTGATCGAAAGGCTCTTAAAGGTGTGGACAGTGCTTCAGCAAACTGTGTTTGCATGGGATGATTGGCCTGATTCAAATCTTGCAGAAGCACGTTTAGTAAAGGAGTATGTGTTGGACCCAAGTACTGTTCCACAATTTCAGCTGATTTTAAGGATTATGCGCCCCTTCTATTGTGTTCTAAGATTGGCTGATAAAGAGGGTTCCACAATTGGTTTGTTATATGAGTTCATGTTGAGAAGTGAAGCGGTTGTTAAGAAGCGTCAAGAGGAAGATCCACACAACAAAACTAAGTAAGTGTTGATGGCTTCATTAAATTATGAGTATGTTAGATTCTTTTTATGTTCATGTTGTTCAAAGAGTTTTCCTCTTTAATTATTTGATTAAAGAGCTTTCCTCTTTTGTAGTTTGTTTTTGGCTTTCTTTAACACTCTCAATTCATAGGTATGATGATGTTTTTAAATGCATGCTGCCAAGATGGGCAAAATTCAAGAGGCCTATACATTTTGTCGCCTATCTCTTACATCCGCTATGGAGAGATTCTCACGTTCAAATAAGGGATGAAGTTATGGATGGATGGCTTGAGTACATTGGAAGAGTAAAAACACCTACAGAATGCACGATCTTATTTGCTCAATTGGATGCTTATAGAAATGGCACAGGAATGTTCTCTCATCCTTTGGCCTTAGATAAAAGTCACCAAGCTAAACCTGTATCGTGGTGGGAACACTTTGGATGTTAAACCCCGGAACTTCAAGCACTTGCAGTTCGTGTATTATCTCAGGTATATGTTGATCTTTTTTTGTTTTATTTCGTTTGTTAAAATTCTGATATAAAATCAGAATAAAGAATTTACTGTTACATTTTTTATACGGCTTGTTAGCAAAAAGAGCTAATAGTGGTTTTGTATTTAGGATTGTTCAATGGGGGCAGCAGAGCGAAATTGGAGTGCACATTCGCTGGCCAAAACGAAGAAAAGAAATAGGTTGACTCCTGCACAACTAGAGCGCCTTGTATTTATACGTGAGAATTTGAGGATGATGCACAAATTTGAGAGTGGAACAAGTGAACCAATGCAGGTAAATGAGTATGTATGTTCTTTTCTGTTTTGATTCTTAAAACTTCTTTAATTGACATTGTCATATTCCTAGGTCTCCCCTGATTCCGTGAATATTGAAAAAAATCTCGATGCTGCTTAATATGTGATCGATGATGAAGATAGAGAATTATATGAAGAATATTTTGAAGAGATTATGGAATGTAGGCGTGTAAATAGGAGTGCTAGTAGAGCTGCTGCTGCTGCAGCAATTGATGTAAATGCCGTAGATGCCACACCATCTACAAGTAGAGCAGGTAGGAGAAAAAGACGCCGTCTTAACCCTGCAACTGTAGACTTTCAAGCAGAAGCAGCAGCCCGTCCAACAGCAGCAAACATTCCAATGTCAGCCCCTCCAACAAGGAGAAGTTCAAGGCTAGCAAGCAAAACGGGCACTGATGTAGCAACTTCGACAGAAATCAATGCCTCTAATGTGCAGGTACAGGTAGAATTAGAAGTAGAGGAAGTAAATCATAATATAACATTAAGTTCAGGTGAAGAATTGCCGTTGTATTCTGAATCTGACAATAGTGATGGTAATTATGAAGATCTTCAAGAGGAAGATTCAACTGAATCAGAGGTGAGCGATGATGATGAGTGACATTACTTCGGTGGCTCGTGGACCACACAGCTTGGAAGCACCTTGCAGTTCTGTTTTGCTTAATTTTTGTTGCAACAAACAATTTCATGCATGTTTTATAAGTGTTAATCCTAAATGTAGACAATACTCCAAACCATAAGTTGAGAACAATTCAATAAGTAGACAACCACAAAACGTGTAACATTATATGTATTACATATTATAGACAACTATTATACCCTAAAAACAAACGATCATAAAAGTCATTGACGTATTTTTCATACGTACTTATAGTATATACGTACATATAAAACGTACGTAACGTACGTAAAGTACGTTTAGGTTTGGTGTACGTTTTTTTAACTTGTACGTCCGATACGTACGGTACGGTACACATACGGTACAACACTGAATAAGTCCAACAGCCAGAAGTTTATCAATTTCGGCTTTGACACGGTCACGATAATTGGGGTTGAGCCTGTATTGTCGTTGTTAGATAGGGTGTGCATCATTGAACAACATCAGATTTTACACGGGATTCAACTACATGAATGCGCACCATATCTACTTTGGATTCAACCACATGAAACCCGGTAAAACACGTATCCGATCCAAACAAGCAAATTTTAGATCCTCTTGACCCTAAATCTGTTCAAACAAGTGTATATTGGATTGCTATTCATCCTAATTATATTGTGCAATTAAAGAGAGGAAGCGGATGTTACATAAGATTGTGCATGGTTTTAGTAGGTAGAAGTATGCCAAAAGCATACAATGATGACGTCGGCATGTTAGATTTGGGTTTTCAATGGTTAGTTGGATTATTTTCCTTGTAATATCGATGGTTTTAAGGAGCTTCTATTTTAGGTTATTTAGGTTAACAGGCGAGTCGGTGGCTATGAGCATCTTAGATGAAAGGGAGCGGCGGAATCGAGCATCTTTGTTCTTGTCATCATCGCTTGAAGCATGTTCCACAACAAGGCTAAGGGCACTAGAGCATATCATCGCATGTCCTGCAATCCTCACATTGAAGCAGTGAAGCAGGTTTTACAGTAGGGCTAAGGTTTTCTCCCAGAATCACTAGGGGCCGTTCTTGTCCCAAAAAGCAAGGCACACATGCGATGAACTATTAGGGATGATGGTTTCATCCCAGTATTTGATGCTTTGGCAGTATCTGTTATTGCAATTTTTTATTTATACGGTTGAGAAGGTGCTTCTCTTGACTTGAAGGTGCTTGCATGTCCGCCAATTTGGCGGGGGTTCAAATCCACGACATTCTTTAATAATGCTGTATTTCATCTATTCTTGAACTGTTGCTCTTGTTATGGTTTTTGCAGGTTGTGAATGTTAATATACATACGTGCTCTCGGAATCTAATCATGCAAGGCAGGTTCATGGGTATTCTGCAAATTGGCAAGTTCATGGGCATTTCTGCAAATTGGCATGAGTGCTCGGTGTTTTCCTTTCCGCAAATTGGTTTATGCAAACGCACGAGTGCTCGGTGTTTTCCTTTGTTATTTTAATTTTCCAATGTTCACATGGATAGAAATCATGCAACAAACTTTTTTACTTCTTGTATGCAGAATATGCAAGCGCTTGTTGCATGCAATGTCATGACTTCATCACTATGGTTGGATAATCTTAGTGTGACGCGGAAATCAAGGTTTGACCCCATCTTGACTTAGGGGGGCCATATGTTGTGCATTAGGAATATGACATGGAATATTCTTATGATCAATGGCTGAGATTGAGCGATTAATCTCAGCCATTGAAAGCAAATTGAAAGAAGATTTTGATGATCAGTCAAAAAGAATCCGCAAATCAGTGCAGATGTTTTTGCGGGGCCTCCTAATTTTGAGACCAACGTGGCATATTTGATGCCAACGTAGGTTTTCCGGGGGGGAGAGAAGGAAGGAAGGTTCTTTTATCGTCCGCGGAGGCCAATCGGCCTATGGGACCCAAATTACACGGGTGCAGCAAGCCCGTTGCTACCCGGATTAAAAAACCCCCCATTAGGAGGGAAAAACCGTCGCAGCAACAAACCTGCTGGCAGCTATACAAATATACATATATATACACATGAATTCCCGGCACCTCGGTGGTGGCGTGAGGTGAGTCCGCGGATCCAAAACCTCACGGAGGTAGGAGCCAAGGGATCGAGGCCCGATGGCGTCTTGTGTAGCTTCGTCTGGGCGACCAGTCGCACCAAGAAAATGTAGCGAGCAGAATCGACTATAGACCTGGGCTGACTCACGGAAGACATAGCTTTCATCCTCGGCAACCCCAGTAACAACGACAAAGCCTGTCCCGCACGGCTCTCAACGGGCCGTCTCAAGCCGAAGATGGTGGGCCCCTGCTCAAATGGATGGCGATAATCCTGGGCTTCTTCATGGTAGAATGGTGGGCCCCCGAACTGCGGGGTGGGATTTATGTCTTTGTTTGTAGTGTGCCACCTTTACTGTTCTAGAGCATGGTGGTCCCAGGCTTCCCGAGGAAACAAGAGTCCAAGTACCCCCTCGGCCTATCGTACGGCGTCGTGTGCACTGGGCGCACCTATGTCGTCTACATTCCGCCCGCCCACTGGGCTCTCTTGTCCTTCCAACAAACCACGAGTGGATTGCGGGCTCATGTCGCCCGCGGCGTAAGCCAAGTCGCGGGAGCCGAAAGTGTCGCCTACGCCATGTTGGCCACCTTCCGGAAATAGACAATGTGCCTATCGAGGGCGCGATGCCGCAAGGGCATGAATCCCCGCCTCCGCAACAAGATCCGATATGGGCGGGAGGGCTTGACGCCAAGTGCGCGGCTAAAAATGCCTACGGACTGCTCTAAGTCGTTCCAAGTCGCCAAAGACACCATTGGGCCCCACACCCGACCCATATAAAAAAAAACTAGCTCGACCCGATTGTCCGGAACAAATGTGACCGGTGGCCCCGAATATACTGGCTACGCCTGTGACTATTGTTTTGCATATGCATAACGCCTTCCAACCTCCCGCCACCTGTGAAGGCTAATGGATGCATCCCAATACATTGAGGGATCTGAATTCCAACCCCGGTACTTGTAGCCGGGTGTGACCTCTACCATCCTTTTGGTAATTGATCGGAGGAGGAGGTCTTTGGATGAGGTGAGGAGGATATGAGGACCACCTTAGTCTTGGCCAGGTCGACCCGCATGTCCGTCGCCTGGCAGAATGTGTCCAGGGCATCTAGGTGTGCCTGCATTACATCATCCGCATAGATGAGCTGTCGGATGACCTGGTGCAAGAGCTATATACCGTCCCCCCATTGGCAGCTAGCCAGGCTTCCAACCGGTCAATGTAAAGCCTAACGAATGTGTTGGCTGCCCTTGTCCTACGAATATGGTACAGATGTCCGTACAGATATTGTGAAACTTTCGTTCGATCAGTTCATGCTGCGAATCCGCGTTCCTGCCATGTTGATACACAAATATTGACTCCGCGATCGTTCAGAAACATATAAATGTTCGTTGATGAATTCTGAAAAGTTAAAACATTTGCAAACGTTCTCATCACAATGGGAAGGCAGTTGCAAAAAGGATGGTTAGACCAAGCTCTTAGATCGGCCGAGCTCATGCAACAGCAAGGGACGCACATATCAACAGATCTTGCTTACACTTTGGTCCATGAATGCTCTAAGCAACAAGATTTAGAAACGAATAGGCGTATGCACTCCTGGTTATTGACAGAGGATTTGATTCAGTCGCCAATTTGGCTGATTACCTTATCCGTCAATTTGCTTATTGTGGAAGATTGGGTGAAGCAAACCAAGTGTTTAGCAAGGTTGAAGCACCAAGTGAATACACATGGAATGCAATTATTGCTGCCCATGCCAAAATAGGCCATGGTGATATTGCCATTTATTTGTATGACACAATGAAGCATGGTGGTAGAAATGCAAATAAATTTACTGTTTTGGGGTTGTTAAGAGCATGCAGTGGCGTAGGGGGCATAGAGCAGGGCAGACACATCCATGATCAGATTATTGAGAATGGATTTCAATCTGACATCATTATTGGAAGTACCCTTGTTGATATGTATGCTAAATGTGCCAAGCTGGAGGAGGCTCGCAGAATATTTGATAATTTGCCAGAGCGCGATGTGGTGGCTTGGGGTGCAATGATTACAGGATATGCCCAACATGGCCAAGGCAACCTTGCACTGGAATGTTTTGAGAACATGCAGGAGGATGGCATCAATCCAGACAAGGTAACATTTTTGAGCACCTTGAAAGCCTGTGCTAGTATAGCTGCCATAGATCAAGGCAGGCAGATTCATAAACAGGTTATTGATTTCGGTCTCCATCTTGACACTGTTGTTGGAAATGCGCTTATAGATATGTATGCTAAATGTGGAAACTTCGAGGAAGCACGAAAAATCTTTGATAGCTTGCCCAATCGAGACATCATATCATGGGGTGCCATGATTTCAGGATATGCCAAGCATGGAGCAGGGTTTTTAGCCCTACAATGTTTTGAGAACATGAAACAACAAGGTATAGAGCCAAGCAAAATCACAATCTCAAGTGCTTTAAAAGCATGTAGTAGTATAGGTGCTATAGACAAAGGAAGATGCATCCACAAAGTGGTTGCCAAGTCTGGCCTTCTATCTGACATTGTTGTAGGTAATGCCCTTGTAGATATGTATGTTAAATGTGGGAGCATGGTAGAAGCACGCAAAGTATTTGAGGAATTGCCAAGTAGGGATGTGGTGACTTGGAGTTCAATGATTGCAGGATATGCCCAATGTGGCCAAAGCAATTTGGCTGGCTATTACCTCAGGAAGATGCAGCAAGAAGGCTTCAGGCCAAATGAAGTCACGTTTGCTACCATCCTTGGTGCATGTAGCCGAGCAGGTTTAGTTAACCAAGGTTACGAATATTTGAAATCCATGAGAAAGATTCATGGTATTGAGCCGGACATTCGCCATTACAACTGCATGGTTGACCTTCTTGGTCGAACTGCACGTTTGAATGAAGCTGAATTTTTTCTTGGATCTGTTCAGCTGAATGATATTGGCTTGACATCTTTGCTTGCTGCCTGTAGAACATATGGCAATGTGGAGCTCGCAAGACGATGCTTTGATCATGTTGTTAAAATTGATCCTCACAATGCTGCAGTATATGTGCTCATGTCAGGCATCTATTCTGATGCTTGCATGTGGCAGGATGCCATGAAAATAGAAGAACTTAGGCAGCATACTGGTGCATGGAAAAAACCTGCAAAGGCATGGATCGAGGTCAACGACAATGTACATGAGTTTATTGTAGGAGATAAAAGTCACCCACAAAGTGCAGAAATCTATAACATGTTGAAGGTATTATGCGAGAAAAGGAAGGATGCAGGATACACACCAAAGTTCAGCTTGGACGAGGATAAGGAAGATGCATTATGTGGGCACTCTGAGAAACTGGCCATAGCCTTTGGGCTCATCAGTACACCTGTAGGAACAAGCATTCGGGCCACAAAGAATCTTCGTGTATGTCTGGATTGTCACAATATGATGAAATTCATTTCGAAGATCGAGAAGAGAGAAATAATAATAAAAGATTCTTATTGTTTTCATCAGTTCAGTTGTGGCTCCTGTTCTTGTGGGGACATGCTTTGACAAAGTCTCTATAAAAAAAATTGTTACCAGGCTATTTATATTCTTGAAATTTAGCTATGCCATAAATGGTCTACCAGACTCAGTAATTTATCTGGTTACAGATTGAGTCCAATGCATCTACTGATGTTTCTAATTATATCTAGCCTCGCTAGCTGGGGACTCCTTTCCGTTGCTCTTTCAGCCAACATAATCTCTCTCAGACAAAACTTACATTCCAGGTGTTAATTAATTGGGAGGATTTGAATCCATATCTGGAGCCACTTCATCAGAAACATCCATTGTTTTGGGTAAATACTTCTTATATGTTTGAGGGCTATGGTTACAGATATCAGGCACAACCCATTACTAATACAACAGTTGACGTCTGCTTCTCTATTTATTTATGATATTCGACACACGTCTCAGGGCTGGCTGTGTCCCTAATCTAAGAGTGGAGCTATGCAAGGCGTTTCCAACTGTCAAGAATTTTGAAGAGTTTGTGGTAAGATTCAATCCTGCTCTTTTTTTGGAATGGCAAAAGATTTAGCATTTAGGTTGATTAATGTATCCTAAGGCATCATGTTTGCTTGTGCATTGCAGAAATTCGTATAGGTCAAATTTAACATGGCCTTTCTTTGGACTGGCCTCATCTACCAAGTTTTATACCATCCAAGAAGAGTTCCTTTCCTTTCCATTGATATGGAGCAAATAGATCTAGATCATATAGCATCTCTGATCTGGCCATTATCCGTGGAAGAATTCAGCATAGGACACTATAATCTTCCATGCTGAGATCTGCCTGATGAGTGCCTAGCTCAATCCTGGTCTGTACTCCTGGCCGGGAGTTGCAAAGTGGGGTCTAGGGAGTCTTAAAGGGACAATTATGTGCTTTGGACGTGGGATTTTGATGAGACTATGAATCTGGTTCAGCTTTTATCACTCTGGGCAGTAAATTGGGATGCAAATTTCTGATTTCTCTATGGATATGTTTAGTGTCAGGCATTAAGCTTTACCATGAAGAATACTGTTTACTTCTGGTCCTGTCTAATTCTGCCCAAGTGCTCTCAATGAAAAAAGAATCATGTACATTCAAGTGTCAATAGTAATGCTGCAGTGTTGTCAATATCAGCATGTATATCATATCTTCTGATTCATTCAAGCCAGGTAAGATTTCAGGAAGAAAGTATGCATTCCGATAAGTTTGCATTTGATTGAAATTTGTAGAGTGAACTAATTTTAATGAAACAAATAGCTTCTAGGCCTAGTACCTAAGAAGATAAGTGGGAAGATTTTTAAATTCAGAGGGGAGAGAGAGAGAGATGTATGGCTTCAAGGTTGCTGGGATGCCATTCCAGCGTGGACCCGTGGGGTCCCGTGACTGCCGTTAGCCGGGAGCGGATCATTTCATCAGTCACACTGAAATGGCAGACCAACAACCTTGAAGGCACAATATGGTATTTGGGAGCAAAAGCCCCATACGATTTTTGAGGAGCCAGACGATTTTGAGGTCCTGTAGGGATGGCCAAGCAGAACCCTCCTTCCTAGATGACGTGCAGTTGGTTCTTCAATTCTTGGCAACAGTTTTGAGCGTTTTGGGATAAAGAGGGCAAAAGCTATGGCACGGCAGCAAAGGAGTTTTAAATGGCACGGCAGCAAAGGAAGCGAAATGAAGGCACTTCTGCAATTTTTCTTGAATCATGGCGTCTGTGCAATCTTAATGAATTATTTTCCATTTATTCAGTCTTGCATGCTTCTGGCGGCTCCAACTCAGTGGATTCTGCAGGTATGATTCTTAGTAAATCTTGTGGATGCGACTGCAAGATTTTAGTAAATTTTATGTGTTTTTGGTGTTTTACTTTGATTTTTGACGGAAATATGATGGCGTAAGTAGAGATTAATTCAGGAAAAATGTCATATTTTTTGGAATGTTCTTGCATGTCTTTAAGATTCTAGGTTTTCATTTCAGTATTTTTCGTTGCATATCGATATTGGTGAAGCCCCCTGCAGTTGTTGAAGGCCATAATGAAGCTACATTAGTATAGATTTTAGACTTTAAAATCTTAGTTTCTTCATATTTAGTTTTTAATTCTAGGTTTTCATCTTCTGATTTTCGTGTATGCAGGTGTTGAAGGGCAGAATGATGCAATCATTGAAGGCCAAAATGATGCAGTTCTTACTGCTATATAGGTATGTGAACATACATGCACTATTATTTAATCTTTTAATGTATTTTGGCCTTTAAATGATTTGTTTCTTTATGCATGTAGGTGTTCTTGATGTTGATGTTGAAGAGGGTCCTTCATTTAGTCTTGGTAGTGCAGTTGAGAGAATGGTAGTTGAGAATAATTAGAAGGAGGAGGCAGAAAGAGAACTGGATGTTGGTAAGCTGCGTTTTGAGAGTCATGAAGGATGCATAGAGAATCAGGAAGGATGCGACTAGTTAAGCCGGGCTGACCATCGTTTTGGCAAGAAGCTTTTGAAGATTCAGCGTTTAAGGATTTAAATCCAATGTTAGTGGAGAAGGTAAATTCCGTGTCTAGAAGTTCATCTGAAACTACCGATAATTGGGAGGGCCGCTTTGATGCATGGAGATTATATACTGGCTTCATGAGTTTGCCCATCAGTTAGAGACATTCATTCTAAAATGTACAACCATCGAGATGGGTGCCAAGTTCCCACCTGAGAGACGGAAGTTCTATTCAGTAGTTTGTAATTAGTATTTATATTTTTAAATTTGATAGATTCTAACTTCCTGAATTTGTTTAGGTTGCAGGCAAGCCCAAGATCTTCGGATTCTCAATGTAAGGCAAGATGAAAAGGTTATAGATATTTACCATGACGTGTATTTTCTTAAGCCATGGAAAGTCTTGGAAGTAGCTATGCAGGAAACTGCGGGTGCTTGCATCAGAAAGAGGAAGACGGTCGACATACTTAGCAGATCAGATTAAGGTTTTGACACATCCAATGCATTAGGTTGGAGTTAATACAGGTTTGCAGAAGAAGAAGAGGTACGCCTTCTATTGCATAACAAGATTTCTTATCCGTAGTGGTAAAGAATTATGCAAGGTTCGCGACTTTGAATTCAATGTTGGAAAAGTTATATTGAGTAATGTGAGACTACTTCTAAAAATTGGACATGCAATATAAATAAGCCATCTTTCGACTTATGAAGTCAAAGATTAGCAGAAGCGTTAACGGAAATCTCTGACTTCCCACATTAGAGCAACAGACTGACAAGTTGATCATAGTCGTTCTGAGTACCGCAGAACGATGCTCTGGGAGAAACAAGAAGATCTTCGTGTTCGACATGCTTTCCTCGAAACAGGTGGTTTGATGCTTAATGCAAAGCGCAACACCGACCGAGGCTTGTAATTGACCCCACTCTCAGATTGATTGCAAAAGGCTCAAACAATACAAAGCTTTTCTCGGGGCAAAAGGCACGATGATATGGCGTAACATCGAGGAAACTGTTAATTTCACCCCAAGACATTTTTGGAGATGAGTGCTGCAGAGACCTTTACAACCTACTGGAAGTCTTTTTCAAGAATACTAAAAGCGATACTTGATACAGCTTTACGATCCTAACAAGGTTTGTAATACCTTAACGAGGTTCATAATGAGGTGCCAACACAAATAGGCCCAGCACTGGTTAGAACAGAGGCGGATTGATGTCGCTAAAAGCTCGCAACATCTTGCAAATAGCAACGTTGCAGATTTAGATGGCATGCAGGCAGAATTTCTCAACTGGGCTGGACTACGATTGCCCTTGTCCTTACCATCCTGTTCAATAAGGTCCTCCTGAAAGGCTTCCCCTCACATACATAAGGTGGGTGATCCATATTGTCATGCCAACTACTGCACAATTACTGCACAATCATGGTCAGCTCAAAAAATAGGATCTGCCAATACTGCCAACAAGGAGTTATTGAAGATGAGTGCCACACTCTTTCGCATGGCCCGACATTTGCACCTATCCGGGCATGATATGACTGGTTGGCTAACCCCCGGTTGGCTAACCACACACTGCATGTAACGATGAACACATCTTCCATAGGAATATTGGCATCTTACATTCAGGAGATACTAAACTTGCTGGTGCAATTATGCAGAATTGTATATAGATTATCAGCAAGCCTATTAATGCTAAATGTTTTTTTTTCTTGGTAACCCTTCGGGGCAGGGTTTTTTCAATCCTGGACAGTAATAGACTAGCTAGCTGTTGTTTGTTTGTTTGTTTGTTTGTTTGTTTGTTTGTTTGAGTCCCATAGATTGTTTAATCTCTGTAGATGATGCAATCTTATTCAATTCTCAGTATCCAAGCAGGGATATATGTGCAACTTTCCCTTTTTGTTTATTTGTTTGTTTATTTGAAGAAATAGCGATCTGGGGCCGCTCCTTAAGAATATTTAGCTCTACATCTTGTGAAGTTTCAAAGCATTTAATATCCAACAGTTCTAGGAAGAATTGTCTTCAACAAGTTGTCTATTCCAACTCAATTGTGAATGTTAGGTAGATATTGTGAATGTTGGATGAACGGGTTAAACCCTTGTGCTCATCCATTATGGCAAAAATAAATGGGCGATCCCCCATTTATATTTGTCGTAATGGGCTGTCCCAGGGGTTTAACCCCTTTAATCCAGAGGTTTAAGGCAGATTTGTGGTTCTACAGATTTTTGACAGTTTTTCGCAGATTTAAGCCTTCAACCCTCTTTTTGGCAGATTCAAACCCGATTGATGGCAGATTGGATCAAAAGATGGAGGCAGATTTGTCTTTCAGCAGATTTTCGGCAGATTCAAGCCTTCAATTCCTTTTTTCGATGGATTTCGCCCGATTGAGGCAAATTATGGCATATTGGAGCAAAATATGGCAGCCATTTTCTTCATAGTCTGCTCCATCTGTCGCATCATGATAAACATGCTACTGCATGTTTATCAAATTGTGAGCATGATATTACGGCTAATAACTCTTCTAAATCTAAAGATTGAGATCCAAATTTGCCAAGGACCTACCGATTAAAGATATAATTTGTATGATAACAAGGTTGGATTTTCTTTAAAGCGATAGAAATTAACATCAACTTTTTGGTCCTTAGTTACTTGGATTAGTAACTCTTTCATGTCCATGCATATTTTTTTCAGTTAAAAGCTTGGGCGTTTATTTATCTGCAACCAACAAGTGGACGGGGAAGATGTATAATTGATATGGGGTAGATAACGTCTTCTCCCGAGGAGTTATGGGCCATAAAAATGGCTGAGTGGCCATGTGGCCACGAAATTCCGAGGCCGTACGGCAGTACGGCCGAGGAAGGCCACGAGGCCATTTTTATGTCCCATAACTCCGAGGGGAGGACGTTATCGGCCTTAACGTCCTGGGCCGAGGCATTTAGCAGACTGACCGCCATAGCCAAGTTTGGCCCAGCTTGGGAGCCCGGCATCACAGCTTCACAGAATCAGCAGGGAGTCCGGAACAAAACAGACTGTTTTTCCTGATACTGCCGCGGATCTAGAACTAGAAAAAGCCTCAGATCTAGAACTAGAAAATGCCTCAGACCTCGAACCAGAAAAGGCCTCAGATCTCGAACTGGAAAATGCCTCAGATCTGGAACTAGAAATTTACAGGGGGCTCTGAGAAAAAGCGATTCCCTGAAGGCCCTGAAGGACGCCTTTGATCCGCCCTCCTTCACGCCTCCTTCCCTTCCTGCCGGATCTGTCCCTCTCAGACCTCCTTAACAAATCCCAAATAGCTCTGTTTTTTAAACAGAGCATCTGCTGCGACGGATTTACAGCGCTGGTTGCATAAATAAGACTGCAGAACTATGGCGACGGATTTGCTGCCAAAGAAGCCCAACTATGGCGACGGATTTGCTGCGGTGGATGCCATCTTCACTGACAGTATGCCTGCACTTATAGCGCTGCCCCGGCTATGGCTATGGCGCTGCCCGGCTATGGCCTGTCATTTGTGCTTGGCTATGGCGGAGGGCCCAGAAAAAAGGAAACGACCACGTTGCAGCAGAGGAAATGTTATGGCCATAACATCTTTGTTATGGTCATAACCAATTGGGCCACATAATGTTACTGGACATAACATTAAGAGATCAACGGCTGAGATTAAACCCTACAGCTAAATGCTGAGGCCCAGGACGTTAAGGACAACAGAACAGTATAGCTTCCCGCCTAACACAAATGAAACGTAATTTTATTATTCAGCTCATTTCTTTCCGCGCTTTCTTCCGCTCATGGCTATGGCGCCCCGGTCACCCTTTTGTCCTCCTTCCATGCTACTCTGGTTTCTGTAGAGTTCCACTCTCCATTTATGGTGAAGATACAGGTGACTATGTCAAAGTCATTCCTTTTTTGTTTTGAGCCATTTTGTTTCAAACAGAGCATTGAGTTGAATCTCTCTCGGGCAAGTTTGCAGAGGATTTTAAGCCATAGTTATGTTCACTATCTTATGAACAGTATAGCATGCATTTTGTGCTAAAGTAATGCGCCCCTCGGATCGCTGTGTGTAGTGCAAAAGCAAAATGCAGAAATATTGTTCGGATGCCTGTTTGGATTATAACGAAAAAGAAGGCCGGAAGAAGGGAGTAGAACAAAAACTCGTCATCTACAATGAAAATCCAGGTATGATGGACATTCTTCCAGATTCCCTTGTCCAGGACATACTCTGTTTGGTAAAAAATGCCAAAGATATGGCATGTTGTTTATCCGTATGCAAGAAATGGAACGAATCGATGCGTTATGTTCGCAAATTACAGTTTGCACGAAGTGTTGGCAACAAATTTGTTTCTTCGGATACTGCCGTAACCCGGTTAGTGCTGAAAACTGTGGCTTTGGAAGCATTGACAGTATTTTGCCCCTTCTCTAGCGAAAGCTTGCTTGAATGGTTGTCCCACACCAAAAGTTCTCTTAGGAATTTAGAGCTCAGGCTAGATGATAATGGCAAACGATCTGCAGAAAGCAGTTTGAAGAAATTGGAATGTATTACGCCTTCTATTCAGCTGAAAACTCTCAGATTATGGAGTTTGATCCTCAGCAATACCCCTTCCAATTGGAAAGTATTTAGCAATCTTCATCTTCTTCAACTTGTTGGAGTTCGGCTGCGCGACAATGCTTTCGCAGGAGTGCTTAGCTCATGTCCCGTGCTTAAGGAACTCACTCTGCTAAGCTGTGACTGCCTGGGATTCCTCAATATTGAGCATGGAACTTTGGAGAGGTGCAGGCTTGACTTTTCATCTGAAACTAGTTGTTCTGTTCTTATGGTTATGCCCAAGGTTCATTCGCTGGAGATTCATGGTGCATCTTATGTTTGCCTTAGAGGAAATCATAATCTCCACCATCTTATAGTGGCTAGTAATTCTGGTATGTCCTAGAAAGTTCCTTTTTTTTCTCCCCTTTTTTTTCTTTTGAAAGCTTTCAATTGTTACATGTTGCTTTTTTAATCCAGGTAAAGTGAGCAAGGTAGACGTAGGAAAACTCCCTGATCTTGAGACCTTAACCCTTCGAGGCCGTCATTGGTCTTGGGAATCAATTCACAAGATGCTGCATGAAGCAACAGAAATCCAGCAGCTTGACATGAGGGTTGAATTTTGTGGAGACAAAGATATGTATGAGCCTTTCCCAGAGATAGACTTTGTGGACTTCTTTTCTGCTCATCCCAAACTGAGAGTTTTGGATGCTCACGGGGGCTATGTTTGCTGCTCTTTCCCATAAGAACAGTCTCAAAAAGGTATATTCTTGCTTAGCTTCAATTTTCAAGAGTATTAAGTTATTTAATACAATTGCTTTGTGGATTTAATTGCAGTTAACATCTACAACTGAAATCCCATGTTTGGAAGTGGTTTCTATTACCATAAGGTCCCCTCTAAATGCTAGCCAGAAGTTTGCATCCTTGGAGGCGCTAGTAAGATGCAGTCCCATGTTGCATAAACTCGTTTTAAAAGCATCTCAAATGAAGAGCTGTGACCCTGAAGCTGATAACTTCTTCATTAGGCTCCAGCAAATGAAGCTCAAATACCATGTGATACAGATAGAATAGGGACCAAATTACAGAGGTCGATCTCAGCAAATAAGCCGGGCTTTCTTTAATACCATATAGGAAGCTACCAGAAGCATGGTTGCAGGATTATATATATTGATGATGTAATTACTTTTGTGCTTACCGCTACTGTGGCATAGCATTACATGCGAGATAGTAAGAGACCGCCACTAAATGTCTTCCAGTAGCAGCGAATTCACAATAAGGCAATATTCCCTTTTCTAAAACTCTGCTCTACCCGAAACGGGGTTGCCTAGTGACTTATTGCCCTAGGCGACATGTGTTGTTCATGGAATATTTTGCGGATATATGGAATTAGTTACCTTAAACTAAGGTTAACATAATGGCTCTTACGCACTACTTGTTATCTTAATATTAAAACTAACAGAAACCGTTAAGATTGGGTACACACTTGAATTGTTATGTTAATTTTTAACATAACAGAATTCGTTAAGAACGAATACACACTTGAATTGTTATGTTAATTTTTAGCATAATAAAATCCGTTAAGATGCATTCACACATAATTAATTATGTTATTTCTTGACATAACATAATTACTTAAAAATGCAATCACATATGACCAACAAGTGCTCCAAAGTAGATTCGGTTGCTCTCTGATACCACCTACAATGAACAACCTACAACCTAGGTATTCATTACCCCAAGAACCTAGATTTTTGTTATAATATTATATGTCCAACAGCTCTCTGTCTGAGGTACATGCCAAAACAAGATGAAAGAAAAATCACAGCAGTGAATAGATAGTTTGTGCATACACAAAGGCAACAAATATGCAATTTGTGCATACTTCTGAAATTACAGCAGTAGATTAGGTAATTTGTGCATATTCTAGAATGAAAGGCACCTACATTCGCCAATAACATAAACTAGAGTTAGTGCCCCTTCAACTCATATAATAATACAAAGTACCAGAGTATTCCCGTACTGTCCAAATTAGCAAGCAATCTTCCCAACAATCTGATACAACACAACCCTACAGCTAATCTCTTTTGCATGCTAGCACTTATTGCAAAAAGCCAACACTAACAACCCCTCTATTGCAGCAACTATATGACAACTACAACTACATTAGGCCTATTTCAGCAACACAACTACATTAGGACGGTCAACTACATTAGAATACACAAATTTAGGTCTATTTCAGCAACACAACTACATTAGCATGCAATTAGCTGCAACAAACTAGCAGCCAACCAACCCAACACTACTTGTTCTAGTCAAATTAAACTGATCTAGCTTGCTGATTGTTTGCTCGCAGTTATATGCAGACTGCTTGATAGGTGCAGACTGTTTGCTAGCAGTTTGGAAGAACTACAATTTGATTTGAAAAAACTAACCTCATGCATTAAAAACAAGATATTGTGCTGTTGGATCGTATGGCTTCTGCATCATCCACTTGTTGAACCTCTTGTGCCTCTTCCTCCTCATCATCTTCCTCATCCTCCTCTTCGGCCAATCGTCGAAGCTCTTCAAGCTCAAATTCAACATTAATCTCTCCCGTCTCAAGCAATAGGTTGTGAAGTAAACAACATGAAAATATAAGATGCGGTACAAAGTCAATGTCCATTAGCAAAGTAGAATGCAAGCGGGTGTAAAATCGCTAGTGGGGTACAAGTTTTGGCGAAGCGTTTAAGCACTTTAAGTGCTGAAACTCGCGGACGTCGAAGCCCGTCACGCCCTTCTCCCTCCTTTTCCCCTGGGCGCGAAAACTCAGATCAATGTTTCACTGTTGATGATGGAGGCATGGAGCGCGGATGATTTTCACACCATCAGAGGTCTGTGCAATTCGGGGGTGAAGCCCCACGAGGAAGAAGCTTGGTTGGAAAATAATGTCACGGATCGAGATTGGGATTCTGTTTGGACAAAGAAGTTGAACAAGGGAAAGATAAAATGGCACTGTGCAAAGGAGCATCTTCAAGAGAAGTTGGAAACACTCTGCCGAAAAATCTACAAGAATTGTCACAACAAAGAAGTAAGAAAGCCATTTTGGCAAATTCGGTCATCTCCTCCTCTCAGGTTTATCAATCCTCCATTATGGTAGCCCCTAAGAAGGTTCTGACCAAAATGCAAGGTATCATTGGTAGATTTATTGCAGGAGGGTCAAGCAGGAGGTGTTGGATTCCTATCTCAATGGAAGAATGTTGCAAGCACAAAAAGTTGGGAGGTCTGGGAGTTATTAATATTGAGAAACAGGCTAATGCTTTAGCTGCCAAGTACTTTTACAGAGCGTGTAATAACCAAATCAAGCACCATGTGAGCATTCTTATCTCCCATTATGTCAGTAAGTGCCACCCTTTCGGCTGGAGGAATCTCAAAATGCAGCTGCCTCACAGCATTTACTTTGACTTTACCATCCCAACTACAGTACCTTTGATTATCAAAACGTGGATAAGGGCATGGCAAAAGGTAAAGGGTATGTATACATGGAAGGAAGGTCTTTCTCAAGATCAACCAATTTTCTCGAGTCCTCTCTCATTACGGATGACCCTAGTAATTGCCCTGGTCGCTAATTTCCCAACTCTAGCCAAGCAATGGACCAGTAAGGGAATTATTTATATAAGGGACATTACTGATAATTTTGTTTATCAGGATTCCAGCATTGCAAATTTAGGAGATGACTCCAGACTTTTTAACAGTATCACCCAAAGGTTGGCAGCAGGGGTTTGGCATGACACAGATATTCTTTGGCACATCAATGAATTCTGTGGATACAGAGTAAACTTGGCCTATAGGTATCTCAATAGAGGCCAAGAGAATTCTATTCACGTAAAAATGGAACATTGATCCGCATGAGTCTCTAGGAACCCGAGATTCATGTGGAAGAGTCCAATTCATCCAAAGATCAAGGCCTTTATGTGGCAGCTATGGCACAAAGCTTTAGCCACAAACGAGTAAAAAAGATGGAGGCTAAACATGTCCGATTCTAATATATGTGTTAGGGTGTATGCGGGATCGGGAAGATGAAGAACACTTATTTAAAAATTGTCTATGGGCAGAATGGATTTTGGAGCTGGCTGATACTGAGTTGAACATTCCTGGATTGGCTAATATGCAAATTGAAGAAATTATTTTCCCTGAGAACCCAGTGGAATGGAGGAGATACATTCTTCTTTGGAGAATGTTGAAAGGAAGGAATACCACGATCTTTAAGGAAGAAATCATCCGCCCAATGCAATTATTAAGCAAGCCCAAGATGATATAAATTGGGTTTTGAAATCTTGGGAATCAGAACTAAGTCCTAATTCCTTTATCTAATGTCAATTTTGCTTTTGTGTGCAGGAAACACTCTGATCATGTTCAAAAGATTGAAGTGGAGAAGGATGAATCTTCATGCGAATGCGCAATGGCTAACACAATTTGGGGTGGAAATACCAAACGAGCATGGGGATAATGTCAATGCAAGCTGTGTCTCGACTTTGCTTACTTGGATGAAAGAAGATACATTCTCGGTAATCGCCAAGGATAAAAAAGACAGATTCAATCCGGGGAAGGCCCATATGTGCAATTGCCCCTTATCGCTTTTGTTCATTGTTGCCAACAAGGGCATGGGAAGGAAAGACCATTCCAAAAGGGAGCCCAAGAAAAGGAGATACTCGGGCGAGCATTGATCACTGCCCTTCCAGATTTTTCAAATTTTCTAACTGCTTGAAACTGTTTGGAACTACCAGAAACTTATAATTCTGTTACGTCTTTGGTCAGTTTAACTTATCAGGGTTTCCGACCTACCCTTTCCTAAAGGTCTCTTTTTTTCAAAAAAGCATTATAGCTTTTTTGGAACCATGTACGTTATCATATACTTTTAATACATACTTAAGCCTTCAATTAAAAAAAAAAAGAAGTAAGAAAGCAACTGGCCCTTGCTTTTGCGTTTGAAAATTGCACTAGATCAATACTTGCACCTGAGGAACACAAAGTAAACTGGGCTGCATTTGCTGTGCAATGTCAAAGATACCACAACAATAGACAAGTAAAAACAGAGGCAGATGTTGTAGCACATGTTAGGAAAACTGAAATGAAGGCAAAGCCAAAGGTGGCAGCTGGATCAAATGAGATCAGTGCATGTGATGAAAACATAAAAATCTTAGAGAATGCAGTACAAGAGATTGGAAAATCAGTTTTACTTATCACAAAGAATCTGGAAGCGGTGAGGAAAGTGAGCTGAAAGGCAATGAGAAGGCCTCGAATTATGTAGAAAATGATGTTGGAAGAGGCTGAAAAGCTTGCTTTTAAGACAGCCACAAATGATTTGGCTACAAAAGCGGGAGGAGTTCAAGCTTAATCCAACATGTGAGTTAGAGGCGTAAATTAAAGATTTGGAGCGATCGTCCGGATGGCACAGAACAAGGTACAAAAAGCAATGAACCCTACATCCGTTAATGAGCGGGTCAAACGTAAACTCAAACTTGAGGAGGAGTTAAAAGTTCTCGAAGAAGAACAGAGACTTACGCATTTCTACATAAACAATTTGTGGAAGCTGAAAATGGATACTCCACGCAACATTTAGCATCTCTACTATTATCTGAGATAAGTTGCTAGTGGAAGATCCATTTTATACATGTTTAAGCATGTGGTCCGGAATTCACTAAAGCTTACGGGTTAAGTTTAGCAATCAATTGCCAACATGAGTATCATATAGCTTGTTGTTCATTGTTGAGAGGAGGACAATGTATTCATGGTTGCCCGGAAAGGTGCGAGGTTGTATTTGACGAGCTAGGTTTTGGCCATGTTGCAGGTGCTTCAAATAGTACACCAAAAAGGATGTGTTAATCCGTCACGCAATTGAGGTCTCACCGCTCAGGGGTTCAAAAGAAGGACAATGGTGCCATTTGAAGATGCACAACACACCGCAAAGTCCTATAGGAATACAAATCAATTGTGATCGATTTGAATGCAACAGCCAGAACCACCACCACCAGTCAAGAAGTTGTCCAAGAAGCTATAGAAGAAGTCAGAATACATCACCGGTTGTAAACACAAAGACAGTTGTGGAAAAAACAACAGACCCGATTGTACACACTGAAGCACCTAAGGAAGTTGAGGGAGTAATTCCATCGGATGAGGGCAACTTGGCTGAATATTTGACAAAAGGAAAGGGCATAAGAACAAAGAGGGGTAATTTGGAGGATAGCAAAGAAGTTGTTCAGCTACAAGAAAGAGAACAAGAAGTAGCTATGCAAAAGATGCGGTGAAGGGCTCTCAATCATGACACCACACATATCGAGTGTGTTGTTCAAGAAAATGCGTAACTGAGGCCCTCAAGTTTCAGGTGAGCCTGATCTTCAACAAGTGATTGCTGCCATTAATAACCCTCGAAAGGGGGTATGGGCATTGTTGGCCAAGAAGGCCACAACTTAGTGTTGCTTAAAACATTGAATATTATTGATTTTCTTTTGTTGCATTCCTTTGTAGGATTACTTGATTGATTACATTAGGTCGAGAATCCTGGCTGTTGATCTGAAAAGGTTTCCACATTCAACCCATTTTTCATTTTCATCTTCATCTATTTATTCATGTAGTAATTCATTTGTGTGTAGGTATTGAGAATGTTCCAACGTACTAAATATTGATTTGGCAAAGAAAAGATAAACTCATTGTCTTGGATCTAAATGGTGTGTTGGTAAAAACATTTGGTGCAAATGAACACATACGCTTGGAAGCAGGATTGACAATGACATACACTAGCGAAAGAAAGTGATATTCGGACCCGAGCGTTGTTCTTCTTGAAGGCTTTGTTACGAAGTGTTGTGTTGGTATATGGTCATCAATGCAACTCTCTAATGTGGAAGATATCTTTGCAAGTACTATGTCATTTGAGGGACAGATTTCAATTTGTATGGGGACAGGAAAAATGTGTAATGCGACCGGTTTTCACCACCCTAACAAACACATTTTGTCTAGTCATGATGAAGCCACTTGGAAAATATATGAGTCATACCCAAGATTCAAAGGTAAGACTTTGCTTCTTGATGATTCATTATACAAGACTTACCTTAGCAGTCCCTGGAAATTTTTGCGGGTACCTGCATTCAAGATGGATGTCCATGATGAAGTGCTAACAGTACTCACCCCAAAGATAGAAGAAATACTGCAGGCCAAGACTGAGGAAAAAATGAAGTTCTTGGTGAAGAACACACACGATACAAGCCTTGGCCTAAAGCGGATAGAAAGATTATGAAGCTATGCTTGGAAAGACTTTACGGAAAAGCGATTCTTGATTCTGGGGTTTGTGAAGGAGGAATTGGAGAAGGTTTATGGTGATGACGATTGTCATTCTCCATGATTATTGGCCTGTTTGTCATTTATTTAGGCTACTTCAATCCTACACTTTTCATGTACCATCTTTATCTTAATTTAAGAATGTTTTTGCTATATATTGTTTATGTAGTTCAATCTGAGACTTGTCTATAAGTTTTGCTATATTGTTTATATCTACTTCAATCTTGTTGCCAAGGGATGCTTAAAACTTACCAAGTGCTTAAACAAAAATTGCCAAAACACTAGGTAAAACATATATGTTTAGTACTAGGTGCGATGCTTTTCTTGTTATGCTATATAAGCGTTTAAAGATAGCTATTTATTGCATGTGTGTCTTGTGTTCGGTGCTTACTCACAAGCCTTCTTTGAAACTAATTAAAGTGCTTAGTGTTTGAGCTAGAGCCTTTGTTACATTCAAGCGAGAATATGGTACACAAGAATTCAATGTTTTGCCACCCTGCATGGATAATAGAAGTAAGAACATCAAATGAATTCATTCTTTACTTAATAGAAAAAACAAAATGTGATCTTTGAAAAGAAGTAGATGAGACAAAAAACTTCATATATTTGATAGACGAAAAAAAGAACATTTGATAGAGAAAGAAAATGACAAACAAAGAACAAAAAACAAAGAGCGAAAAAGAACATCGTCTGAGAAAGTGGTAGAGACAAAAATCTTTTTATATTAACAAATTTTTTACAAAAAGGGCCTTGGGGCCGGTGTCTCGGGGGGTGTCTTGGGGGGTGTCTTTGAGCGGGGGTGGTGTCTTGAGGGGTGGTGTGCTTAGGTGCTGGTGTCTTGGGGCTTTACGGCTCACTCCACACATTCTCCTCCAATTCAGAGCTCCTCCGCCTCTTGGTGGGCTCTTAAATACTTGACTTTGAAAACCATTTGTTTTCTTCTTCTTCATCTGCCTCTTCCTCTTCCTCTTCTTCCTCTTCATCCTCCTCTTCCTCTTCATCCTCTTCTTCCTCAGAATTGTCCACTTCCTCTTCTTCAGAATTCTCCACTTCCTCTTCTTCCTCTTCTTCCTGTTCCACTTCCTGCTCGACTAATCATCAATGTTAGAACAAAAGAAGAACAAAACAAAAAGAAATTGCAAAACAAAATAATACCTTCTTCTTCCTCTCGGTCTTGAAGGTTCAAGGCGAATCCGGACGAACAGCTCGAAAAATAAAGCGTTCTCAGATATGGAGCGACGGCCCGCGATTCGGCACACGCTTAAGCACATACTCAGGTGCTTGGTTTTCATTTGCATCATGAGAGGCCATTACAAAGGAAATAAGCGGAATGGGCGTAAGAAGAGGATTTAGGCGGCTTAAGGCGGTAGCGTAGGGCTTAAGAAGAGCATAAATCCTATGATTAGGGGCCTAGTGCTTAAATCCTATGCTTAGGCGTCGATTATCTGAAAAACCTCCTCACCCGAGAACAATTAATTCAGTAACCTGGGCTTAAATATTTCGTATGACTATTGGAATTGACACATGTCACATCGAGGAAAATGCCTTGACAATATAATTTTGCCAAGAATGTTGGGATAGTGATGGTATCAAAAAATAAATAATTGAATGTTATTCCAATGTCACAAATGTTACAATTCAATCTTCATTTTGAGCACGTGTCCATGCACACCACCCTTGTGCATCCTCACTATTGTTAATATATATAAAAATATGTGCTTACGTGCTTAGGTGCTGGAACAACAAATCACTTGAAAAGAATAACATCAATTTCGTTAAGTGTCAAACAATTACATTGTTATTGGGAGACTGGCCATAATTTTTTTATGGGTCTCCTGTGAAATTCTGTACATGTCTCATTGCCTTCTATTTTTCCATATCAATTTTAGGATATCTTACCACATGGTCGTGTACGAGAGGCTTCGGGTTGTTTAGTGAGCAACATATACTTGAAATTACCCAAGAATTGATAATACAATCCACTTAAGATAACCTCATGCACTCCAAATTTTTGCCCCCATCCATCTTTGTATGAATCTTCAAGTGTGCATTTGGGTTCTGTGCACTTGAGGATGTAGAAGTCCTCCGCATTCACTGCAAAATTGTCACCTACCTCTACCAAATTACTGATCCATTCATTGGCTTGTTCAAGAGTCTCCTTTTTCTTCTCAACTCCTGGTTTTAAGTCAGTTACCTCCCACTTTCCAAATCTACAATTGTATTGATACAGGGAGTCCCAATTATGATCCATGCAACACGAAAGAGAAACATGACGAGGGCATCTATGAGCAAGCCTGTTTGGTCTACTCCTGGCGGCAGTCCGATCTGATGAATCTTCTTTGTGCCTTTGAGTGTTTCAATTTCATATTCTTCCATGTTTGCCACAACAACAGGTTCAATTTCCCAAAAATATCTTTTGATCTCATCTGTTTCATCGACTGGTAGACTGTTGAAATATGTACACAGAAATTTTACAATATCTTTAGCATGCCTCGGTTGCACACCATTGGGTTTGAGTTGTTCCTTACTTAGCGACCTTTTGATAACAAAGACTGCACCATCATGTTCACCTTTACCATGAGCAAGTGGCAAAGTAGTTCCACACTATTTCCTTGTCATTGATTGTGAAGTACACGCCTAAGAAAAAAAGGTTTTTCGACTTGAATTGTGATGAGCAGCCATCACTCCAAACCCAATGCTTCTCATACTCTATTTCTGTTCCTTAAGCCATGCAACATGCTTTTGTAGGCGTGTTCCACAAATAATGAGTCATGCACTTTATCATCAGAAATGTAAAAGTGAGTCTCTTTTATGATCTTCCTACCATTGTTGAGTCTATTCCTGATCTGCTCCAATCTTCTATTCTTTTTTTTCTTCTTTGGACAGTCTTCTTCCATGCGCGAGGAGAACAGGAATATCAGCACTTTTATCATGTCTATATGTTATGTGAACAAGTATAGAAACTTGGTGCGTATGCGGCATTGACCGGGGCTCATTCGGATCTTGATTTTTGTAATTTTTACGCAAAGTCAATAATGAGATACAATTGTATCTTGGAAATCATGACACCTTTGTTTTAAAACCGATTGGCGCCAATGTGCTATGTAATTGTGTGGAACAAAATCTGATATTACCTTCTTCACTTCCTCTTGAAACTCTTTGGAACTTCTCTCCTTCTGTACTAATCTCAAGACAGGTTTGTACCTCAAAGCCTTTCTTGGATCCCTGAATTCTACGTCACCGGTCCACAAGTTGCTTTTCAAATGTCTTCCAAGTAACTAGTCTTGAACCCGTGCCATCCATTTCCGTGGACATTTTCTAATTCTATCCAACCCACATTTTTTACAACCCAACATCAAGCAGTTATGATCAAACCACTCCTCATCATCACCTTTGCTGCAGACCACTTGTCTCCATAAATCACTGGTGCACTTGATTGTATGCTCCTTGGCTGCACATTCGGGGCGGGGCCACAAATCTCCACGATGGCGAGTTGCAATTGTCATGAACTCCACCCGTTTTTTCTCAGTATTTCAAACTCGTGCATGATGTATTCAAATTTCAAGTGGTAAATGCAACAACATGTATGCCTCTCCATCCTCCTTACAAAACTCGGTTTCAACCTCTCAAAAAGTCTGCAATGCAATTTTGATATGATGATTCTCCTCTCTAAACCACGAGGTAGAATTGCAGCTGCAGGAAATCGCGTGTGAATGCCAAATAAATGCTACATATAATGAACCCTACAATATAGGATGAATACTTACTTGGCTGACTTCAAGAAGGTGAATTGGATGTTCCATCTTTATTCCTCTCTCGATACATACTTCCTCACGTCTTTCTTGTATGGAGAAACTCTTGTATTTTACGTCGGAACTTGATACTTGACTTCTCTATTGTGATCTAACATGCTATCCATCCGCTTCCTCCTCCCGAACATTGACCAAGGTCCTTCCCCTTTGTTAGCTTGCACCCTTCTTTGAAAAGCATTTGAAATTGTTTTTCCGGGGATCTTGAGCAATCCGGCCACTCGCTTGATTCAATGGCTTGACACCATTTGTACCGTTGCCATTATCGGTGGACTTCCTTGCCGAAGCATGTCATGATTCCTCTCAAACTTATGTTCTTGCATTGTTTCCTTCAAATTCTTCACCATTTGCTCGGCCATAGTAACCTGCTTAGATTTCTTTATAGAAGCAATTGGTAAATCCCTTGCCCTCCAAAGAAGACTGTCAAGGATGCGGCCTTTGTCATTGTCATCAATATTTGTACTAATTTGGTTGAATACTTCATAAATTTCTCCTGAAATTTCTCTATTCTCATGGTCCTTTCGGTCTCAATTTCTTATTCTTCTTTGAAGGCGAATCTTTAGAAGGGGAATTCTTCTTCATTGCTACCTTCTTTGCATACAATCTCTGCCTCTGATCTCTCTTCCTTGCTGCATCAATGGCTCTGTAAATTGAATGGGGAGAGGAATTGGGTTTCATCTATCCCGGATTTCTGTGTATTGCAAAATTGGTGAGGGCAAATTGTTGAATTTCGGTTCAGGCAATTCTTGGAAACAACTAGTCCCTCCATTTTGCTTGAATTCAAGATGGGTTAGCCCGCCATCCAGGAATATGGCGGGCTACAGGCATTCATGTTTCCGGCACCAAACATGTTCATGATTCTCTCAGCCTGTCATTTGACGGGCGCGCACCCTACATGTCAATACTTCAATCATGCACGTCGTGTTTAAAACATACCGATTTTAAGCACTTGTAAGCGGCGTCCGGACGGTGATTTTTGCTACCCAGTACCGATTTTGCACCCAAGCATTTAAAAACCCTCTTTAGAATGCCAAAGGCTTGCTCGATAAACAATCTTGCTTGAATATGCTTCATGTTGAAGAAGTTTTTAAGTGCATCAAGATCGAACGGATCTCCTATATACAGAGTCATGAGCCATGAAGTAAGATAGTACCCTTTATCACCAACAACATAAGGGCGTAAACTGTAGTTCCCATTGATTGGGATACATGGCTCATATAATATTTGTTGATATTGTGCTCTATGTGCAAATTCTGAAAGCCTAAGGACGCGAGCATCATGTACAGAGCCTGATTGTTAGAGAACACTATAGAATATTGTGGGTCAGCCTGTACAGGTGTCAGCCTAGATACGTCCAGATTGAAGGGGCTGAACCGACTGCAGAGAAGACAAAAGGACAGATGGATTAAAGGCGAGGTGATCTGCGCAGAGAAGGTGCCCGGGAGAGACGAACAGGTTGAAGCAACAATAAGGAGTCGGATTGGCCTGTGTGAAGGACTGACGGCTGCAAGCAAGAAGGATCGTGAAGGAAATTGTTTTATTGCTGCAACCAAGGCTTGGGCTGTCGGATAGACAGGTGAGTTGATTTGATTCTTGTAATTACTTATTATCAGTGGTATCAGAGCCAAAATAGTGAAGATGGCAAGCAGACTTGCATTAACCTATCTGAATAGCACCGAGGTATTTGATGGAGAGATTGGATTTCAGCTGTGGAAGGCTAAAATTATGCAAGCTTTAAAGGTGGATAAACTCTGGGATATTGTAGACCCGGCAGTCTCAAGGCAGAAGATTAAGGGAAAAGGCAAAGAGCCCTAAGACTCCAAAGAGTAATCGAAAATCATGGTAAAAAAAGAGTCTGGTAGTGAAGAAGCTGATTCTGCAGCAAAGGAAGAGAGAGAGGAGAGGGCAAGAGCCATCATCATGGCCAAGCTTAGTGGGGATCTCATGCTTGAGATTCAGAATAAGACAGCAGCAGACATGTGGATATATTTGTTGGAAAGGTATGAGGAGGTAACCTCATCTCAGATCGATGTATTGGAGATGAGATTGCGCACCCTGCAATACCAGAAAGGAGACAAAATGCAGGATATCTTCCAGAAATTCAGAATTCTATTCCATGACTTGGAAGGAGCTGGTGCGGCATACTCAGAGCAAGCCAAGGTGAATGTTGTCACGAGGGCATTTCAGAATTCTTTTAAGGATGTTGCTAGATTAACGAGGCGCACAGCCAAGACGATGGATGAGGCCATTGAGGCCATAAGAACTGAATTGGAACAAGAGTTGGTAGCAGAACAAATTCAAAGAGTGCAACAAATTGAGCAGCAGCATGAAGAAGAGCGACCTGTTGCCTTGTACACAGGAGAAAGGGGACGCGGCCGTGGGAGAGGCCGAGGAAGAGAAAGCATACAGTGCTATGGGTGCGAAGAATATGGTCACATAAAAGCAGAATGCCCCAATAGAGGGAAGTGGAGAGGGACGCCAACGGCGGACGGGGGGAGGGGGGAGCACGAGCTACTTGGGTGGCGAGTGTGAGCGAAGAAACTGATAGTAAGACACAACCAAAATCGACCATTGGAGCATTAACGGATCAAGAAGTAAGTAAAATTCATTTTAAGTTTATCAATGACGTGACGAATGTTTGCAAATCCAATTTGCAAGAGACTAATGTCTTAACTTTAGATTCTAGAGTTGAAGTCTCCGTAGTGAACTCTAATGAATTACTTAAAAATGTTGAATCTGCCAGAAGAGTTAGAGTGGTCCAAATGGGTAATGGTGCTGAGCAGGGGGTATTGGGACACGGAGAATTAGAGTTGCAAATAGGAGGGAAGATAGTTCTCAGCATACCGGATACTTTGTATACACCGGGAATGCTTTTTAATTTGGTATCGGTTGCAAACATTGTAGATAATGGATATGATTTGATATTTCACAAGTATGGATGCAAATTTATAAAGGATGGAGTTAAAATATTTGAAGCTCAAAGAAATGGAAACTTATTTTAGTTAGACCTAAAAAGCCTCAATAAAGTTTCAGTTATGAATGACTTGCATTCGTGGCATTTGAGGCTAGGGCATGCAAATTATAACATCATCCAAATAGCAAAGAAACATGAATTGTTGGATGATTTGGCTTTTAGTAATGCAGATCATGGAATATGTGAAGCATGCATGTTGGGTAAACAGACTAGGTTGCCTTTTGAGAATACAGGAAAACGTGTATTTGAAAAATTGGAATTAATTCATTCAGATGTTTGTGGACCCATGCAAGTAGAAAGTCTCGGAGGCAAATCATACTTTGCCACATTTATTGATGACGCCACCAGGCGCACTAAGTGCTATTTCCTTAAGTCAAAGGACCAGGTGTTCAATGCTTTCAAGCTCTTCACTGCAGAAGTAGAGAGAGAAACATCACTGCATGTAAAATGCTTGAGAATGGATCAGGGTGGATAATATACATCAGACGAGTTTGAAGAATTCTGTCAGTTCCATGGAATCAAAAGGCAATATACATGCCGGTACATACCGCAGCAGAATGGAGTGGCAGAGCGGAAAAATCGGACTATCATGAATGCAGCTAGATGCATGCTCAAACATGCAGGCTTGCCAAACTATTTGTGGGGAGAAGCTGTTGCGGCTGCATGTTATATACAAAATAGACTCCCCACAGCAGCTGTTAAAGGAGGAGTACCAGAAGAAATATGGGCAGGCAGAAGACAATCGGTACGGAGATTCAAGATATATGGATGTCTTGCATATATGTTGGTCCCAGAAGAATTGAGGAGAAAACTTGATAACAAGAACATCTGCACATTTTTGGTAGGGTATGATGAAGAAGTCAATGGGTATAGATTGTATGACCCGATCACACGAAAGATTCATATAAGTAGAGATGTTGTGTTCAATGAGGCAGTGTTATATAAAAATAGGAAAGATCTTGACAAGTTGGAGAAGAAAGAGTGGATACCTGCAGAGTATATTGAGGACAGTGATGCGCAGAGCTATGTTGATGAACAAAACCATGAATCTTTGGACATGGAGGAACCGGATGAAGTGCATGAGGTCATAGAGGCCAAAAGTGCACTTCATGTACCGGAAGAAGCGCTTGAGGAAGTGCATGAGGCTATAGAGGCTGATATTGCACCAGATGTTGCGCATGAAGCAGGACAAGAAGTAACGATGGAAGGAGAGCACGAGGAAACACATGAAATGGAAGAAGAAGCTGGCACTGTAAGACCCAGAGGCATAGGACAAAGAAAAGAAGTAGAACGGCTGAAAGCTGAACTTCACTTTGACCCCGAGCTTTATGGCAGAACAAAAAGGGTACCAAAGCCAAAGGTGATATCTAGTATAGTAGAGCCAAGAACAGTAGAGCAGGCCATAACAGGATCTGATGCGGCAAAATAGAAGGAAGCAATGGAAAGAGAATTAAACTCTTTCAAGCAAATAGGGACGTATGAGTTAGTAACCAGACCAAAGGATAAAAATGTAGTGGAGAGCAAGTGGTTGTTCAAAATTAAAAGGAATGCTGATGGATCTGTAGAGAGGTACAAAGCTCGGTTAGTTGCAAAGGGGTACCTTGAAGAACACGGAGTTGATTACAAAGACACTTTTTCACCCATCGCGGAAGCCGACTAGTGTAAGGGCATTGTTGGGCTTTGGATTCGTGAGGAATATGGACATAGAACATATGGATGTCAAAACTGCATTCCTAAATGGCGACTTGGAAGAGGAAATATATATGAAACAGCCGGAGGGGTATGAGAAAGGAGCAAACATGGTGTGCAAGTTAAAAAAGGCAATTTACGGCTTGAGACAAGCATCGAGACAATGGTATTTGTGCATAAATAGATTTCTCATATCTATTGGGCTTATTAAACTCAAAACTGAAGGTAATTTATATATGTGGAGAGAAGAGAACAAATGCCTGATTATGGCACTATACGTAGATGACTGCATCATTGTAAGCAGCGACAGGGAATGGATAGGCAAGTGCAAAATGTTGTTAAAGAGTCGCTTTCAGATGACAGAAGTAGGAGAGCTCAAAAAGTTATTGGGAATGGAAGTCAAAAGAAATAGGCTAAAGGGGGAGCTGTATTTGACACAGGAGCAATATATCAAGAAGATGCTAGATAAATTTGGAATGCAAGAATGCAATCTTTAAAACCCCTATTGTGCCGTGCACAAAAATCAGCAAATAAAATGTGCCCAAGATCTGTGACCGGAAGTTAAAGAAATGAGAAGAAAGCCCTATCATTGAATTGATAGGTAGTTTGCTTTACGCGGCGAATTATGCGAGACCGACATCACATATGCAAGTCAATTTATTGAGCGAGATACAATAATAATCCGGGTGTGCAAGATCGATAGCCGCCAAGCAGTATTGAGATATTTGAAGGGAACAATCGGTCAAGGCATCCGGTTCCACACGGCGATAAATATGAATTGATAGGGCATCTTTGATTGGGGAGGCGTAGATGACAAGAGATGATGGGTATGTTTGCAAGATTGGGAACACACCCATATCGTAGGCAAGCAAAAAGCAAGAATGTGTGGCCAAATCAAGCGCAGAGCGTAGTATGTGGCGATCTCGCTTAGCAAAGATCGAGATCATATGGTTGAGGAGAATGCCAAATTTAACTTGGCCCACCACGAATGAAAAAGGCAACGTTGCTTTGTGATAATAAAAGTGGAGTAGTAATGTGTAAGAATCCTGCTTGCCACTCTAGGACGAAGCACATAGAGATCCATCACCATTTCATAAGGGACGAAGTTGAGAAAGGAGAAATAGAAGTAAAGCATATTCCCACAAATGCACAACAGGCAGATATGCTTACGAAAGTGCTAACGGAGCCCAAGCTGGATTTGGCTAAAAGGCAAGTAGGGATTTTTGAGTGTACAGGCTGAGGGGAGATGTTAGAGAACACTATAGAATATTGTGGGTCACTGTCGCATGTGTGAACCCTAGATAATGGGCAGATGGATTGTCCTGGGATTGAAGGGCTGAACCAAACTGCTAAAAAGAGAAAAAAGGACAGATGGATTAAAGGCGAGGTGATCTGCGCAGAGAATGCATTTTAAATAGGTTTTTATTATCTCACTACAAGAGAAGGGGTCAATTATTGTCACTTTTTGTGTCAATTTTTGGCCTAGAAGTGCAAATCAAATTTTCTTAAATACTGACATTATAGGTGACGCATACTGGTGACACAAATGTAGCAATGATAACGTCACATATATTGTCGACACCTTCGTCACCAATAATGACAGTTCCAATGTCACATGTAGCGTCATTGGTAGTGTCACTTATAAAGTCAACTACAACACCACGTTTAATGTCGGAGTTAATGGCAGTCGTAGAGTCGCCTATAGAGTCAGAGATAGCATCATCTATTATAACATATATAACGTCAGATATAGCGCCATTTATAAGAATAGAATAGAATAGAATTGTTTTTATCGTCCACGGAGACCAATCGGCCTATGGGACCCAATACAAAAAGCGCAACAGTCACATTCATAAGATTAAGATTATTGTCAGGTGTAATGTCACTTATAACACCACTAATAATGTTAATATTAAGATTATTGTCAGGTATTACTCATAATGTTAGGAGGTTTGTCACAACTTGTCCCATCCATAGAGTCATCAGTTTTGTCATTCTCAATGTCATGTTTTGATCATTGTTGGATATTGCCATACATAGTGTCACTTACTAGCTCATATCATGTGAACTAATGTCACCATTTATGTCATTTTTTAAGGCATATACAATGCATCTACAAAGTCGATTGCAATTCAGTGTATCACCTAAAACAACCATTCAAGCGATTTTATTATAAGCAAATGATTTATAGAGCAATTAATTTCATGAACATTAAACTTCCAAAAAAATAATCAAGACATTCTTTGAAAAGCAAAATCATTAAGCTTAGTTTTGAAATCATAATTGATCAAATATTTAAAATTTTATATTGTATACAAAATCATTTATATTTGAAACTTTAAGGGTCATTTCCCACTTGCCATTAAGTTAAGTTAAATAGGACAAATGACTGGAACTTGCTTTCCCACTGACCCTTAAGTTAATACCAGTTAAGTTAATTCTAGTTAATTTTTTACTGTTCATTAACTTAACAGAGCATCCTTCTCACTAGAAAAAGTTAAGTTATTTTTTTAACCAAATTTAAAAATATTTAATCAACTAGTGCAAAAGTTAAGTGACCTAAGCAAGGTCCACTTAACTTCTAACTTTTTGGTTAAGCATTAAGCTAACTTAACTACAAGTGAGAAATGGTTCCAGTTAGGTTAGACTCTTAAATCGTAATTTTGATAAGGATGCCAGCTAGTAGTTTGATAGATTGAATAAAAAACATTAAAATAGGAGGTGGATTTTAAGAATTTTATGATTGATTGACTGGTCACATAGTACTTGACTAGAAAGTATTAAAATGGAGAGAGTTGACTACAGGTCAATTGATTGGCGAGAAAGTGTCTAAGTTAACCAAAAGTCGACTCATTGACTAGAGAGTCAACCACTTTACTAGATCTTACTAGGTAGCCAAACAATTCACAAAAATGGTAACTCGACAAAAAAAGTCATATCCTCCATTTAACTTAACCATATCTTTTAACTGAAGTGAGAAACAAACACATTTATCTCTAACCTAACAAAACTTCTTAACTGCGAATGTGAAGCACAAGCTTATTATAAAGGTTAGGTTAAGTTGATTTCATGAGCTTAACCTAAGTGGTCCATAATTGGTATAGTGTGAATGCATATCTTCACAATCCTTTAAGTTAGTCTTAACTTAATGACTTTAATGGGAAATCACAACCTACTTTCCATTAAGTTAAGAGATAACCTATTGGTTAAGTTAACCTAACCTAATTGCGAGTGAGAAACTACCCTAATATTGTCTATAAATCAAACACTTAAAAATAAGATAATAGCCTAGAAGAAGAAGAAGAAGAGATTTTAACGTCACGCCACAAGGCAGCGTCCTATCGGACATGTGACACTTTACAACACACCCAGATGGGTCCTGCCCCCACCACTTTACATTGCTGAAGTGGGTCCTTCCCCCACCAACTCCAAATGATCAAAATTTTATGGTTGTTCAAGCGGTAAAGGTTCGGGTTCCCCTCAATTGAAACAGTGACTCTGCTGCTGACAAAAATTGCGTCACCTATAGCATCATCTACGTATAAATGTCACTAATAATGTCATAATGTATATTTACCAATGTTGTGGTGACGTTTTGATGACACTAATTGACCCCTTCTCTTGTAGTGTCTCTACACGTCTCCTAATTGAAGAGCAATTTGTAGTTTTCAGATGCATTCTCTATCACCATCAAGAATAAATCTTTGTATTAGGGGCCAAGTTGGTTCTGGATATTGATCCCTGGCTCCCTACTCATTGGGTGGAAAACTACTGAGGGCCTCTCCTTCTAATGCAAACAGCCTGATCACACTCTAGGGAAGACGATTTAACTATCTTTGATGTGTTGCCATCGAACAGATGCCACCTAATATCCATCGCCTCCTCCTGCTCCCCCTATTGAATCATCTAGCTTCCATTTCAGATATCCTTTACCTTCCTTAACACAATCTCCCTTGCTCTGTTTGCCTGCTCATTTTGATTAAACTTCAAGTTACCATTCACGGTATTTAAGATCGAGCGGTTGTTGCTATTTAAGTTTATGAATTGTTTGAAGACCATGATATCTACATGCAATTCGACTAAAGGCTCATTAACAATTAACTTTTTGCCGATCGACTTCTTCTATTATGGGCTTGTTATTACCCTTTCCTTGTTGAAGGATTATTATTATATGCTATTGGGAAAACCCATGGTTCTTGTCCTACATTTTTTTTTGTGTGATCAATAGAAAACCTTGCCTCAAAAAAAGAAAGAAAATAGTTAATAAAAAAATTATATTTGTTTCTATCTATGTGATAACATCTATTATACAAGTCCACGATTTGTTAAAAGAGGTTGCAATGGCATATAACAATATGGTTAAGAAATATTGGTAGAATCGGAGATGAAAAGGATAAACAATCATGTTGATAACCCATATATGGGCAATCTTATTCATTAACATGCAACTTCGTCGCATAGACAATCCTTGCTATTTCTTAGATTCATTATATTTAAAATCACTTGTACTGAATTTCCCTTTTTTACATGCTATTATAAGATTGAATCAAAAGCTAGAGAATTGATTAGAGTAGCAAAGCTCAACATCTTACCACAATAGAAGAAAACTTGTAAAGACCAAAGCTTATTATTCATTTCAATTAGCTAGTTTCTTATTTAAAAATGGGTAAGCATAAAATTATGCCCTTAAAAATGATTATAGGCCTATATCATCTGCTTGAAAATTCTTAAAGATTCTGTACGTATTCATGTCACAAAATGATATGAATCCCTTTCTTTTGCACCAATATTCTGCAAAAATAAAAATTTCCTTATGGATGAAGTGGTTTGTAAAATTTTTGAGGCCTAGGTGAACTTTGAGCAATCCAAAAACACAAATACTACTTTAAAGCACTATGCCTATTATTTAATACTTTCCATTGTCTAAACATCGTGAAGACAGATAATGTGTTTTTTATACTTTTTTTTTTATATAACTAGATAATATTCATGTGCAAATTCGTAGCATTCCAAATCATGCTTGTATGTCAATTTGACGTTCCACGAGGTAATAGAACTTTAAACACAAGAAAGAACGAAAGAATGACTTTTATCATCCACTAAGACCAATCGGCATATGGGACCCCGGAAAGGAGCCAAACAACGCAATTACTTGTAAAGGGTTAAGAAAAACCGGAAGAAGGATTTTTGAGGGAAAAATCGTGGCATTAATAAGAATGTTGTCAAACTGTACAGGTATACGTCATCATGAAATATATGTATATATACATATCAAGTGTGTGCCCGAGGACGTAGTTGATCTCGCATATCCATGACGCTCCCAAAGATCTGTCACGAAAAGCCTATGCTCAATGTCACATGTAGCGGTGGCCGGGCGACCAACTCAAAGATAATAAGCGTTCGATTTGATCATATGCTGGGCAGCTTTGAAGGCTATGAGATTCATCCTCAATGACTCCCATTTGGCAGCATTGACAAAGCCTGTCCTGGCATGGCTCACCAATGCATCTGCCCGTCTCAATTCAAAGATGGTGTGCCCATGTGCGAATGGAGGCAATGAGTTTGCGCCTTTTCATAGCCAAGTGGGTAATGCGGGTAGCATAGCATTAATGTGGCATTCGTTGGATTTCGACGGTAGTGTTGTTATGTCTTGGTAGTGTGTTTGTCTTGACTGCTGAAGAAAGGCATCCCGGCATAGTTTGGCGAGGAAGAAAGCGTCAAGATATTGCCTCAAGCTATGATGATCGCCTCTGTTTGCACATGTATGCACCTATTGCTCTCGCACATTCCATCTAGCCAACCATTAAGCTCTCTTTTTCCCTCTAGCTAGAGGCCTTATGGCTGGCGGCTCTATTGCCATGATATAAGCTAGGTTAGGGAGGCGAGTGGGCATCGGCCCATATTGACCATCTTCGAAAATAGACAATGTGGCTGTCGATGGCCGCCCTCTAGTTTTAAACAAAACAAAGGCAAAGCTTCGTATAACGATGTTCAAACAAATAAACACAAAGAAAACACAAGCATCATGTCCATTAACATACAAAAAATCTCTGATATGCTATTGAAATGTATCTGCCTTGAATAGGAGTTGCTGCAGCAAATCTACATCTGCCTGTTTCAAATTTGCAAGCTTCAAATGGAGTATCAGACTGTACGGAAGCACAACCATCATTTCTATGAGAATTAAAAAAAATCCCTATAGACATGCTGAAACACATCTCTACTGGTGCATGAGCCTTTGCGGCTTAACAAATCTACCGCCGCCTTTGCCTCAAATTTGCACGCTCCAAATGGAGTATCAGGCCTACCCCTAGACAAGTCCATTGAAGTTTTAGGCCGTGATATTGGTACTGGAGCCATTGGCTTTGCAGGGTATTGAATAGGTGAGTTTCTTTGCCAAGTGATAACGTTGTAATTTCTAGCTCCTGACAGTTTTGTTCGAAGGCGTAGTGATCTCATGCATGCTCTCCACCTGCTCTTGCAAATAAGGAAATAAATAATAGTTATACAAATACATAGGCCAAAACGCTATTGTACGACTATTGTAAAGAGTGTAATGAAAGGCTTACTCTGTCAACATGTCCTGATGCTTGAGTTTTTGGCCTGCATATTCATCATGATACTGTCTACTAATGAAATTAAACGGCATACTAAGTTTGTTGGAAACAATCCTTGCATGTGGCTTTTTCCTGAAAAAGATTTCACGTTGCACTTCTTTCTCCCATTCCTTCTCTCTTTGCACCATGCCATTATACTCTTGGATGGCTCGTTGCTTCACATGGGCACCTAATATCTCCTACAAAATAATAACCAAAATTATACAATTTCCAAACTGTGGAGAATACCTTTTCTAAAATATATATAAAACATTTTAGAATACCTGCTTTCTAGCTTTTAACTTCTCATTCTCTTTCTTTATAAAAATTGGAATATCTCTGCTAAATCGTTCTTCCTCATTGACATGGTGGATAGTAGAACATGATGGTTGGGTTAATGTTTGAGTCCTGTATAGTGTATGGCGTATATGTCCAAAATTGCGCTCTGCTAGCCTTCTTTTTTCCAAGATATCCTGAATATTTTCAGTCAAACAAAATTAGATCATTTAATGCCTACAAATTCTAAGAGTTTTAATCACCTTGTCTCTAATGAAATGATATTTCTGTATCCATGATGGTCTTTCGTAAAACTTCCACTTGTCAGTCCCCGGACGTGGAGGGTCTCCAAAATACATAATTGCTGGAGAATAGCTTACCGAGTGAACAATCACTCCACCGTTACCAAAATAAAATTATACATGCAGGGCCAACTGCATTATGCTATTAGAACTGATCAAAACCCCCAACTGCCATATAACAACCTTTTGCACAGGAAATGGCCAATTGGCATCCTTGCGCTGAACACAAATAGTTGTAGCATCAATTGGTAGTTCATTCTGTGCAGACATCAATAATCCATTACTAGAAGGAAAACATAAATAGAAAAACAAGATGGGATTCAGAAGTAGTTAATTTTTTCCGGGGGAAAAAAAAAAAAGAAAAAAAGAAAGTTTTCTAATTCAAAAATGTTATCACATCTGAAAGATGCTTTTAAGCACAAAAAGAATGAACAATTATCAACCTAAACAAAAAAAAATAGACCAAATAACCCAAAGAGATGAAATGTTTTTTTCGAAATCGAACATTGATCATGCATCTATCGAGCATCATTGTAAGCTGAGATCTCAGATCCTAGAATTTGCTCTATGAAATGACTAAAAGGAGAAGCTTATGGATATAGATAAAATGCCATCCCATTTAAAGTGAATCATGTTAGCACGTCTAAAATCTTCATAAGAGATATGAAAGCTTCATCTAGGTCATAAGTAGAAAATGAGACATGCAAACTTATTGAAGATTGTCTCATGTCTTTCTACTAGTGTGCTATGAAAATTCAAAAATAGAAAAGAGTCAGCTAAAGAAGTTAGAAGTAAAGAAAAGGAGGACTTGCTTGCAGCAACCTCATGGAGATCGAGATTTAGAGACAAAGGGCAGATAGCTCTAAATTCCCCAAAGCTGGCGTGGAGGACAAAGTGGGAGCAATATATCTAAATCCGGCCAGATTTAAGCCCATTCCAGCATCCTTTCTTCTCCAGCAAATATGTCAATCGGATTAGCAGTGTATCATGATTGCTTAATTGCCAGAAGCAGAGATTGTTGTGGGTTCTTATCCAAAAATTGTCCTACTCCTAAAGCTGTTGTATTATTCCCTTTAGTCCGAGACTGCGGTGTAGTAGTGATGATCACAGCCAGTTAAACTAATGTATATAGCTTTGCTAGTATAGCCTTTTGGTGCCATAGCAATTGTTCAAATAAAGGCCCAATTTGTCCGAAATTCTATTTTTTTTTAATTGATTCTTAGTTGTTTCAAGAGTCTAGATTACCTCAATCATATCACACATTCCATGGAGATGCATTCAAAAAATGTCTCGACACATGATTTCATAAAACTTGATCTGATGTCTCTGTCACGTCAGCGCATCTCCAATATACGCCCGGTTTTGCAAAATTGAGGTCTAATCTTACATTTGTCCTAAAAATTGCCATAGTTCTATTGTTGTCAACATGAGCAGGACAAGATGCTCAAAAAAAATCTAGCAAAGAGGCGCAACATGAGTTTTGAATCTTGAGCACTATGTGAAGCTACTATATCCAATAAAAACAATAATATAAGCAAAAAATGCATCTAACATATTTTATATAACTTAAGCAATAAATGCATCTCACATCAATTATATAACTTTTAAATTGTGGCATGCCTTATATGTCATATGTTGCTATTCATTTTGTGTCTCTTGTATTGAGAAACTTGTAGCATATATTATACATCATTGAATGTTTATGTCAAATGTTATGTTTGCCATGGCATAAGTCTCACTTCTCATAAAAGTTTGCTATATGTCATGGTTGTGTCATGTGTTGCATTTGACACATGTGTCATACAATACCAAGAGTTTCTTTTGCATGTATTGCTTATAGGTATCGTATGTTATATAGATAATCTATCACGCATGTGTAGTCATTACATAACGAGGCATGTAAAAACACGACATATGTCATCCCTATCATAGTTATATTGCATGTTTTCATTTTTCATGTCACATATCTGTGTGACATGCGAAGTTATATCATACTTTGTGGCATATGTTTATCAGAGAGTTATTGCTCGATGTGATGGTTGTGTCATATGTTGGGTCATCTGGCATCTAACAATTTAACAGACATGTCGTGGAAGCAATGTATGCCATTAAGCATAAGCAATGTTGGTATTGTTTGTGCATCTCCAATACAAGGTTAATTGTGCCGCATGTATTGTATGTACTTGAATCAGTTAAGATGGTGGTCAAACCCTTTAGAACCCATTATTGCAAAATGAAAAATGAAACGAATTAAAGTATAGCCACATAAATGGAAAATAAATTCTAAGAATTAATAAGGGATTGAATTGCTTGGCTGAATAGTGCATTTCCATTAGACAATAAAAGCTTAACTTAATAAACGATATATTATATAACTCTAGATGTGCAAAAGCTACTACTATAGACATTGATCTAACCAGGTGTTGATTCATATCTATACAAGATAAAAGAATAATCTTGCCATTTGTTTTTTCCTCAATTTTCAAATAAAACACTTTTAATTCTTTTCTATATTCCACAATCGGAGTTATCTTCTACTTTGCAGTCAATGCTACGAGCAAAGGACCATTTTCTACATGTGGTACAAAAGACTGTTAACGCTGTTTATATGCCTATTTGAAAGTCCTTGTAACAAGCTATAATATCAAACCATAAAGTCAATCTACATTTATGTGAAGGGCACTAACAATCCTACCAAAGATGGTACTTCGGTACAAGATATTATATCCAAGCATTGAATCATGCCATGCTGAACCGATCAAAACAACATCTAGATTTAAAAAGGAAAAGCCATGAATCCTATAAAGGAAAAGCCATGCGTTGTTTTTATGTTCACTTTGCATACCAAATTACTACACTAATTTTTACATCACCAAGCATCAAACTATTTGGAGGAAAATCACGTTGGTTTTTCTAAAATAATTAGGTTAAGAATAACTTGTATTACCAAAAGAGGATGGTTCCCCTCTCAATATAGCCAAAGATTTAAGAAAGACAAAAGATGCATTCAGGAACAACTGAGAAGTTATGCATTTGCATCAAAAGCATTAAGGATACTGTCAATTTCAATCTAAAATTTACAAAAGGAAAAACCAAACTCAATCACTTGAAAACTAAAGCACCTAATCCAATCCTCAAGGCATGCTCGTTGAACTTAGATAGGGTATATGTCAAGCAGTTGGTATTCAATTTAATTGTATTAAAATTTAATTGTATTAAATTGACTAACATAATGTTTATTTCAATTGTTGAATTTGTCTTTCATACAATGTTAGGAATTCTTTTACAAAAGGATTGTGTTCGAATAAGCAGTCAATTATCTTTTGTTTGTTGGTTTAGAATCATAGTTTATGCAACTTTCTACATCAATTTTGAGAATTTTGTGCTATTCTAAATGGATTAGATCTTGATCTAGAGAAATGTATAACTCTAGAAATTAAGAGAATTAGCTATTTCAAAAGCAACACCTACCTAAGTTCCGCAAACCCTAAACTTCTTTATTTTGCATGTTCCATTATAAGCTTCCGACATCAGTAATAGCATTGCTTACGTCAGGAGTAGAGGTAGTAATAGCATTGCTTACGTCAAGAGTAGAGGTAGAGATTTTGTTCCTGTAATCTTATTTGTAGTTAAAACGTTTTTTTCGAACAAATACAAGATGAGCGTGTCACCCATCTTGCTTTTGTGCAGATAGATAGAAACCCATCTTGCCGCAACCATGATAGATAGAAAAATTGGCATGTCATTCATTGCATAAGAAAAACTTGAAAATATTTGATTACTAGTGCCATCAATTTTTGCACCATTGTTTGTGATGTTTATTGGATAGATATGACATGGCATTTTGGTGTTACAATTGTTGGCGTGTGTAGTCTTACCTTATTTTACTGAAAACATATCAAAATAGTACTACATATTCCTAACAAGCAAATAGCCATATATTGTTTTTTAACAACCTTATTGACAAGAGGAATGACATAAATATTTTTGCAGCAACCGCTGAGATGCCGAAGGAATCACAATTAATGTATTTTCAGCCATGTATAGAAGCATGTTGGACTGAAGCATGAGCATGTTGGACTGAAGCATGAACAAGCTAACTAAAAGCTAAGTGTATAATAGAGTGACAACCAGTCTAACTACATGGATTATAGTCTGCATCATTGCAGTCTAAATCAGTAAAACGGCTTCAAAGTTGATGCTCAGACAGAGATTGTGTTAACTCAACAATTCATAAAGCATTGTTTAACTGTTTAAATTTTGCAGGAGGTATTCAAGAATCACAGCAATGGCACAAGTTGCGGACATCTTTTATCTAGTGGGATTGTTCCAAAGAACGTTGGGTGACTGCTAAGAAAATCAAGCTATTGTGAGCTTCTGGTGGCAGAATGGAGGACCCAGTCAAGAAGCTCAGAACTCCTTGACAACCTCTGTAGTATTTCTGAAATATCTGGCAAGAGTACATTGAGAAGTTCTTAGCTAAGAAAATGTGGCTAGTTTGAGGGTGATAGAGCTTGATGTACTGTTGTGTTTTGTCTTACTACCTTTGCAGACTGCTGCAAGGTTTTTGGAAGAAAAGTTATACCAAATTTTCTAGTATAGTGATATAGTGAGCTCTGCAAAGTCAACTCCATTAGCTATAGACCTCTTATTTATCTAAATGAAAAAGCTTAAGCACTTAAAAATAAATATCTATAGACCAGATATTAGAGGTCAGTTTGTTCATCTATCTGCAATGAATTTGCAGCAGTTATATGGCAGTGAGACACTGGTACAAAGTTCAGAAATGTATGATGGAATTGTTGTACATGTGATTTAATTGACGGAGAGCAGTGTCCCAAGCTAATGTCAGCTACTTCTGTCAAAGAAAAAGATTGTCACTGCATATAGCTAAATGTTTTTCAGAACAAATGGGTCTCCACATGTTCAGAATGTAGAAGTCAGCTTATCTAGGTGCATACAGATATGTAAAGTGCATACAGATATATTTGACCCCCTTCACAACAATTTACATGATAACTGACCTCAGTCGTGTTGATGTAATCAATTCCAGAGAACAATGCACAACGGAATGGAGGGCCCATTCAAGGACAGGACACAGTCAAGGACCCCTTACCCTACATTGACGTGATGCGGCTGGATTGTTCCAAAAAAGAAGTTCTCCAATTCTATTGCATCGTACTCCTTAGAAGCTGTCAAACTATAATACTCCTCGTCTAGTCACTAGTTTAGATGCCTATACAGAATGCGCCTATTATACTGAGCATATGGAAATATATTTGGATGCAATTGCCAGAAATTAAAAGCTGCCAAACTATAGTATTCCATCCCCAGTCACTAGTTTAAAGGGTATATATAAGAGGTATCCTATTATACTGAGCTATACATAGACCTACATTCAGAAAAATAGAGTATAATATGACAAATATATTCTGATGCAATTACGAGGAAGAAGTGCATAATATATGAAAATGGGATATTTCTTGCTTTACATACAAATAATGGAGCAGCAATAAATGCAATAAATTCTTCTATACAAGATTTTAAAGTACGCTTTCATAGGTTTGCCTCCATTGACATCTAAGCATGTAACATATGTGTCCACGTTGTTCCTCGGAGGCAACCTAGACAAAGCTCAAGGATTTGATCCAAAGTATTTGTTTGATAATGAATAAATTGAATAATGTGCCGGAAGACTTACATGCATCTTCTAATAATTTAACTATATAACTGATCAGGTGGTTACCAATGGTGTAAAACATTCATATGTAGTTGCCATTGCAAGAGAGCAAATACATGCCAAGATCAAAGAACCGGAGTTTTGAACAAATGGATAAGGCAGATATATAAATTTAATCGCAGCTTGAGCGATTGTGATGATACAATGGGGCATGATGACAAGAGACGTTTGCGTCTCTAAGACCAGTGGTTAAAAGAATTTGAAAACATCGGCTGAAGTATTGGTTCTTACCTCTTACTCTTTAAGCTTTGGTAAGCTTTCAGCAATAGTTCGCTACAGGATCAAGATCTAAAAAAGAGTAATATGTACTGTCATAACTCCAAACGAAACAAGCTAAGAAGACCAATAATTGATGGTGCACTGGAACCCGCATAAATTTGTAGGTTTTGTTGGAAAACAAGGAAAGAAACAAGTTAAGTCTGTTTCGAATCTATATGTACATACCGGCTTAGCCTGGTAAAATATCAATCTAAAAACAACAAAACAAATGTCAAACTAAACAACAAAACAAATACTTTTATTTACCTCTATTCTGAAGCGAAAAGCAGTGACTGGAGGAGTAAAAAGGCAGGCGTTGAATGGCAGGATTTTTTTAGGGCTATCTGCAGCAGAAAATGCTAATTTTCTGTGACCCATATTTTCGCAAATCAAATATACCTAAGGAAAAATACGCCTCGTGAAGATTCCTAGATAAATTTTCTAAATTTGGCAGCAAAGTCGCGGCACCGTCGAAGTTTGTTGATGCAAGAGAATTTTTTGGATGTATTTTTCTCAGAGTAATAGACACATGGTTCAAATTGTCATTGTAATGTACGTGTTAAAATTTCACTATAATTTGTGCCCATGTGGCTTGCTTCCTACCGCACAGGGTTACCTAAGGGATTGCTTACATCATAACAAAAACATATTCACATGTTACTTTTTTTGCCAGGCTGGCTCCAGCGTCAGCGTTGGACGTCAAGCTATCAGCTGATTCTGTCCGGCCATTTGCCAAACGTTGGGCGGCGTCTTTGACCTCCCGTTTCGATAATTTTAGGTCTTCCGCACAGCGGCAATAGGTAAAATCTTAGGCAATCTTAACCCGGAAATTGGTGGTACGCTTGATGATGGAGTTACTAAGCAGGGTGATGAATTAATAACAGCAATCTTGGAATCCGACATGTAGGCGCTCAGATTTACAGGAGGCGTTCATTAGAGGCAGGAAGGCGCTACATGGCGTCCACTAAGGGGCAAACCTACGTTCATATTAGGTTTGTGGCATATTCTAAGTTTATGTAATATATGGCAATTTCTTGACCCGTATTATTTGTAATTTGGCGGTGAAATACCATTTCAGCGTAGTCACTCTAAAATCTGCGTCTCTATGATAAGAGTACTAGGCCTTCACCCAATAATTAGGTATTCTCTAGCTTTCCACTTTATAGGAGTCTAATCAAATTTTTCACTCTCTGAGGTTTCTTTGCATGTAATATCGATATTCTTTCTTGAAAGAGAAGAGATGTGAGGGTAGTGCTAAGATTGAAGGCCAAGTTAACATCTTAGCAAGCATTCATACTAACCGTCGGGCCCAAACCCCTAATTGCTATGCTATCTAGTTTTGAAAGTTGATGACGTATTTATTAAAGCTCCATAATCATATTCAAATATTCAATTGTACATTGACTATGATCTTCTACCATAGTGGATATGGCATCAGTTATATGCGGGTCGGAGAGTAAGCATGGCGGAGGATTAGCGGTTGCATCTTTGCTATAGTGTTCAAGTGTTCTTTTCAGCATAATAAATAATTAGAGGTATATGAATTTTAAACATCATAACGCCATTTACGGAGGCATTAAGCGGTAGCGTGTGGTTTTGGCTTCCTAAGCTTTATAAAAATGTAGCCATATGACACATGTTATTTCAGAGATGGTCTTTTTTAAATGAATAAACAATGTATGTACCATATGTTGTAGGTTTTATAGTACAGATAATTGATGGATATCTTGCAATTGGAGCATATATTTGGTTGTTTCTTTATCAATGTGTTTTGTTTTGTTTTATTTTTTGTTTTTGTAGCCCATAGCTTTTTAATTTTGTAGCGCTATTGTTAGCATGCTGAGATACATTATTGAGCCTTTCTACTTGACTCTCTGGCCAGATATGAGAGGTTTTGATGTTGTTTGCAGTCTACGTCTTGAGAACTTGTGTACTAGAATGCTGCAACTATCACCACATAAGAAGCGAGGCTTTTGTGTCTAGCGTATACACTATATTCATCTTTATTTGCGCAAGCCTTAAGATCAATGAACTTAAAGTACCTACAAAATTAGGACTTAGTCTTTATTATACATACTAAATTTATATTTGGGCGGGAACCTGTCCCATTTTCCTAGATTTTAAAACTTTCCCATCTCCTAGATTTTAAAAAGCGACATCCATTACTTCTTATATATTGAAAGAAGTAGCGGTCTCACAGGTTAGCAAGCGCGTCTTTGGGAAAAGATTTATACTTTTTATTGCTCGATAGTTAGTAGGATATATTTTTCTTAAGGGAGTATCTTGATGGTGCATGTGAAAGATGGATCTTGCATTGGGATCTATGCAAGCGTGGTTGTCTTCATTTTATGTTTTTACGATGCTATAAGTAGTATAGGTTCGAGAGGCAATGTAAGATTTGATCTTTGTGCACATAAGTGCGGATGTGGAATCTCATGCGAGACCATAAGGCATTGAAGTTTGCCTTGAGATCACATTTGAACTTGGTTTCTACATGTGTTATCAAAGAAACTAGTGCGCCTTTGAAAGATGCAGTGTTTTTTCATGGGTATCCTTGATCGTGAAGATCTTTAGACCACATGCATCTATTTGCTTCTACGAAGAGGAGAACCTTTTCTTTGATTAGCATTCTTTGTTCTTGATTATTCTCTCGGAATTAATAATCAATACATAGGTATCATGGAGTTCATGGAGGTCTTTTAAGGTATGTGGATAAGATATTCCTCCACAATGAATGATTTTCCTTTACACCGATTGAGTCCCTCAAAGTAGTCATTCCAAAGAAGAGACATTGCAATGGTTAAAGAAATCGCTCAATTTTAGATAATGCAAATTATTCTAGAAGAAAATCCCGAGGAAGACCAATTTGAGTACGGCACATCACATGATGAAGTAACAAGGATTTGTTAGATTATGTCTCTTGGTGTTGCTTTAAGTTGATCTTTGGCATATTCTCATATGATTGTCTGATTTTGTGAGTCTTTCCTTTCTTTTGAGTGCGAACAAAATTCAGAAATTATCATCAACAAATAGATCCGCCATGGTGAAGATTAAGTAAAAGTTGTTTTTTGTGATCATGAGCATAGGTGCCTTTCTTATGGATTTTAGGATGGAGATCTTTGGATGGAATAACTTGTATGCATATGTTTTTAGAATGGCGGAAAGGCAGAAGTACATTCACATCATTTGAGCCCTTCATTTAGTTGCCCCGGAAGTCATTCGTGAAGGTTCTATGCCATCGTGGCAATTCCATAAGAGTTTATGCTTCAAAAGAGTCCATTGATTTGAGAGAAAGAATTTCATAGCCCATTCTGTGATTTTCTGGCAACTCATGTTCCAAACTTCAAATAAAGAGGAAAAAGAACAAAAGAAGTATTTGTCATCACGTTATACAATGTTGACTATATTTTGATTGTTTTACAGTACTAGTGAGAAATGTTGTTTCCGCAGGTGCGAACGGTGGAAACAATAAATGAGGCTATGGCAACGAGGAGAGCACAAATGTAGAACCAATTGGGCAAGTCAGAAGTATCAAATCAAAAGCAAGGTAGAGCTTGAAGCATGCAAATGTTCATTCTAGATGAAAGCCGCGATTACGGGTATCACCTTAAAGGAATTTACCATTGGGCGGGGGTATATTAAGGAAAAAAATCAAGACTGGCTTGGTACCCGGCTTGGATTTCTATTCTCTCCAGAAGCTGATTTATATTCTGCTGATTATGAAGCTAGTTTTGAGTTCACCTCTATGTTGTTAGGGGCATATGGCATGTCGTGCCAGTCGTAAGCCCCTATGTATCACAACTCACCCTCCATGAAGACCCCTATGTATCTGATCTTGTGTTGTAGGCGGGATACTTAGATTCCACTATCTTTTACGAGTCTAATCTAATTTACCCTACCCTTAACCATAAATTTACATTAAATTAGATTATTCATCCTAACCTACCCTCTACCTTACATTTTACCTCCCAAATTGCACATTTGGGATTTCTAAATTCTAATATTGTCTGTTGGTACATGGGAAGCTTCGTTAGCGGCAAAGTGAGGATTTATAGGCATATGTTCTAGAGGATCAGTCTTTTCATAATCACTCCCAATGTAGAACAACCCTAAAGATAAAATTATTTATGGCTTTGGTGTTCTTCTCTTGATCAAGAAAAGTACTGATCACAGCATACCCCACCTTGATTCATTCTTGCACATAAGCGGTGGTTGTGCTTTCAGTTGGATAGAGTTTGTCCTTTGTAGGTTATAATCTGTCTTTGCATTTATGTTGCTCTGTGGTTTCTAGTTGGGGAATAAAGCTTGGCGTCCTTCAAAAAACCCTAAAGACATCTATTCCACTTACAAACTCCACTACATCTATTATACTGCGCCCACGATTAATGCCCGGAAGCCGCCAGGTGGGACATAAGACTACCACCTCCCTTTTTTTTCCTAATACTTGATCTCAAATTGCTAGTTAGTCGGTCACTTGCATTTTGTGAGTCTCGACCAAGAATGAGAACAAGTGAAGACTATGTTTTATCTCTGAAGTGTTAAAAAATTTTGTAGTCAGTAACATGGACACATCGACCAAGGTTTGCATATGCAGTTTATCAGCTAACTATCTTTCTTTAGAATTCCATTTATTCATAACACTTGGATGTGTTAATGTTCTAAGGTTGTTAAAGAGGTCAATGTTTGAAATACAAGCGATAATGAAAGTTGAAAGGCGATGCGAAAATCAATGTTCATTGACATATAGTGCCGCTAGCGCTTAAAGACCTTTTTATTTGGAAACTTCGCTGAAAGCTTTTAGATCACGAAAATAGGAGAGAGATTTTTTTAGATCACGAATTGCTCGAGAATTTTTGGCGGCAAATTACATTCCAGAAATTGAGAGCAATCTATTGGAGTAAGATACATGGGATCCCCAGGAGCTTGAGTTTTTAGACTATAGTGCGGAATGTGTCTAGAACCTCATCCCAAAGTATAGTACTTGTATACCTTAAAGTAAAATACTATGTGTTCTATATGCCAATATTTAGCAAAACTTTCACGAGACAAAGAAGTTGAATTTAAAAATTGGGCGCCATTGGAATAAACCTAGTACCATCCTTGACAGCTTGCGGAATCACGAAGCGAGATCCACGACCATCGTATTGCTAGAGTTCAAAACCAACCTCTAAGGTGGATTTGTCCAATAAGGATCACCGGGTGAGTTTTGCAAAGTAGATACTTACTTCGAGGATTGAGATTGGGAGGTTCCCCGAGGGGGTCATCACCAAAGGGAGATCTCGATTGCAGTGAGACCAACAATGTGCTCCATGATCCCCATCAAGCGTTCGTGCTTGATGATTTTGCTATAGGATCCTAGCTATTGATTCTGCGAAGGTTAACTGACATAGAAGGCAGGCCCGAGATTCAGCGGTGACTTCAGGTGGTTATGTCGGACTTGACATCTCGTCGGCTATGGCCTAATGGGGGCTTGATTATGGGTTCCATAGGGACTCTTGCGGGATGGTAGGATCATTTCTATATTACATCAGTAGATCGCTTAATGGCTCTCAAATCAGGATTCCCAACTATGCATTCTCGGCCAGTAGAAAAACATTTTTTGGAGTCCTAGGATGTCATATTGCATTCGAATTATGGGAGAGGGATAAATTTTTGGCAGGGAGATTAATAGGTGAATAGTAGTGTTGCAATATCCAACACTTAATTTGATCAAATTGGCGCTAGAAATTTGAGAATTGCCACATCAAAGACAATGCAAACATAATATGTCACGGCAACATTGTTTCTTGAGTGTGATCCTCCGACAATGCATCACATAACAAACATACGGACATATCACTACTTGTATGAAACACAAGTAACCATGCATAAAAGTTTGTTGATGGAGACATTAGAAACATAGCAATTTATTCGAGCAATTAGGATAGTATCCATAGGCATGTATGAAGCAAAATGTGAACTTGGTCTAAATAGCAATACATTTGGTCAACAAATAATTAAAAATCAAACAACAAATTTTTGAAAATACAAATGACATTTTGGATTATGGCACCTGCTTGCATTTGATGCTAATTTCCTTATTAAAGTCGATTTGGCAAGTCTTGACTTTAGTCAAAATATTGGCATCCTATATTGTTTGCTACAAGCACCCATCAGGTAAGTGTGAAGTTCCTATAAATGCCTAACACCTAAGCATGAAAATCCCTCCTAGTCACCCATAAGGTTTGTACGTGAGATTCCTTGATGTGAATATAGGCTTAGAAACTAGAACCGTTTCATTTGTTTTATTTACCATGACATTCTGCTTGCTTAATGAGGAAGTTTGAGTAGCGACGATGTACTTCTGATACAATACTGGCATTGCTGTAGGCCATTAAGGCACGTTAATTGTAAATGATTTTCTATCTTCGTATATATTCATTTTACGTCAAGGCAAGTGGGTCATAATGTTCTTGCACGATACTCTGATCATTCTTGTCGAAGAATGGAAAATGGAGTCCCACAAAACTTTTGGAGATCCGGTTCTTGCTTGCCTTGGCGTGATGCAATGGCATGGGGAAACCATTCTTGCCTTTATGACCGCAGAATCGGGGGCAGGTGGCAAGATCATTCCATACTATTGAGTTATCATCCCATATAGTTCTCATTTAATTCATTAGATAAAGCCTATTTCTGCCAGCAGAAACCTAAATCAACAAAACAAAATGCAGAAGGGCCCATCTCATTTTGCATTATCCTCATAGAATAAAACATATGGTTCTAAAATGAAACCACAACTCTTGTGACCTAAAATGGGGTCCGTTTATGAGGCCAGCATCATCAGCGGTGAGATGTCAAAGAATATGAGGCACAAAATATTGCCATGGTGATTTATCAAGCCATTCTTTCTTGAACAATAATGGTAGAATACAAGTTGGCATAAGCTATTCCATACCAAGAAGCCTCCTTGCAATTTCATTACAACTTTTCTGCATCAAATTTGGTTATTTACAATAGAAATGAAGCAAATTCTTGGGAAGTAAATTCTATACCTCCGCGCCTTCTTACGTTGAGGGTCAAATCATAAAGATGGATACAGTAGAACAAGGCGGTACACAATTACAGTAGAATTATTTGCAGGGCCTTGTCTAGATGGCATACACAGAACAATTTGTAGTACTTCCTTCAACCATTAGTTTCATCACGGTTTATCAATGTACTGATCAGCGGCAACTTTTTCTGACTTGCCTCCCAAATCTGGTCAATAGCCCCGTTAAACTCTTCATATTCAAAATACTTTCTTACCTGAAAGAAAAAGGCAACTTGAGTTAATACAACACATTAGCATGCTAATCACTTGAACAAAAAATTTCTCAAGATCATTAGCGATTCAATATTCAGTGCTTTAAAACGCTCTGCTCTGGCATTTTTGATGCTCAAGCCCTTCCAGCAAAGATCATTGACATCCATCCTAACTAGATTATGCCTAAAAAGTCAAATCATGATCAGGTGTCGCGTCATTTACTCACCTCTGGGGATTTATTATCTGAGTATATTTAACATCTCGATGACACTTCCGTTTTACAGCCCCTCCTAACCATACAAATCCAGACCATACAATTTGCAAATCAAAGTAGTGATGGGGGGCTACAAAAAGAAAACTAGCCCTCTGATTAGTGGTGCTGTGCCAGCATAGCCACTCATAATAAGGAAAACTTGCACACAGAAGTGGAAAGAAAGCAGAAAGCAGAAAGAAAAAGAGGCAAGCGTTCAAGCTCATTTGTTTAATTTGTTGGGATTACTGCAGCCTCAAATATCATGTTATGAAAATGCCACTGCATGAGAGCTTAAAGACACACAGGAAATTTGTTCTTCTGCTGCCTACTTAGGACTGCCCAGAGTATCATACTAGGCTTAGAAACATCTAAGTGCCTCTACTAATATACATAAGTTTCAACTAACTATCTGAGGAGATTATTGTTGACTTGATAATATAGCAAACATAAACTTGAGACATTCAAGCATACATACCTCCATAATCGTTGCTGCTTTTTGATAATTTCATCATCCATTTGCCTCAGCATGAAGGAGAGAAATAATCGGGTTCCACTGCCTTATATGCCGGAACAAGACTGCAAACTTGCTGTAATCAACTCATCTTCAAGCGGAAGTTCAATGCTCATCACTGACAATAACGGTATGCATATACTCACTGCTCAGCATCAAACAGCCCGACAAGCTGATGGTGTATCTAACTGGATAAGGCAGAAGTACCGAACTGCAATAGCCAGGCTGCCAGTCATGTTCTCTCACGGGATTGTACCATGTTTTATTATCATGCTTTTCATTTTTACCCATCTTTGAAACAGATTGGTCCCAGATCTTACCACCCTGCAGTAGTAACAATTTATTACTGGCTGACGTCTTAGCAACGGCATGCAATAAGCATCCATTCTGGATTTCAAAGGCTAGGTTGACTAACATAAGCAATTACCTCTTTTCTATAACGATTCCCCATAAAAAAGCAGGGTATCCCTCTTCAATGTGCTATTTTTCTTGAATATAGGAATTTATCGATAGAATATGGTAGCACCATCCTTCCTGAAAGAAGCTTGATCAGAACCAAATCTTCCCGAAAATCAGAAGAGTAAAGCACGCGCATTTCTTTTTATCCGTTTCCCCTAATCAGGTAGAGAGCATTCGGATCTTGACAAATAATAACATGATCCCCTACCGCCATACGCTGCCAAGTTTCTTGCTTTTCCAACCATGCCAGTAATTTTTCCTGCATCTTGTCATCACTATATTTGACATCTTCGTTGCTGCCTGGTCGATCACCCGTCAAACTCAGAGATATGAAAAAAGGGCACATAAGGATCATCTGCCTGATCTTTTATCAAAAACTCTGACATAAAGCAGGCTCCATTTCTCACCTTCGGCCTTTGCATATCTGTGAAAAACGACCATTCTGCACCATGCTGGTTTCAGGGTATTTCAATCTTTATCATCAACACTGGACTTTGAGAATACCTCTAGCTTTTACAATACTGTTCTATAACTCAGCTGTAAGTAAATTCTTTGGGAAGGTCATATATATATACCTTGATACGAAAACCTTGAGATCCGTGCAGGAGAGCTTTTTCTTGTGCAGTGTCCTCATTCGGCGGCGATCTTCATAAAAACCAAATTTGCCAAATGTACTGCAATGTGAGGTAGAGAAGCAAGAGCACAATTGTGACCGCCCAGATAATGGATCGGCGCCGCATGAAGCTCCAAATGGATTTGAATCTTATTGCCATATTTCTCCCTTGGTTTTGTGATGCTCTGTGATGTCATGGCCATACGTTTCTAAATTGGACATTCTCTCTTTCCGACGTGTTTGCCATGTCGCTTGTTCTTTTGTTAGCGTTTTTACCTATACTGTGACCTCGAATCAAAGAGGATTCCAGTGTGGATGACCTCGAGACAAGGATTTTGGCGCGGAAGAAGTGCCCACGCATTCATGTAGAGAGCCTCTGCAAAATCCCACTTTGCCTCGAAATCGTCCTCTTCGCTAACTGCCATTTATTAACATCAGTCCTTTGCGAGGTCCTTAATTCTGAATTGAGAGGTAAGATGGGAAGCAATTATTCTGAGAAGCGTCACGATATGCATATTGATTCTGAGTTATTAGAAGAGATGCCGCAAACTTCTGAGCCCGTCACATGCGTGACTTGGCATTATAATAGCCTTGAGGTTACTGGATGAAATTTTACATCTGTGCATGACTTGGCATTATATGTACTTGAGGTTACCCGGATGAGCGTCTTCAGTGTGAGCTCTCATTAGTCATCATGTCCTTATATTTCTTAATGGCGTGTAAATCATTCACGCAAAATTTTCTCCCAATCCCCAGTAATAATGATTGTACTAAGAGCGTTGCTGGGTCCGTAGCCACTTGGTCTTTGTGGGCGTTAAAAAATCTACTATTACTGTTTACATCACGTTGTGAATTAAGTATTTCAAACTATGGGAACATATCCATGGTATATCTAGAACTTTGTCATGTTAAAAGCCGCGTCGAAAAAGAGGAAAAAAAAAGGGTGTGGATTGTGCATTGCCCATACAACTATTTACTGAGATGTACACTAATGATACGTGAAAGATCACGGAAGAAATCGAGAAGATGGAGAGTCCAACAATGATGGCAAAACTGAGGGAATTTTACTTATTTCTTGCTTCTATGGACAAACATATATTTTGTATGCAATGAAGAAATTGGCATTAGATATATGATTATGAAGATAGGGACTAAATTTATGTTTAGCATGTAACATGGACTTGACATCTATAAGTGCAGATTGTGGAGTAGCGATCCAGTATAACATCCTGCTGGGATAACATCATACTGTATATATTGATTTAACATATGCAAAGCTAAATGATTAAAATGTTTTTTTTCATGTTAAAATGGGAATCTTATTCCTCCCATTCAGCCAATTCCAAGAAACAACCATGGAACTGTCACGGATGGTGGTGGGTCTTGATGGGCAGCTTTACACATTCTAGGATGACAACAATGGAATAATTGTACGGCACTCTAATGTTGTTCACGGTGAGGGCGTGAGGAGGTTTCAAAGCCATTTGCCTCCAAGCACTGGTTTTGATCTTTTTGTTCTCAGAATTGGCATTATAGGTTTAGAAGATTGTCCTTGATTTTTCCTTTAACCCCAATGAGATGCAAAAAAATGCCGTGGATTGGAATTAGAGAAGAAAAGTTAAAAGCCTCTTAGATTTAACATATTTGAGCCTCGAAAGAAATGGAATATGGAGCCTAATGCTCCATCAATAGGTTGTGCATTCTTCAAGGTAGTGAGGACCTCACATAAAAATAAACCCAAGGTGAATGGCGATGATAAGATTATAAATGGTCCTTAAAAGCTTAAATCTTATGGGCCATGATCGTCGAGGTAATAGAGTAAACCTTGAGCCTAGTAGTTGGCAGTCAAAATTGGATTAGGGATAGCCTCCCAAAACCCCAACAATGCTAAACTAGCGTGATGTGCACTCATTATTCTGGTGATGGGAGGAGCATGGAGGAAGAACACATCAAGAAGAATATATTTATAGATTTTGTGCTTGAGTATGAACTCTAGATATGTTGTGACGACATTATATGTTAGCACATATATTAATAACTATTAAGGCTATAGAATTTTGTATAAGTATGTGAAGCCTGTACTTACAATTAGCGTTATAAAGTATTCGAAGTTGAGGATTAGTTATAGCACGAAATATTGTATTTATATTTGTATATTTTAGAACATCACATTTCCCCGATCCTTAGCGTTATGGTAATGCTCGCGAATCTGGCGTCAATCTTATAAGGGTACAATAATAGGAAAACCCTACACGACACCAGGTGGGTATTACTATCTGGAAGTGCATCATGGCTAAGGAATGTTTAAGAGCGATCCCATCATCTTACGTTACTTGCTCCACCACATGACCCTGGTCTATGCGCGCCTTTTCCTTGATGCACCATGGTCACGAAGAGTTTAAGCATGGGAACATGCAGGATAATCACGTAATTGCCGCGGTCGGCAATCCTACATGATCACCAAGATCATACACGCATCATGGCGAAGAACATTTGGATAGTCTCATCATTTACGATGATCCAATACTTGCCTTTATGCATCGCCAGCATGCTCTCTCTCCAGCAAGCACCCATACATGCTAGGCTTCTCACTTGCCAGCGTCCAGCGAGAAGCGGCCAGTTGTCAAATTGCTCCATATAAAAGCATGGAGTCTTTGTCTTTTCAAATCTTGTTTAATACCCAATTTGTATCTTCTACTAGCCCAGTCTTCCGCCGGCCCGGTCGTGAAAAACTTTACCTTCTTGTCTTATACCCGTACGCCTCAAAGAGGCTTTGGGGACAATCTCAGCTGTTCCTCTTGGCATTTCCAACAGTGTTGTTGGGTCTCAGCAATCTCAACTGATGTTACCAGGCCAATAAGGTTCGCGATTTGCCATCTTGCCAATGTCCTTGTCCTTCATCCCATATGAATTCCCAAATTCTTCCATCTTATCAAGCCATGCCTCAAGCTTCCCATGTCTTGACCTCTCCTTCACAGCCCCATCCCAACCACGAGTTTCGAGACGTACTCATGGCAGCTGTCTATCTTCTTGATAATAATCCCTCTCCTAGATGCGCCACATGGCCCCATGCAGTTCACTCTCTGAACTTCTATAAGATCCACGACTTGGGGATTTATTATAAATGTTTGGAGCTCACGGCAGTTCTAGGGCTCCTCTATTTCTTCTCTCTTCTTTTCTAGTCCTATATATAGTATGATGTCTTTTTGCCTCCTATACTGATTGTGGTCCCCTACTTGTTGCCTCACGAAGAAGAGGTGGTAGGTGGCATATGCCACACTCTGAGCTTCGCATGAGTGGGGTAGCCATTGCACAAGCTACACCATCTGCTATCATTGCGGTTACATGTTGATACTCTGAAGCGTATCTTCCTCTTAGTCGGGGTTCACCTTAAAGCAAGTTCCTAGGTAGCCAGGCTAGTTTATGCGGCCTTAGTTCTCCTAGGCCTGCTGAAATTTGAGTTTCTAGGCACATGAAGTATTATTAATCACACATGCTTTATCTGAAGTTGTGTTGTTATTATGATACTCTATGTTGGTATATTTCAAACATAAAAAGAAATCAAGATAACGGGATTGACAAGGTTGCAATATTATTTCACAATAATCATATCGAAATTATAGAATTTAATTTTAAAGTTAAAACAATACACTTAGTAATTCAAAACATTTTGTTATTACACTTGGAGGGTTTAATCTCTCAATTGTACGCTAGACTTATTTGCTTGATGTCTTGGGGCCATGTACGATGTTTCTATAATGTTTTGTGAAGATCCCTCCTCCAAAGCTCAAGCCAAGCTCGGTACCACAGTTACGATTATGGTAGAGGCGTCACTTAGATCTTACTCGTACAGAAATTCCGAACTATATAGCGCCACTGATCTCTTGAAGAGAATAGCATGACCTATATTCTCAAGCTTATCTTGGCATCAACACTTAAAAGCCAAAGAAATCTTTGTGAGGAGGGCGACAACCTCTTTCCCCTTGTCGCTGAACTCCTAGTAGAACACTACCATTGCCTTTTGGCCATTAAAGAGTAATGTCGAAGGGCTTTCCTAAGTTGGGGTCTGCCTTTGCTTTTCCTGCCATGTTCCCTTCCTTCCTTTGAGAATTTGTCATAGATATCTAGTGCGGGATAGTGCGTCTTGATCTATACTAATGCAATGCTTGGCTCTCAGTTGACGATGTGAGCTTTTTCCCTCATATTGCTCGATAAAGGCTGCGTCTTGGTCCTTTGCTGGCTGTTATAAGTTTCTTTGGATTTTTTATAAATTTTCTTCTAATATATGAATGGTTGCGGCTGCTAAAAACTCTTCATATGTACTCATAAAATTTTGTCACATCTAACATTGTTCTCCCCATAGGAGTCTTTGCTAAGCTACCTTTCGGAAAACTCTTGGTAGGAGTGGTCGATGAGGTCTAGATACTGTCCCTACTGCCATAAGGCCTAAGAGTTCATCTATTCATAGTCCTTGCTCCAAGCATCATATTAGGCTGGAGGATATAAGTTGGCAAAGGGGTACTCACTCCCTTCGACCCTTAGGGATAAAGGGTTATTTATGCCCCTGCTCGATGGTTAGTCATCAGTGGCCTTCTCATTTTCTTCTTCATCTTTCAATCTGCATTTCCATCAGCACAACGAGCCATCTCATCTTCCTGTTATCTCGTTCTTCCACTTCTTCATCAATTTGCACAGAAGAACGATAAAATAATGGAATTAAGTCGGTACATTGGATGAAGCATTATTGATTTATCCTAGTGTCCAAGGTGCTACAGCCAGTGTTTGTATGGGCTGATTCCCTACTTTGTTATTGGCCTTGAAGTGCACGAATATTTGCTAAAGCGCATGATAAACATGTATCTATGCATGTGGATCTTTGAAGCTCATGTAATGCAGCATGATCCTCATTAGATCCCCAAATCACGGTTCTGACTCTTGCACCCTCACCGATTACTTGGTAGTATCTCAAGGAAGCCCATTTCACTCCTTGGTAGGATGGTGACTTCATAAGATAGGACTTCTTGATCATATTGTGGCACATGATGTGCGGTGTAGAAGGGTGTCATTGTCAATGTTGCGTGAAGGTGAAGGTGGTGAATACTGAAAGCTTCCTCAATAGGCACGATTGATGTGGTTGGTGTTGTTGTACCGATGCGGCCGAAGTTGGTAGGAGCTATTGGAGGCGAGAGAATAGAGGGTAGAAATTGGTTTGGAAAGATGACAAACAAGTGCAAAATTGCCTAAGCAAAAGGAGAATACAAGTTTAGGTAAGGAAAAAAGGTCAAATGGGTTCGCGTGTAAACCAGAGCTACTGATTTCCATGCCCAAATTACTGTTGAAATCTAGGTTTGCGGAATTATAATGGCCAATCTTCTTGATTTGAAGAGCCATTACTAAAACAAAAGGTATGAAATGAAACTGGGTGGATTTTGGACAACTTTGGATCCAAACTTGGGCAAAATTTGGGTTACTTAGTGAAAGGAGTCTCAGTTACCCGAAGGACTCGGTAGAGAGTGACTGCGGTGGACTCTTTACTGGCCCAAAACTTAAGATTTTAGCTAATCTAGGATGAACATGTGATTTACTTAGTTCTACATGATCTACTAGCTTACCTCATTAATCTAACACTTTAAGTCAAATTTTTTGAGCTTAGGGTTTCCTTGAAGGGGTCTCCCAAATTGGTGGTGCTCTTTTTTTACCAAAAATTCATTTTAGGCAAATTTAAAGCGAAATTCCTAAATTTTATTTTTCCTAATCCTCCAGGTGCGGATTAGGGTCCTTGGACATGGCAGTCACCCTTAGCCGTGATCACATGAATGGTAGCAAAAGGTTCCTTCTTCAGGATATGCGAGTTTCGCCTCGGCGCCTCTTGCAATGCAATTATCGCCGAATTTATTTTTTTTTTTTTTGAAGGGCGGCAGAAGCTTTATAGCAATAATGTCACGTAACTGGC